>JACCIB010000290.1:0-199721 GCA_018906965.1 Philotrypesis tridentata | reverse complement strand
CGCGAATATATGAAGTTTCAGCTGATCCGGCGACATTCAAATTTTTCGTCACTACCCCCCCCCCCCCCCCCCCGAGGCGACATTCAGTACTGCTACCTAAATTGACGTAAAAAAATTGAAGGATGAGCGACACAAAAAAAATTTTTGAACATATCTTCCAGACATTTTGAACCTATCTCACACCCGGCGAGAGCCAGGCAGTGCTATCCGCACACAGACCAACTTCCGTGAGCATGCTCTGCAGTCAGGGAGCGAGACAGTCAAGACGGACATACTGGGTCGTTGATCCCTTGGGCCGGCGGATAGGATACGACCTGTGAAGTGTCAGCGGATCCGGCGGGACTATCGAATTGATTATGCCGTGACTACCCCCCCCCCCCCCCCCGAGGCTGACAGTCAATGATGTACCGAAATTTGCGAAAAATGTGGAAGGATGAGCGAAACATTTTTGAACATATCTTCCAGAATTTTGAACCGATCGACGCCAAACTTCGTGAGAATGCTTCTGCGTCATATATACGCGAATATATGAAGTTTCAGCTGGATCCGGCGACATCGAATTTTTCGTGACTACCCCCCCCCCCCCCCCCCCGAGGCTGACAGTCAATGATGTACCGAAATTTGCGAAAAATGTGGAAGGATGAGCGAAACATTTTTGAACATATCTTCCAGAATTTTTGAACCGATCGACGCCAAACTTCGTGAGCATGCTCCTGCAGTCATATAACGCGAATATATGAAGTTTCAGCTGGATCCGGCGACATCGAATTTTTCGTCACTACCCCCCCCCCCCACCCCCCCCCCCCCCGAGGCTGACAGTCATGATGTACCGAAATTTGCGAAAAATGTGGAAGGATGAGCGAAACATTTTTGAACATATCTTCCAGAATTTTGAACCGATCGACGCCAAACTTCGTGAGCATGCTCCTGCAGTCATATAACGCGAATATATGAAGTTTCAGCTGGATCCGGCGACATCGAATTTTTCGTCACTACCCCCCCCCCCCCCCCCCCCCCCCCGAGGCTGACAGTCAATGATGTACCGAAATTTGCGAAAAATGTGGAAGGATGAGCGAAACATTTTGAACATATCTTCCAGAATTTTGAACCGATCGACGCCAAACTTCGTGAGCATGCTCCTGCAGTCATATAACGCGAATATATGAAGTTTCAGCTGGATCCGGCGACATCGAATTTTTCGTCACTACCCCCCCCCCCCCCCCCCCCCCGAGGCTGACAGTCAATGATGTACCGAAATTTGCGAAAAATGTGGAAGGATGAGCGAAACATTTTTGAACATATCTTCCAGAATTTTGAACCGATCGACGCCAAACTTCGTGAGCATGCTCCTGCAGTCATATAACGCGAATATATGAAGTTTCAGCTGGATCCGGCGACATCGAATTTTTCGTCACTACCCCCCCCCCCCCCCACCCCCCGAGGCTGACAGTCAATGATGTACCGAAATTTGCGAAAATGTGGAAGGATGAGCGAAACATTTTTGAACATATCTTCCAGAATTTTGAACCGATCGACGCCAAACTTCGTGAGCATGCTCCTGCAGTCATATAACGCGAATATATGAAGTTTCAGCTGGATCCGGCGACATCGAATTTTTCGTGACTACCCCCCCCCCCCCCCCCCCCGAGGCTGACATTCAGTTATGTACCGAAATTTGCGAAAAATGTGGAAGGATGAGCGAAACATTTTTGAACATATCTTCCAGAATTTTGAACCGATCGACGCCAAACTTCGTGAGCATGCTCCTGCAGTCATATAACGCGAATATATGAAGTTTCAGCTGGATCCGGCGACATCGAATTTTTCGTGACTACCCCCCCCCCCCCCCCCCCCCCCCCCCCCCGAGGCTGACAGTCAGTGATGTACCGAAATTTGCGAAAAATGTGGAAGGATGAGCGAAACATTTTTGAACATATCTTCCAGAATTTTGAACCGATCGACGCCAAACTTCGTGAGCATGCTTCCTGCAGTCATATAACGCGAATATATGAAGTTTCAGCTGGATCCGGCGACATCCAATTTTTCGTCACTACCCCCCCCCCCCCTACCACCCCCCCCCCCCCCCCCCCCCCCCCACCCCCCCCCCCGAGGCTGGACAGTGAATGATGTACCGAAATTTGCGAAAAATGTGGAAGGATGAGCGAAACATTTTTGAACATATTTTCCAGAATTTTGAAACCGATCGACGCCAAACTTCGTGAGCATGCTTCTGCAGTTCATATAACGCGAATATATGAAGTTTCAGCTGGATCCGGCGACATCGAATTTTTCGTGACTACCACCCCCCCCCCCCCCCCCCCCCCCCCGAGGCTGGCAGTCAATGATATATCGAAATTTGCGAAAATGTGGAAGGATGAGCGAAACATTTTTGAACATATCTTCCAGAATTTTGAACCGATCGACGCAAACTTCGTGAGCATGCTCCTGCAGTCATATAACGCGAATATATGAAGTTTCAGCTGGATCCGGCGACATCGAATTTTTCGTCACTACCCCCCCGCCCCCCCCCCCGAGGCTGACAGTCAATGATGTACCGAAATTTGTGAAAATGTGGAAGGATGAGCGAAACATTTTTGAACATATTTTCCAGAATTTTGAACCGATCGACGCCAAACTTCGTGAGCATGCTCCTGCAGTCATATAACGCGAATATACGACGTTACTCTTCTTTTCTTTATAGTTTTGTAAATTTCCAAAAGCCTTAAGATCGCAGAACAGAATCTCTTATACCTGAACAAAAACCGTTGTCAGAGCCATAACGGAGCGAATATCTCATTCTGACCATCGTCTACAGTTAACCATACGCAAAGAGAATATATTTTGCAAACATACGCAATATATTTTGCAAACATAAGCAAAGAGAATATATTTTGCAGAATTTTTGAAACGCTCATAAGTAGTCAAACAAAAGATCATTTCAACAAAAACGCAATGAATATTTTTCTAATTCAGGGACGCACCCCTATCAGACGTTACATTCATTTCATTGATGAGATGAGTTTCATCCCCTACAGTTATTTCCTTTTTTGACCATCTTTGCATAATTTTTTTAGCAAAGCTATGCCATTCGAAAAATCAGTGGAAAATCTATAAATAGAATTATTTATTAATCCAGGACCGCATGCTTAATCCACTGAAATTAAGCAAAAAATGATTCGAATGGAAATGATTCATATTCATAAGTCCTACTTATTTTGATAACAGTCAGCGTTCAAAATATTCCGTGGTTGTTTAGGAATAAATATGTAGCACTATTTCTATACGATCAAAAATACACTCCTATGGATTGAAATACACACCCTCGTTAGTGCCAAAGAAAAGAAAAATTGTTAAAAGTCGTCAAAATAAGGAGTATTATGGCTGGTTTTCATCAGAATCGTTTTTCGCTTTATTTCAATTGATTAAGTTCGCGACTCTGGATTAAAAAATCTTTCCGTTTGTTGCTTTTATCTTCATCTTATTGATTTTATTTTATTAAATCTTTCGAATTACATAAATTGTTAAAAAAAAGCAAATATTGTACAAAACTGGTCAAAAAAGGAAATAGCTATAGGGGATGAAATACTTTTCAGTGATTATCTGTATTTAATGTCTGACAAGGTTGCGGCCCTGGTTTAGAATATACTCATTGTGTTTTTGATGAAATGATATCTTTCGTTTGAATACTTGTATGCCCTTGAAAAATTATGCAAATTATAGTTTGTTCGTGTTTGTTTGTAAAAATTTTATTTTTTAAGTAGTAAATCGGTTGTAAATTTAGTTATGTTAGATCTTGAGTTCCATTACGGTATGCGAGTTAATTTTTTTTGGAAAATATCTATTTTTCCATGCTCTAAACAATTGTATAGCTTTCATACGTTTCCCGAGTGAGGCACAAAGCATCTATACCCGTGGGTATCCTCCTTCATTTTTGTTCATCCAATATATTCATTATACGTTTGTGTATTATTCATTATTTTAAAATCGTTATGAAGAACGATTTCAAAGCATTTCTTCGCTTTAATATCCAGAGTAAAAGTTATCTTATATCTATATCTAAAATTTTCAATTTATTTTTTATGTTTATTTCTGTTAAATTCAAGCTTAGAATTAGGATTAACCTGAAAATAGTTTTTAATAAATTTTCAGTATATATGACCGTGAACGTAAACCTATTTACTAGCACAGGGACTGTTTGTAAAAAAATTGCTCAATCGCAACCAATTCCTGCGATATCAGTGAATTACAAGCCATTTTTTGTTACAAATGCTTGTAAAAAGAATCACAGAGTGCTCGCATTTGAAAAATAAGTACATGATCTAAAAACGGAAAAATTTTACCTTTTCTATATCTTTGAATGTGATATGCAACTGCGTGTTTTAAAAACTTTGAGGATTTGCCGTGTTGCAATCGTGATTAGAGATGGTTCGTCGAGCCTGAAAACAATATGAATTTCATGGACAAAATTTAATTGTCCAACTGCGGAGGTAAATCAAATAAAAAAAAGAGCGCAAAACTTTAATCACGCGGCAGTAGCCGACTTGATGGATAATGGAAAAATCGAGTAGTCGTCACACACATGGAAAATCGTTAGCCCGTATAAAACGGGTATCGGAGAATTGATTTTGATATTAACAGCTGCATTTGCCAGAGGGTGAACAGTGTCCGGAATCTTTTTTACGAAATTACGCCGGATCGCGGTACAGCAGCAGCCGCGAATTGCTCGATTCGATCGAGTCCTATCGCGGCGTTGTTAAATCGATCTATGCGATTGGACGGGAGTTAAGTTCTTGATTGGACATCCAACTTCTTTTACAGCTCCCCACAGTCTTTTGCACTTTTATTCGTATGCGATCGATTTTTCGCATCGCTGTATTCTCTTTACCCGCTGCTAACAATTTCAGGCGACAATTAAAATATTCCCCGCTTACAAAGTTTCTTAAGCGAACATTATCCTATTTATATAAAAGCACCTCCACTTGTCTCGCTGTCACATTGCGTATTCCAAGGCGACAAAATAAATACGGCCCCCGCGACGCTTCCCGAGACAAGGCGGCGCATAGAATCGTCGGAAAACTATCTAGGCGAAAAGGTGCGAGTGTCTCGACGAAAGAACAACAGGATGAGCGCAAGAGCAGCATCATAACGTCATAATTGCACAAATGAACGAGATATTAATTAAGGCCCCGGCATTAATTAGATGCGCCATGTCGCCGACGACGACGCCTTTTCATTAAAAGCTTCTTCCTCGCGTTGTTCCTTTCAGCGGCTCGTTGTCATTTCGCTCGTCGGCGCAGCTCCAACAGCTCTCGCGTAAAATCACGGGCGAGTGTCTTGAGATTTGTCGCTCGGGCTTTGAATACGAAGAGAGAGACGGATAGAGAGAGGGGGGAGGGAGAGAGAGAGAGAAAGAGACTTGCCGTTGCTGAATGACTGCGCGAGTCTCGTAAAATCGAGGCTTGGCCCAACTTGAATGCCAGGGACCCTTCTGGAGCGTACAATGTCGTAATCAAAGCCCACCGCGAATCCCCTTGTCCATGACTATACACTCTTTAGGCATTGGCGACGAGAGTAGTTTAATAAGAAAAAGTCTGTGAATATTGGGGGTTTTATTCTCAAAAGAATTATTCCTATAAGAAAGTTTTACGTACTGCAAAGATGTATTCAACTCTGTTCCTAAATCATAGATATGATACGTACGTCTATAGGTAACTTAATGATGTACAATTTTTCTCAGCAGCGGTGGAGAAACAATGATTGCAAACGAGGGTGAAAAAACTCCTTGGCGGATATCTCGACGACTGAGATCCGAAAATCCATGCCGGGAATACCAAGTGACGTGAATTGAAAGCGGCGAGTGCAGAAAAAATATTCCGGAATCAAAGGGGTAGTAGCCAGGGAGACGACTAAGATAAAGAGATAGAGACACTCTCTTCTATCCGTGAGGGGCGAGCGAGAAACGTCACAATGCGAACTCGCTAAGCTCCGCCGTCGCGCGAACAATGACATGGAACACCGGAAAGTTTGAACGGGTCGATTTTTTCTTGAAACTCCGGGAGCAAGCGAGAAAGAGAATCTTTAACGATCAGACTTAAAATTTCATATTCCATATGGACTTTATAAGCCAGTGGGAAAGCGTCCACAGAATTGAAGCTCTTTGTGAGGGAGAACGTTCTTTCGATGGAAGAGGCCTTATTTTATTGGCGGTCGTTAAGGACACTAGTTGACTAACTGAGAGCATGGAAGGTAAGTAATTTTGTTTTCTTTCCGCGGCTCCGGATTGCATTCAATGAACTTAATTGCTCGGATTATATTGGCCAAGTTGCGATGACGGCGAGAGATAGAGAAAGAGCGAATTGAATTGATTATCTCCCGGTTTGTGTTTCCGGTTAAATACCGGATCTACATTTATTATACGCTTCGCATTCGTATATAATTGGCTGGATTTTTCGTGAGCGCACAGCACTTTTTTTTCACGAATATACGCATACGCCAAACGGAGAATCATATTTACAGTCGAGCCCCCTGAAAATCGTTACCAAAGCTTTTTAAACAATCTGCTCAGCCAGACCGAATTCAAATATTCGAACATCGTTTCTCGCACCCCATAGAACTGAGCGCCGAGGAGAGACAGAGAGAGAGAGAGAGAGAGAGAGAGGGAGAGAGAAAGAGAGAGAGAACGGGGAAAACGAACGAGCGAACGTACAAACGCAGGCGCGGTTAAAACGAGTGTTTTCCGAACGATTACACGGAAAAATTGTTTCGCGCGGTCCGTCATGCGGAGCAACCCATGGGGGTGTAGCTCGAGATTTCCAGGGACTATTTTTTTTATTGCAGGCTTGATGGATTCGTTGCAAACACAGCTACACCCGCTTGTACACACGCGTAGAGAGCCGAGGAGAGAAAAAAAATCCGAGAAAAAGTCGACAGTCTCAAAGTCTATACTGATACAGATGAGTACTTTTCTTTTCCTGGATTTATAAGATACAGTGTGTAGCAGAGCGAGTGGCAAATTGAATCTAGTCTGGCGGTCAGCCTGCCTTTGATCTCGCCGACGTGTCCGACAAAGAAACTGCGGCGGCTGCCACGTCGTCTCTTTCGACAAACGCCTCGAGTTCTTATCACACCTCGAGAGAGAGGAGAGGCAGGAGAGGTTTGATTCGAATGCGACGCGAATTGCCCTGACAGCTTGTGCGTCGCGAGTATCGGGATGTATCTACGAGCTACGGTGGAAGAATCACTTAAGGAATTCCTGATGGATGTCTGTGACGGTGAATCGATTTTTTTTACATTTTCGAACGTTCAATCCTGTTTCAGGCTTCTCTTTTGACCTTTGAATCGAACGTGCGTGGATCTCGTAAACTCTTGACGAAAATCTCGGGCAGTTGAAATACGATAATTAATTATGTTATAGTGTGCGGAGTAATATTGACTAGATTAGTTTCATTGTCAAAAAGTAGGGAGAGGAAAATGTATGCCGTAGTGAATTAATTTTATAGTTTTGTATTTTTTCATTGTATTTTTCTTGCCTTAGAACGTAGATGGCAATTGAAACTTGGCTCCTTTTACATAAAGTTAAATGACCAAGTTTTACGGACACAACGTACTGGCGGATTTAACTCGTCATTGAATTAAATCACGAAGAAACAAGACTAACAATCCGGCCTATGCATACAAAAGAGGAAAGACTCGAGCGAAAAACTATCCGAAAAGATTCTCTTCGAACGGCTATAACGGAACGATTAGTTCAAGCCATTGCTCCCGTAGTAGCTTTTACGTGCTCGCGTATCAAGTTGGACAGGCTCCAAAGCGCATCGGCCGTGTCCTTCATACATACACGTCTCTCACCGACGCGTAAGTCGGATGAAAGTATCTCCGCGAAACTTTCTCTCGCGTAACAGTCGCGCGCGACAACACGTTGCGAGCTTACGCGAGCTTTTGCGCTCCCGCTTCTCCCCTTTCTTCGCGAAGCTTTTCTCTATGTCTCTCTCCCTCGCACTAGTTATTTCAGCGGATGCGCGTCGGGCTTCCTTTTAGAAGGGGCTCAAATGAGATGTCAGTGCGGAATCCAGGAGATGCGCTGGAGAGCAGAGAAAAAAGAGAATGCAGGGGTCAAATTTTGTAACGGAATGTCGGCAACGCGAGAGCGTCGGTTTTGGAGGAGAGAGAGAGACATACGTTAAGAAACAAATACGAGAGAAACCGAGAGGCGCTTCGTTATTCAGGGTAGAAAAATAACGAGCGGCTGCAAGTTTTTTGGTCTCAGCAAAACTAGAGGCTACTATTTTTCTCGTATAATTGTTACAAACACGAAATGGCCATGTTTCATTTTTTTTTTTTTTATCAGACACACAAGCCTAGCGAAATTTGTCAATCAGCGCGGTATCACAATTATAAACGCAATACAAAAGCACTCGCCGCTTAAGTCACCCTATTTTTTCCAGGCCACACAATAAATAACGGTCATTCGTCACTGCGCTCGGTACGTCCGATAAGAGGCACGAGAACGACAAAACGTCGCGTACGAGTATAAGGTATAAGTGGTCCCAAGCGACTGCTCGATCTTTTCTTCCCTCTGCTTTATACACGCATGAAAAAAAGAAAAGTAAAGGAACAAAAAGAGGAAAATGTGCTCGGCGGAGAAACGCATCGCAGAAACGCTGCGCGAAGTCTGATTGACTTGGCGTTGCCCTCTCGCGAAAGAATTTCTCATCACTCGGTATGAGGGTGACTGCACTTAGCTTTGTTCCGATTGCCGGCTGAGAGTGAAAGCTGGGGTTGTCGAGAAAAGAGGTATTACAGAAGAGAGTGTGAGGAAGAACGAGGAGAGCGCGATTTTCGCTCCCTGAATACGGCGATGAGTTTAGAAATTTGACGAGCAGGTATAAACCGTTGCTTTTTGGTGACTGCATATAGTTTTTACTGTTTATTATTTGCCGTCATTTTGCAGTTAGCACGTAAAGTGCTTCATCGCCAAGTTTAATGGACATTCGGAGAATTGGAGAAATAAACCCTCGGCTACAATGCAGAATAGAGAGGAGAAAATTTCCAATCACATTAAAACTTGTATATTTGTCTTTTGTTCCGAGCGCAGGAAACTTAAAGGTCCGGGGCAAGGAATGAGAAAGGAGGCATTTAAAGGGTGAGAGATGCTAACTTGGCTCTCCCCGACTTGGACCCTCCTCTCTTCTCTCTCTCTCTCTCTCTCTCTCTCTCTCTCTCTCTCTCTCTCGGTGTGAAATGGTAGGGCAATTTCTAAAAGTTTAAATTTGCTAATAAAATCAGTGGTTGTTAATGAAAATTTAATTAAAATCCAATTCAATTACGGCTTACTCAGAGCTAACCGGCTGTAAAATAAAATTAAGTGCTGTATCTTTAATTGGCGCAGTTGGAATTATAAACGATCGGGATGCAGTTAATTTTTCGAAAATTCGCTGCAACTGCTTGGGATATTTAATTATAGGCAACTATTGGCGAGCCACTTACTGAAAGGCGCGCAATCGAATGAATTGCTTCGGCGCGCTGACCTCCTTGAACTTATGTAGTATCGCGAGCCATGTGAGCTTGCCATAAAGATGCGAGAATGTCGAAAAGGACGATTCGCATTCGATCTTTCTTCTCATATCCGCTAGGCAAGAGCCAGTGGCTCTCGGCTTCTTTGAATACATTTAAAAAGCATCAATCTCAATCCATAATCCCGAGCTTGCATCACATCGCGTGTGCCTCTCATAACGACTTTCATCCCTTCCCGCTTTTTCTTATACCTTCTCGTATAGGTATATGCAGGTCGCATTCTCTCGCTTGCGTTTCTCACGTTTAAAGCTGGCATTCCTCGGCGTACACATAAGAAATTAACATCAAGCCGGGCTTCCGATGTACCACTCGATTACACCCCTGGATCTGACAGTGATTTATGTCCTCGATGTGATATCGCAGCTCTCTCTCTCTCTCCCTCTTTTATACAACGCGACTACTGCGGCCTTCGCGAGATGTATACACGCGTATATAACTATATAGACCTGCGTGTGTGTATATATATACGTATAATCGATCCGCGCACGAGCGAGCGTTTCACGTCACGTATACACTCTCTCAGATTTAGGAGCGATTTTTGCACTCGGTTTGCCCCGCCAGAGGATGCATGACGGAAATTGAGCGAGTCCACTCTCGGCTGCCGCCGCCGTTGCTGCTGCTGCGATAGAGTCTGCTTATTCATCCTATAAAAAATCGCGAAGACGACGCGAGGCTCTTTCTCCCTACCCCTCGACGCGCACGTTTTTTTCATTTTTCAGTGCTGCTCGCGGTGGAAAAAAAAATTATTCATCCAAAGAGAATCTACCGTAAAGCTTCTTGCTTTTCACTGCGCGCGAGTCTTCTTTCTCCCCTCTCACTCTCTCTCTCTCTCTCTCGTTCTCTCCCAGTGTATAATACACTCACCTTTCGCTTTTCACTTTTTTTTCTCCTTCAAGCCCGCGCCACGCGCTTACATCAGAAAATTAGTAATCCTTTCAGAAAGCTCGAATGCCCCGAGTGTATGAATATTCTGGTTAGTCACAGTCGCTTCATTTATTATACCGAACGCCCAGTTCACCGGCTCATTTTCCCCTGTATTTCCGCGTGTCTCGCTCTCTCTGTGTGTATCCGCAGCGAATCTTTCTCAATGCTATGTAAAACCGATAACTGCGGTGTCATTGAGCTTTCATGGCGAGAATTTTCATATCGATCTCTTTCCAGCTGCTCAATTTTATAAACGCTCGAACGGCGTTTCTCGATAAAGTTTGCACATGAACTCTCCGCTCGAGAATCCCGCCGAAACCCCCAACTTTCCACACTCCGCTCCGAGCTGCTCGGAAAAGTTAATCACAATAGGATAAAAAGTTCATTGATTAATATGTGCGTCTATTCATCAGGGTATACCACATTTCGACAAGCTCGTTCAGTATCACTCGAACGAGGTTAGTGCAATACTTTTGAATTTATCATCGTGCGGTTGCGATATAATCTGCTGATATAGCATCGCAAACTTGGCACGTTTTAAAATTCAGCGGCGAAATTGCTGATTTTTATCTATAATTAAAAAAAATATTCATTTACCCCCCCTAATCGAAAGGCTTTTCATAATCTCTCGGACAACGTTGACGTGGCTCCAAGCAATATATAAACAATTCTTCCATATCTGCCGGACTGCGAATACCTCCGAGACAGCCCGGAAGAGAGGGGATGGGAAAGCGAGTAGCATTAGCTGGATGAAAATTTAATTTCCATGCCGGGTCGAAGAGGAGCGTGAGAGAGTCTAACGATCTGCGGTAGTCCCGGAGACGCGGCTCCTCAAAGTTTCCCCCGCGCGCTTTATCTTCAGCTCTTGGTTCGCCCACCGCAATCTACCTCGGCGCCTCTCTCGAGCTCCCTTATACGACAGGGGCGATTGCGAGTCGACTCCCTTCTTTTCAGGCATACTTACTCTTCGGCTATGCGTACAGGCGAAGCTTCGAAAGAATGTCCTTACAGTGATGTACTGGACTTGTTCTCGCGGTCATATGTAATTTCGGAATTGCAGGCGAATGTATTTATGCTCGAGAAAAATCAATCTTTCCCTCTCCGATACGCAGCGACGACCCTCCCCCGTGAGATATGTTTTGCGTTCGTGCTTAGCATCCGAATATGACACTTGGAGGAGTATGTATGGGACTGGCTTCTTTACTTCGGACTCATGCGCGGAACATTTTTCGCAGAACTTTTCGCCTCGCTCACTTTTTCACTCGCTCCGAGAGTAGTCGACTCTTCCATCGCGTCCTTGTCGCATTACTGCACTGTAAAACGTATAGCCGCAGAGAGAAAAATTAGTGCTGTTCGAGATCAAAGTCCCCGTTACGTCGTGCGTCATTACGACGTTGCGCATGTATACGTATATACAGAGAAAGAGAAAAAGTATACTGTAGCCAGCCGCTTAACTAGAACATGTGCAACACAATGTCGGCGCCGAAGTCGACGTCGAGGTCTGGCAATATTTATCGGGCGGAGAAAGCGAGCGTCGCCTAGCTTTTCAATATCCGCTGGCTGCTGTTGCCATGGTCGTCGTCGGCGGTGCGCGCAGCCGCCGGTAAATATTTAATAAATACCTCGTGGCGCGCGCGCGCTCGCTCTCGCGTTTGATCTGCGTCGCGCATGTAAATATTCCGCTGCATGCGCTCGTCCGCGCGTCTATATTTACCCGATAATCTCTCGGCAGAATGCCGTCCCATAACCGGGCCTTAAACGGCCAGTTTTATTTGCTCAGAGAGAAGAGCGCGGTCGATGCACAAATTAGCGCGTGTGCCTTATTACTGCGCAGCTACGATTGAAGCCGGCTTACAAATAAATCTTTACCTCTCTCTCTCTCTCTCTCTGTCTCTGCGCGCCTGGCGACGGGGGCAAATGCAGTAGCGGCGGCTCGTCTGTATGCGCAAAGGGTCGGCGATGAGCGATGCCGCATCTCGTTCGCGCGCTACGCTCAACCACGTTATTACTATACCGCGGTGAAATGTAATTTCCGGCTAGTCCCGGCGTTGTTCTCGCTCCTCGTACACTGCTAAACTGCTCTTCTCTCTCCCTCCACCCCCCCCCCCACTCTCTCTCTCTCTCTCTCTCTCTCTCTCTCTCTGTCTTTCCCTGCATACATGCGTTATCCTTGTCACTTCTTCTCTGCTGACTTATGATTTCACGGTGGACTTTAAAACCGTGACATTTTGATCGGTGTGATTGACAACTGCTGCAGGTAATGTTTTTAGATTGTTACTTTGGAGTAACACAAAGCTACTTTTTTTCGAAAAACTACCCTCAAATCACAAACGCGAGCATGTTTTCCGTTAGTTTCTTTTTTTCTTTGAAAAAATTCCAGAAGCCGCTGCTCAATAACTTCGGATGCAATCCAAACCATTCAACCTCCCAAAGATCAGGTGAAATTCAAAGCATCGTTCCGAAATCCGTGCGATCTCCGTGGAGCAAAGCGTGCACGCGTGCAGGCTTCCTTTGACTCCACTTCCTATAGCCATTCGCGGTCGGGTCTCTCTATCTCCGAGTCTCGCGATTCGGTGCCCGTCGATTGGCTCGGCGTACTATACTGGTTCCAGGGCACATAGTCCTCGTCCCTTTCCATGCGGGGGTTGATGACTGCGTCGATCGCGCGCCGCGCTCCACCGGCTATTAATCACCCGATCCTTGTTTGTTAAGTGAGATGCACCTACACACGAAGCCGCTCCCGCAATATCCGCGTTCCGACAGACTCTCCGAGCGTTTTGATGCTGCTGGTAGCCGTGTGATAGTGGCAACGATATTGCCGGCTATGAGTCTATGCATTGTGATGCGAGATACGCGTGAGGAAGGGAGGGGGTTTAGATAAACAGTTTCACGACAAGTCCTAAAAGTGTCTCTTGCGAAATATGAACCGAAAGCATTAAGGGGTTGTGACGATTAACGAACGGAAAAAATTGTTTTTTTTTAAAGCTGTAAAAACGTCATTTATGTAATCATAATGAAACTTATTTTAAAGTATTCGTTTAGACCTTCAATTTAAGCCTATTGAACTCTTGAAGATATTACATTTCCAATTTAGAAATCCATTATTATTAGGAAATGTTTTTTATTGAATTTTTTTGCGGCGTGCACGATTCTAAACGTTTTAGCAGACACAATTAAATGTTTAATATCTCATTTTTCCCCTCAAAACCTGCGCTACAAACTAAATGTAGCACTTTTTTTGTCTAAACATCGATTACCCACATATGATCATGTTTCTTTCGTGAAATATGAAAAAGATCCCGATTTTTTTACGCGATAATAAAGCTTACTTTTCAGCGAATAATTCCATATTTTATATCTTACCCTATGTTGTTTGGAACACTGCCAAGATGGCGGATAAACATCGGCTAAACATCGATTTCCCAAATATGATCATGTTTCTTTCGTGAAATATAAAAAAGATCCCAATTTTTTTACGCCATAATAAAGCTTACGTTTGAGGGAATAATGCCATGTTTTATATATCCATATCTTTCGAAAAAAGGAGTTGTTGTTCGCTAGGGGTTGTTTTATAGCTTCGACTGCTACGGAATGGCTTATATACTATTCTAGTACTCTATTACCTATTAAAAATTTCGAAATTGAAAAAATATATTTTATTTGAAACCAGTATTGCAGACTTCAGGTACATAGAGTACATCTCTGTTATGTTTCTGTTACAACGTGAGGAAGAAATTGAAAATACAATATTCAAAAACGACACACCTTTCCCGGATAATGGCTTAGAGATACACTCGCTGCCGACGAGTTTGTATTAAAGCCAGCAAGAAACACCGCGCACTTTGAATTGTTAATGTGCGCGGGATGAATTCACAGTAGTACCTAGTCTAAAGCCGAAAATGGCTGTGTATAGGCTCTACAAGAAGGAACTCAATAATTCATTAAAGAAAACCAGGTGGTTCTTAACGCCGGTGAAGAAGCGACATCCAATATTCATAACTATATAGCAAATATCGCTCGCGTACACGCAGCCGCAATAAGACGCAAAAACAAGAACAGGGAAGAGAACCTCGATTACTTAGTTCCCACACGAAGGCATTCATGTTATTGTCTAGGGTATACATTTGATTGCCGACTATATTTTACTAAAATTTTCTGTATAATTGGAACGAAAATATCCATATCAATAGTTTTAACCAGCTGTATACTCGAAATAGGGAAAATTTTCAGAGCTTTACTTTATCGAATAGTGGCATAGTTTACTGAATCATTTCCCTGTAAATCAGCATACAAATGACTTGTATTGGTAATTTTTTAAAGAACATAAGAAGTTCAAGATAGATTGTCAATAAAATAAAAACATGCGAACATTCATGTTGTATAACTTTGCTTCCCTTTAAAATGTTGTTGTAGATTACTAGTTCACTTTATTCATCTGAAAGGTTGAGCTCGTTGATTAATTGGACAAATATATAAAAATATATACATGCGCACGTAATGTAAAGTTAAGAGCGGCTAGAGGAGCGGAAAAAGAAACGATAGCAAAGAGAGAGGGAGAGCTCGACCCCCGTTCGAATTCAGCCCGGTCGGTGTTATTGTTCGCGCTCTCTTTTGTGCCCGCGATATTTCGATCCGCGCTCTGGGAGTAGTAGCGCGCAGCATCCCCGTACAATACACATCGTTTGATTTAGAAATGCCGAGGGCACGCGCGAGTTCAGTCTTTCTCGTCTAGCGAGAAAGTTGGGCTGCAGCGCAATACAACGAGGGATGGCTGGAAATCGAAACTGTGCGAGTTTCTCAATGGTAGAAAAGCCAAGAGAGCATCGTCAAGGACCAATATTGAAATGGAAGTAACAACAGAGAGTCACAAGAACGGATAATGATTAAACGAATGGCTGGAAGATTAATCGCTTGATTAATTTCGCTTACTCTCAGGGCAATGAGTCCATGGAGTTGTTACTATAATATAAAACTGGAGTCCGTAGTCTATACCTATAACAGCTGATCTCAACTGTTAGCAGAGTATGACCTCTGTATCACAAAAGCTTATAATAAGGCTGTATGTTTTCTGAAACTTTGCAGCCAGCTTTTATTCTATAATACACGAAATAATTACACAGACAAAGCACGATAGAATATTATGTACCATTTAATTTAGTATACTAATAAATATTGTAGTCTTAATTAATTTCCTCCATACTATGATCTGCATTAGTTTAAAAAAACATTACTGGTTTTAACTAGAATCCACAATTTAGAATAGAAGCTGATGTTGTGTTGCATAAAGGTATCTAAATCGGTACAGTGAGCATAAGAACATCGGGAGTACTAGACACAAAAAGCGATTTTAATAATAGAAAAGAGCATATTCACATAGAACAATTGAAAAACACAAAAGATCCAGGAGAACGGTGTGTATAAAAATATAAAAAAAGACAGAAGCGAGAGAGGGTGTGCAGAGAGTGAGCGAGGCAGAGCAACTATAGAAAAGCTATGGAAGAGGCTGGAAGAAAGGGCGACGGTGAACTCTTGGGGTTTTATCAGGAACAATATACTGCTTTCTGTGTAAGACCGTCTTTATTCGACACTGCTAAATAAAAACTACGAACGACGAAATCGGAAGGTACGTTGAAGCATAAAGTCTTTGCGAAATTCCAGAGACAAATACAGTTACGGTTTCAATGCTGAACAATACATTTTTTAAACGGCCATCTTCACATATATTGTGTTGGCTTCTATGTACAGATAAATAAATTCATATTTACATATGGAAATATTGGTAACATCTTGTCACCTCCCATTCAATACCTATATTATCTACCGACAAAAGTACGTTGTAATCGCTTCGCAAGTATACGACTCTTCTATACTGTCTTTTTTGCAGCGCACTGTACGTATATGCACTCAAACAAACTCCCATACAGTTTTCTGCGAAAAGACTAGCGCTGGACAGCCGGGCTTACGTGTATGCGATTGGAATTGATTACGTAGGAGAATTTCGATATTCCCCAGCGATATTTCCCTCGTTACGTACAAACGGATAGCGGTCAGGGCCTTGGGGGCCGATGATTGGGAAGTCAAACACGGACTCACGCGGGGGCTGCACGTAGATACCAGCAGGAGCAGCAGCAGCAACCAACATACGGGCTGTTCAGTGGTTACCTCTCTCTCTCGCTCTCGCTCTCTATGTAATTATGTACCCACCGACATTGCAGCTCTCTATGCAACGTCCGTCAAGCAGGAACACAGGGCAAGTTGCGAGACGGCTGCTCGAGACAATGAGCGAAACTGAGATATCGGAGCGCTTTCTGGCGGCGACGGCAAATAATTCAGATAAACATCGGGAGGAGTCGGGGGCAGAGAATCGGGGAAAGTGTGGCCGAGCTTGACGAGGGCTCGGGATTTTGATTGATAAAGTGGATGAGCGTAATGACTTTGTTCGTTATGGCCGCGCACGCTTTGTGCATTCGTTCTGGCGTGAAATGTATGATCAGTCCAGATTTTAATGAATCTTGGTCTACTGGGCATATCTGAATGTCAAGAATAAATAAGGAGCAAAAAGTACGCTAATTTTGATTATACTCTCTGGAGTATACATCCACGGATATATCTGTTGATTAGAGAAAAAATAACGATAAAAAATAATAAAAGTAATAAACAGAAGTATGCAACCAACAAATATGCGGCATCCCCAGTACAAGCACTAGTGCAGCACGTCATAGGGTAGCTCGTCCAGCACGAGCTTAAGAGAAGTAGGAAGGGAGGGGGAGAGGGGTAGGGGTTACACCGGTGTGTTTGCAAAGCGGTGTATTATACTGTCAGCCATGTCGGGGGATTAGCAAACGCAATACATCGGACTCGAGATCGTGCCGCGCATCTGTTCGCTGCTCTCCGCGGCATGCTGCTTACGAGTCCCGCATTGCAATTGACCCCTCCCCCCTCTCTCTCTCTCTCTCTCTCTCCTTCTCAGGAGTAGGAACGTGGCAAAGCCCCCGGCGAAACCCCCCCGAGGGCAAAATTCGCAAATATCCACGAAAACGGCCGCGGACTTAAACGACGCTGGTCTTAAACAGTCGATTCTCTCGCTGCGACGTAGAGGTACGTGACGCCGCGACACCCTGGGCTGCGAGAGGGAGAGAGAGAGAGAGAGCTTTCTTCGGGTATGCAGCGCGTGTGTAGCAGCCTCCGAGGCAGCTCGTACGTGCGACGATCGCGAAACCGCTGCGCAGCGGCTGCAGCTGCACACGTACACGTAGAGCGCTGTATACCAATTGCTAGACGGGAATAGACGTCTTGTCGTCCTGGATGTACGTGAAGCTTTCACGATGATGTGACGAGCTTGGAATTGTTCGGCGGTACGGCTCGTCTGTCGCGCTCTCACTCGCTCGCGCCCACCACAGTTCGATGCTGATTGCAAGGCTACTTTTGTGATTTTCAGCATTTGTTTTAAGGGATGATCTATCAGAATTTCATCCACTTTACTATATACACACGCCGCTAATTTGAACGTGGCACCCAAAGCATTTCTCTTCATTTCATGTCTCAACTTGCCTAAACAACAGCTATATATGTAGACAAACTACTTTCAGTGTGACTGGCAAGGCTTTAATTGTCTCTTTCTCGTTTTTAGCATGAAAATGACTTTTGAAATTGTTCGAGAATTGCATTATTATAGCTGTTAATAGTATACAATGTGCATGAGATCCAATTTTCAGTATTCAGCTTTTACACATGTATGAAATTACGTACTCGAATCGTTAGAACAAACATGTAACAAAGCAAGCTTATAGTATGGTTTACAGCGATTGATCTTCGATTATTTGCCAAAGTCAAATATATTTGCCAAGCAATTCGAACATTAATAAGTTCCACTATAATACTACTACATTATTTTTGACAGAGAATTTCGCTTAACAATTCAGTTCTGCCAAAGCCCGAAGCAGATACACAGCACATTCCAACCCAACCCCTTTTGACACGTTCAAAGTTCCAAGCAAACATGCCCACAAGAACGCACCTGTGTGTACATTATACCCTGATGGATGGAGGCGCGAATTCAAACGCCCGACGGCATACGCACATCTCATTGTACAAGAGTACTTGAAACGTATAAAAGCTTCGGCCATTACAGTCCAGACGCGCCGCCGTGCTCATCCCTCCGGTTCATCTTCTTCCCACAGCCAGGCTCTTCTTCTTGTTTGTCTTAGCTCTAGGCGTCTGTCTTCGTCCCTTGGAAGTTTCGAACACTTGTTGGAGTCGCCAGTCGATGAGAGAGAAATGAGACTCGCTTTATATACAGAAAGAGAGCAGTGATCGATCGCGAAGAAGAGCCAATCGCCCGAAGGGCCGAGAAGCGACGACTAGGCAATGACGGAGTGGCCCGGAGCGAGGAGTGTAAAAAATGAGGGAGGCCACACCAGCAGTGCGAGAAGGAGCGTAAACAAAATGCCGCGAGGGAGAAAAATGCCGGCTCTCGGTAGCACACGCCGTTGAAAAATTATCGAAGAGGAGAAAAAATTATTTGGTCTGCGGCCTCGCCTTTAAAATATATGGCGTGACTATTACGCGAATAATACACGTGTATTATATCGCCAGAAGTAATTTGCAGGCTTGTAGTCTAACAGAGAAAACTTGCTGTAGATTTCACGTGACAAAAGTTAAAGCGGGGACAGAAAATCTGTGCGAGAAAAAAGTATGAAAGAATAGCTGAGTGAAACAAGCATTTGAACGACTTTCCATCAGGGGATCGCTGACGCGCCGGACATTTATGAATATGAAGTGCGACGGCCGTCCGGACGAGGATGAGGCGATAAACCGACTACATTTGTATGCGATAAGGGATTTCTGCCTTATGGGATTCTATATTTCTCTTCATTTCTCTTTCTCGCGCTCTTGTGGACGGATTTCCACGAGATGCTGGAGAAACAGCAATCCATTGGAAGATGGATTATTAGGACTCGGCTTTTATTGAATGATGCGGCAACATCTCCCGCGCACTGTTTATACAGCAGCGTGCTTTTCTCATTTTTCCTGTCAACATATTAACTTATTCGTGGCCTCGAGCCGTCGAGCTTATTATTTTCATGAATATTGAAACTGCTCTCGAGGATGACGTGTGCTTTCGTACATACGAATACGTAGAGATGAGAGAGATAGAGCTGAGTTTTATATTTGATTATAGAATTACGGTTGTGTACACCGCTCCATTTTATCGCTCAGACGAATCATTCGAATTCCACGTGTGTTTACCGAAGTAAATAAAAGTCCATCGATGTGAAATGAAATATTGAGGTCGCTATATTGGACAAATGGGCCATTATCTCGTTAGCGAAAGAAGCTCAACAACGTTCATCGAAATAAAGCAACTGCATCGATCGCCTAGCTCCCAGCTTGTAAATGACGAATGAGACCAAAGTAGATGGAGGTCAGGTCAGATCAGGTCGACTAAACCTTTTGTTTCCGTCGTCCACAAGGATTTCCCCATATTTAATTGCTTCGAAGCTCCGAAACCAGTCAGTCCGCTACAATTAAATTCCTCCAAACTATGGTATTCCCAGGCGTGATTACCCGAATGGCAAATTCTCGCGAGCGGTAGTGCAATTCGCCTATAGCCAAAAGCGTCCGAGCAGTGCAGAAGCACGAGCAACGGTAGAGAAAGAAGAAGAAGAAGAAGCGGCAGTTCCCACCTCGAGAGGACGGATCGTTAAGCGGCAGGTAGTAGGCGCTATCTTTCGTATAACAAACGATTCATTTGCCGGCGACTACGGACTCGAACGCATACCCAGAGAGCTGCCCATATACACGTGTATATATAGAATAGCGGTATATAGGTAGAGTCAGGCTTCTGCTGCTACGGCTGCAGGTCGATAAAATTCCCGACGCGAGGCGGCCGTGTAACGAGTGCGAGAGGGACGCGCCGGCGCATTTCCGAAAATTTATGGAAATTGCGCGTTAATGCATCCCACCGAGCGAGGGAGAGTTTGCTTCTTTGCTCGTACTTTGTGGGAAAAGAGAGAGAGAAAGAGAGAGAGGGAGGGAATAAGCTCACCTACGAAGAATTTTCGAGCGCGAGTCCGTGTAATACGTTTACACGTGGAAAAGGCCAGCAGCTCGGTTTTTCATCTCTGAGGGAAAAAGAAAAATGTGGAGTAGTGAGGGCTGCGTGTGGCAAAGTTTTCCGGTTAGAAAGCAGTGAACAACTAGTATGGAGGATTTCTTTTAAACAATATGGGTTTTCGAAGAAATTTCTGTTGTGCTCTTCTTGTTATGATATGTATTATTATCTGCATTTCATTACTTAAAGGAAATTCAGTTTGAATGTTCATCAGCTGAACTCATTTCAGAATCGTTCGAAATGAGAGTTCACTCAGGTCACTCAGTGCTTTTATATACAACCTTTACTTAGCAATTCTTTCGTTAAGGTTTATGATTGTAAATAAA
Organism: Philotrypesis tridentata; assembly: GCA_018906965.1. NCBI lineage: Eukaryota > Metazoa > Arthropoda > Insecta > Hymenoptera > Pteromalidae > Philotrypesis > Philotrypesis tridentata. The sequence continues at coordinate 178,784 of JACCIB010000290.1, read as the reverse complement.
TATTTGGACAAGAAAGTACATATTTTTAATTGCAATAAATGTGCATGATAAATGTGTATGATAAATATAAATGAAAAATTCGAATGAAATGATGATCATTATGAAAAATAGTTTTATCAAAATAAAACGAATCACTGCAAGTGACTCTGTACGGTTAATTATTACGTTTGTGTAATAATTAAATTTATGCATTGGGGAATAGGACTTGAATTAGGCCAACAGAAGCTTGGTAATGACGGGCAGACGTTATTATGCCAGTCGCAGAAATTCGGCGCACACTCAGTATTTGATAATTACATTTTCGAATTAATATATTCATGCAGTTCCATTAAAATTCTACTAAACTTAATTGATATTTGTAGAATCATATTGATCATTCGATGTTAATTGGATCCAATTAATTTTGTAAGATTTATAATAATTCTTTATTAATTATTTCGATAATAATTTCGACCAGAATGTGCTACCGACGGATTGAATTGCATTTTTCCTTCGTTTAACCAACGTTATTATATTTCAAGCTAATACAATATAATCATAAAATCATCTCTACGCAATTCCATACCATAGAATAAACACACGCGCCTGCAGAATAGCAAAATTAGACTTTTCCAGTACTTACACTATAACAAGATAATAGAACACCAAATCATTAGTTGTACCGACTTGCATATGCATAAGTATCTACATCAAGCCTCCTTAGAGCAACAAACGAACCAATTAAAAGTTATTGTCCGAAATACAGTGGAACCCAAGCAGATCAACGAATTCGAACCACAGACCGTAGAGAGAAAACAGCGTGGCCGGAAGCAAGATAAGTAGGATGCCATATTGATTGCGACTGCTGGCGTTATATAGTATACCTTGCGACGACGCTAAGCGCGAGAATTACGCCGCGGATCGATACAAAGTTGCGGCGCCGTTGCAGTGCAGACCAGAAATTACCCGATAACCTTTTCGCTCGATAAATCTCTCTCTCCCCCCCCTCTCTCTCCCTCTTTCTATCCGAACGAAAAACTTTATTTTTTTTCTATAATTGACGTATTTTCCGCAAGATTTTTTTTCTCTCCCACGCCTGTATGCTTTAGTAGCTCCGTTGCCAAAGTTTAAACGACCACACGTGTATATGCGAGAGCCTGGTTATTTATCCGAGCTCGTATTTTCGAAGAGGTACAACGGCCAGACGAGCGGAATTTTATGCTGTTGGGTGCGCGGACTAGAGCGCTTTTGCAGCGGATTCTTTTTTTAGAAGGTGCGAGAGGCGGTGGTAATTATTGGAGAAAGTATTGATTGGATGTTTCACTGGAAATTTAAATTAGTGGTCAACTCCAGTGCAGTGGCAGTGTGCGCTAGTATTGTAAAAACGAGAGAACGGCGAGTTTCATTTTTATTTGATACCCTTTGGTATTCAACGATGTAGCTTTTGTTGAGTTGAGAAAATATCGCGTTATAATTATACAAATTACCACATAAAAACTACCCTTTTACAGCCTAAAGTAAAGCATTTTTTTTCTCTCCATTGAGCTTATTTGAAAATGATTGATTTCAGCGTGGTGAACGACAAGCTTTAAACAGCTATAAAAACAAGCTATAAAAAAGTAAGAAATACCATAACGATGCCTTGGAGAATATTACCCTTATACACAAGGGTACGGTCTTAAAAGCCATCCGTTTCTAGCTACGGATAATCGTGAACTTTTATACTTCAGGTAACTCACAAAATGCACGAAATACAGAAATTAAAAATTGCATTTTTTCTGACAATGTTGCCACGATAGATTGTTCAAAAATACTCGTCCCAGGAGAAATGTCAACAAAAAGAAAAGCCAAGGAACTCACTGTTCATCCAGTACAAGTGAAAAGTAAATTATGCCAAATCCACGCCCCGCGTATAGAGCATCTCACGTAGAATGATATAGTTTAACGCGTTTTATTTCTGTCCTCTTGAGAGAGATTATCACGTGTAAAACAGGCGACGAGACATATATCCCATGCAAGCTCTCGGGGCACTTCATTCGGAAAAAAAAATTGTCTCTTGTGCTGCGTAGGCGACGGATAAAAATAACGAAGGACGCTGCACGCACGGTTTGCGCTTTTTCTCCCGCTTCTTAAATTTCCCGGGTTTTCGCTTCGCGCCAAAAGTATTGAGTTTCCCCCCGTTGACAGAGCGAGAAACGTGTGAAACCCGTGTGTAGACTATTAGAAAAAGTCGAGAAGGACCCACGTTGGGGGGCAGGTAAAAAATCGTGAGGACGGGAGAGCAACGCTGAGTTTGTGCACATGTGCTACATGTCTCGTTATCCTTTAAATATAGCTTATACACTCTGATGAGCATTTACATATGTTCTGACTCTACTGATTGATGTCTTCTCCATACCGAGAAGAATTAAATAATGAGATCAGTATCGTTGTAATTATAAACAATAAATATGCATGGTCTGTCTTCCTTGAATTACGACAATTATAATTTTAGAATAATTTGGTATTTTCTCATTTATTAAACAGAAAAAATTCGATGCTAAAACAGTGATGAAAAAGTTAAATTTAGAAAGAAACAATGGTTATGTATACGTTTCAAAAGTAAGTAAATATTTTTTGTGGTACAATATGGTCAACACCTATTATCAAATAACATCACTGTTGTACAAAGGGAATGTATTTTTACCACATCAAAAGAAAAGCAACGTTCATTTACAGAGGCATTTAAAAGTAACTCGAATTCAATATTTGCAAGACATTTTAATTCTTCTCCGAAACACTTTGCCGCCCAATTTATTTACCCAGTTAGAAAAACACACACAACTCGGAGCTTTTGCACACGCGCCAGACAAGCTCAATTAAATAATTAAAAAAATTTATTTTCTCAATAACCAGGCCTCGTTCGCTCCTCTACACACTGTACACAGACAGCGGAAGAAGACTCAGTTTCTAGGAAGCAGAGATGACGCGTCTTTGACGAGTTGTCAACGCCCGACGTCTGGCGCTTCACGCGTCTATCTTCCGACGCCAGTAGTATAGCGTTAACCAAACAGAGGAAGAGGAACCAACATACGGATTCTGATGCACTGAGAAAATTCTCGGGAGAGCGAGAGGGAAGGAGAGGGACGAGAAAAATTTGTTCTCGCGCGCGCGAGAGGAAGGACTCTGCAGCGCGGCCTGTCTGGCACGATGCTTTCGACTGCCGGTAATTTAAGATAAGTCAAACAAGCTTCCGAAGCAGCAACGCAAGTGTTTTCAATAGCCAAAACGTTCGCTTTCTCGGGATTTGGAAAGGACGAGAGGTGGTAATTTGATTGTAAGCAGTGTGTTAATTTTCAAACTATTTTTATTGAAAGCGTACACATTGTACAATTTGGGTGTCAATGAGAAATCCTTCTTTGCACAGTAATCAATTTATCACTGGTTTCAAATTATTTATCAGATAATTTATACCTAGCTCCAATTATTTTTCTTTTTCAATTAGTTTTTAATTCATTTCAATTCGCACTGAACTTTCTACGCCTTGAGCTTAGTTCTAAATGAATCGAGCTAAACAGAAGATACACGTCAGTCTTCAAAATTAAATTCATTCACAAAGACGAAGCATAAATATAGATGCAGGGTCTTTAGGAAAGATCATAGAATTTCAGCCAGTGGCGGTACATAGCCTGCCCCGTAAAGATGCACACAGCTGATCAAAGGAACATCTCGGGTATATACATTTCGGCGTAACAATTTTGTAGAGCAGCTCGTAGTCTCTACCCTCGAAGTGGGCATAAATCATATAAGCAGATTAAACGTGAAGGAAATTAAAGTATTACTTGAGCGACTATGAGTTAAGTAGTTCCCTGCAGCGAATTTCTCGTGAGCGCGCGACAATCTTGTCGTCCGCATCATGTTCCATTAGCCGATACCACTTTTAATGCGATTATTCGGATTACTTATACATAGAGGGACTCTCATTCTTTGGGGCATTATTTCTTTATTATGAATTTCCGATATAAGACGTTGCTCTTTTAGGTAGGCTTTTAATTAAAAAGGTTTGCTGTGCGACGTTCAAAGTGACCTTTCAGTGCTAAGACTCTGAAAAAATAAAAAACAAAAGAATCGTTAAAGAATTGATTTTTACGTTCATGTTATTAGCGATATTAAACTTTTGTTCTCTCTACGAAATTTTCTGATGCATCTGTTTTGTCATTTCTGAGACAGACTGGGTATTGAAGTTGAGTATCTTTTGATAAATTTTGAAGTCAATACGCAGATGTAACGCTCCTAATATTAGATTGCATACATACGATCTATTAAATATTTGTCATCCTTACAGGAAGCTCAACTCAGGCGACTCTCTGCATCTTGAAAGCGTTAAACATGAAAATTTGTTACGAATTCATCCATTACAGTTTCAGCTCAATAATCTTTCCCTGGCTAAGCACAGTCTACGACCCAGTTTTTCCCCTCAAACACACATACACACACGTACTCATGTTCGCACCACATATCCACTCACACACACAAACACACACATACAAACACACATGTACATACTCATGCGCAGACGTCTACCCAGCGACGTATATTATACGAGCGCGAAACTTGCCAGAGTTTAGAGTCGGCTTCGAACTGCTCGGGGAAGAAATTTTTAATCGAGAAAGTTTCGCGAAAGCCGGCTGAAATCGCGCGATATACGACGCCGGCCTCGAATTCATCCCGCAGAAAGAGCGGGAGCATGCCGTTTTATTAATCCGGCCGTCTCTCTCCCCCTCGTCGGAGTTTGCCTTTTGCAGCGAGTGAGTTTCTTCTTCCGCTGATTCTCTCTCTCTCTCTCTCTCTCTCTCTCTCTCTCTCACTCACTCACTCACTCACGAAGAAAACTTTGAAAGGAATACGCTTCGAAGCGGCCAAATTTGTTATCGCACGAGATATGGATTTTAAATGAGCTCTTGTAAATTGGGCCACTGGTTGAGTTAATTCGCAGCTGCTTGAATCAAACGAGAACGGAGAAAACATTTTTACGAAGCATTTTATAAAGAAGGAATCTTTGAAACGTTGGAATTTCCTGAAAGTGCGGGCTCCCTAGCTCTGGAAGTAAGTTAAGCTCGCCTGTAGGTAGGCAAGCCGAAATACACAGAAGTAAGTAGGTAAAGTCAATTCGGGCTACCAGCTACCCTTACAATATTGTGATGTACATAATTGTCTTGCCGCTTATCAAGAAGCTCCCAATGTTCCATTCGTTCAATCAAATTAACCTCTGAGACCCGTTTTAGCAATGGTCAACTTATCCAGCGATTTTGCACATGCACACTAGTAGTAAAAGTCGCTGTGGGGTCAGACGATGTCATTTCAAATACTATCGTCGGCTGCAAAAGCTTATCTGATGCCTACATTACCCATACCTTGACTACTTATTTCGTCGTCAGCACAAGATGAACGACCGACCGCAAAAGTTTAAACATTCCCCCGCTTTCCCTGACAAAAGCTAGAAAAGCCAAAACAATGAGAGCCACCTCCTCTTTCTTCCAGGCGTTTCATCGCGCCTCTCAAAAGTGACATTCTCTGGTATATAAGCTCGAAAAGCCCTCCCTCGGCGCGTTCTCCTCGCACCATCATATCAAAGTATACAGTGTAGATGCGCCTGCCGCGTCGTGGCCATCGCCCCCCTCGTCGTCGTCTTCCTCCTCAAAGCCAGAAGCGGCAATGCCAGTTCAACGTCGGGCCTCAGGATAATTGGTGTAATTTCTCGAGGACTGATATAAACGCTCCCCCTCTCCACCCCTCTCTCACACTCTCTCTCTCTCTCTCTCTCTCGCTCTCTCTCTCTCTCTCTCTCTCTCTCACCGAGAGACTAAAGCCTCCTGACGTATTACAGCCTACTCGCTGCGTGTAGGTAGGCGCGCAGTGTATTCCATCGCACATGTAGGAGCGTATATGCATAGGAGCGCACAATGCCGGTCGAGCAAGCCATTGTGCTAGACGCCACTGACGGAAGCTTTACGAGCAAACGTGCGCACTTTCGAGCGTGTGTTTGCGAGAGAGAGAGAGAGAGAGAGAGAGAGAAGGGGGGAGAGAGTGAGAGAGAGAAAACGGCCCGTTACTAATATAACGCGGCTGCTGCGCCTCATAATGGCTCCCTTAAGACGCTGTGTACACAGGCCAACGGTGTACACTTCCTTGCGAGGAAAGAGAGGAAAGCGACTCTGCGATTAATGAGAAATCTGAGGGAGAAGCTTTCTTTGGAAAGAGTTTCGAGGAGAGTCACTATACCTTTTTCCAATTTTAATCTTTTTGAGTTATTTCTTTGTCTGAGCATTTTCTGTTTGTTTAGTATACAAACGTGTGAAAATTTTTTAAATTTCTAAAAAAATTTTCATATATTCGAATACTAAACAAAATTTTCAAATTTGACTTTGTTCTAAAGCTGAAGAATTCATAACTAGGAATGGAATTTTTCATTAAAAACTTTCGCGCCATAAGCATGCTGCAGTGTAACTTACCGGTATATGTGCATCGAGTGATGTGAACATGAAAATTATAAATGTGCAAAGTTTGTTGGTATCAGTGATGCAACTCAATATACCTAATACAGGCAACAGTATCCTGTAGTTCAGGTGCTATCGAACTATTTGAATAGCACAGAATAAAAGCAACTATTCCCTATGTGGGAAGTTGGCATGATAACCGGGGGCAAACGATGAAACCATGTAAATGACACATCCATTAGCCACGCAACCATGCAGTACAGTCTGGAATCAATCATGCAAGCTCTCGCAAAACGAATACTGCAACCCTCCCTCAAAAGAGTAGATAGACTCGAAAAAAAAAGGAAAAAGAGACTAGCTCGAATCAGTCGAGGGATTATACACAACGTACGGGGGCTGCAAGAGACACGCGCCGGATAAGGACGGCTCGCACATTTTAATGCTCCTTGACATTGATCGCAACCGTCGCCGGCACAATGCTCCGAGTTCTCTCTTTCTCTCTTTCTCTAGTCACGTGTCACTATTCCGAAGCCACTAAACCGCAAGTTCTCTCTCTCCCCTCTATATCTCTGTCTCTCTCTTTCTCGTCTGAATCAATTGACAAGCTGTAGCTGCGCAGCGACACGAGCCATTCTGCAAACGAACTGCGAACGTGTTTACACCAAAGGTAGACAGCAGCATCGCGCTCTGAATCGACAAAGCCGCGGCAAAGTACCCTCGGCAGCTTTTAAGCCAAATCGGAAATTTATGATCAGTTTAATGATTCCGGCCTTCGAGCGTGAGAATTCGCTCCGGTCGAGGGGTAGGATTTCTATATTCTGCTGGCGTCCGAACTGAGTTTCCGGTCAAGCGGAGCGCGGGCGAACTCGATTGAGAAAAAATTGGAACGAGCGTGACTCGGGTTCATCAATATTGATATTGGAGATTTAGGTCACTTTTTTCGTATTTTCAAAGGATTTCCTGGACGCATAAAGATTTTCGAGAAGCGCAGGAAACGGCATAAATACTTTTTCTTATAGAGCAAAGAAAATAAAAGGAACTTTTTTATATCGAATGTACGAGATTGAGTTTTTAGTGGATGAATTCTTGATAGTAAAGTCTGTGATGATTTTACGAAATGTCGAGCATTCTTTGAAATCAGTCTGATTGCTGAAACCAAGTTATCGGCGAGTCACAGTTATGAATCTGCTCATACTTGTGTCACAGGATTTTAGCTTCATGAAACTAAATTTCTGTTTCAATGTATATTTCTGTTCAAATATACATTGAGTATTACTTATCCGCACTTGTTTCAAAAGAATAAATTTATTAAATAAATTAATTTCTTTAAAGAAGGCCTCGCCATCTCGCAAGTCTCAATCAAAAGTGCTTCTCTCTCTCTCTCTCCCTCAGTCCCCTAATGAACACATCGGCCGCGATTGCTCCGACCAAAATTATCCCCAGCGGGGTCCCGTAGGACGACGCAAAATTTTGCGGGCAGCAAGCCATTCGTCATTAAATCAGCGCCCCGATTAAGATTCAATCGGCCGTTATTGATTCGGCAATCGGCCCAGAAATTGGCAGTCATTGTCGCGCTAGCTGCCAGTGTCCGACTCCGTCGACTCACTCTCTCTCTCTCTCTCTCCCTTACGTATGGATATATAGAGGTGCCGGCGGCGCATTATGCGCGCGAAACCGAGCGCTTCCAGCGCAGTGATTAATGCTAACTGCGCGGAGCCATCTCTTCCACGAACTATCGCCATTCAGTCTATCGCTCGGCCGTTAACAGATGTATCCCCTATTAATCAAGCCCGCGCTTCCTATCACTCTCGCACCTACTGTCTCTCTGTATGCCACTCTGTTCTCACCTCTATAGCTCTGCACTGGCTGTGTACGCATACACGCGACTATACAGTAGTACAAAGGAGTAGCATTGTATAACTGGATATATATACAGTTTGCTCGCGTCATGCGCTACCTCGACTTTTTTCCACCGTTTGTGGAGTGAACAACTGCACGTATCTATTCAGTCCGTACCTGAAATGTAGGCTGGGCATAGCTCGAGGCGACGTCATTTCCAATGCAATAAGCCAACTTGGTCCGCGCAGTACTTCATCTGTTTCTTCTTTTGAAAAATCCAATAATTAGTTTTCTACGAATAAGAAACAATTAACTCTGTTGTAGGAAATAATCAAATCAATTTAGTTTAGCAATAAAACTCGGATTTACTTTTTGCAGATAATTATTTACTTACTTTATAAATCTGATCAAATACTTTTTGCGCAGTTGTCTTTTTTAGGAAAATCTCAGAGGTACCTTTTAATGATACCCTCAAAAACATTTTAATCTCATGTAGGAACGAACTCAACGACAAAATTTCATTCGAGCAAGCTCCTCATCGATCCATTTGAACATACCATATCAGAACTAAAACACTATAACAGCTGTTGTTTTTAATCTATAAAAACAAGCAATAAAAAACCAACGTAAACATTCACAGTCTGTCTATTTGTCTCTATCCAGGAGTAGAGTATGTACAAAAGCAAAAGAAGTACTTCGAAAATCTTCTCTTCACAGAAGCATGCAGACGAAATTGGTTATGTATATATACGGGGGCGAGACGCGTCGTGCGATAATGACAGTTAACTCGCCCGCGAACTTGCCGGGACGACGCAGATAGCGCCTATAGCAGCTTTTCCGGTCTGTCTTTACAGCTGTTTGCGCGGGAGAAGCTGTCGAGATAGCACACGTATAGCTCCCTTTCCTCCCTTTTCGCCTAAATCGCCGTCGTTTTTTCTATCTATCTCTCTATCTCTCACTCGCTCTCTCTCTCTCTCTCTCTCTTTCTCTACACGACTAAACGAGTATCTAATGTCGTTGTATGCGACTGTGTGTAGATCGTAAAAAGTGAATTTTCAGTCAGGGGTCGCGAGAGCACTGTGGATTTTGGCGAGCTGTTGCTCCGCTGCGGCAAGAGATTTATTTTTTGGTAAACAGAGGTTCGTGCTCGGGATTTCGTTAAGGATTTTAGGGATGTCTTGCGGAGTTTCCCGCGCACTCTTATCTGTGTACTCGATACGCGACTTGTTTGCTCGTGAATTATTTTTATTTCCATCCCGCAGAGTGTATATATTATATATAGCAGATTTTTTAATTTAATTTCTTAGAAAGAATTTTCTACAAATGCAGACCAAATAATTCCGCGTGAATCTATATGCAAGCATTTACTGTATATTTAATCCTGAAAGAACGACATTAGCATAACCGTTCGACTCGTGGCATTTGATTCAACTCTTCGTACGCGAGCGCATGAAAATCGATTAGCCAGATAAGAACTATCTCATCCACTAAAAAGAGAGAATATCTCTGCCTCTCTCACCCCAGTTCAAGGAGAGTATTTTCACTAGCAGCGGCTCGTTTCATTCCGGAAATTGATCGACGTGAAATAAGAGCAGCCGAGCGCGAGCGACTTGTATATCTATAAAATATATACATATAGAATATAGAAGAGAGCAGCCCCAGCAGCGGAGGGCGAGGACACATTTTTATTGACGTGAGGAAAATTACAGAGGGCTTTCTCGTCGATGCAACACAACTCTCTCCCTCGAGTCAAACGATTCATCAGCCGATTAATTGCACGTCAGGTGGCGTCTTAGGCTGTCGCAGGGCCCTCGAGCCAACCGCGCGAAGATTTCAGCCTGAGAAAGATAGATATGGAGATAGGATTGCAGAGAGAGAAAGAAGGAGCGATGCAGACTAGCCAATAATAGAAGGAATATCCAATGACAGACCAGAGGGCGATTAAAAAATTAAATTACAATTCGGTATTTGTCGATTCTTCTTCTACAATCAACGTGACTGTATAACGTACGCTTAGTTCAACGAATCCGTCCACCAATGGACATTTCTGTGAAGTACCCGCATCATAAAGGACCAATCACGCGTCAAATTTCTATACCAGCACAGTGATGAATCGATAGCGATAAATTCAGCTCTTTCCTCATTATACGATTCCTTTCTTCTCGATCGTCCCACCCCTCGATATTCTCTCATTCATTCCGTCTTACGCGAGTCACGCACGCGCAGAGTCAATGCAATTATTAAGTCAGCGATTATGATTATGATTGACTCGGCCTGTGAACATCCAAATAAAGCGTTCGTGTATACAAAAGAAGGATGCGCGTGCGAAAATCATTAGCGATATGCGCTACTGGCTTAGCGTTTAATGAGGTATCGCGCAGATTTAAAAGATTAGTAGCGAGAGCGCGTGGCAATGAATTTGCTGTAAAATTTGGAATTCATATATAGTAATAAATCGTTGCTCTACGCAGGATATTCAAATGGAAATTTGTTGGAAATTCGTGTACGTTGTATAAGTAGCGAGAGAGTTGCGCAAATGGAATTTCGTGTGTAAACAAGTACGTCGAAGGATAATTATTTTTGATAGCTCTCGCGAAAATTAAAAATCCGTTAAGCTGATTCAGCTCACGATCCGCGCTCTCTAACTAAAAATAACAATTTTGATCGCGCGCAAAGCTTCTCTCGAGCACGCTGTATAATGTTTACTCTCTCTCTCTCTCTCTCTCTCTCTCTCTCTTTCGAAGTCGCAGTTTCTCATTTCCACAAAACAAAAGCCGCTATCTCTCCATCGCTATAAAGTCCAAGATTACCCGCATACTGCGCTAATATAATCCGATTAGCCAACGCGACTTCAAAGAAATTTCACTGTAAAATCATAAATTATGACAATAGCCTCGGCTATTCTGGTTCAGCTCTCCCCCCCCCCCTCTCTCTCTCTTTCCAAGGATTTCACAAAAGCCGGAATTCCCGCGGAGCCCCGAATACCTCGACAACAATTTCCTGAGCTTCCGACTCATTGGCCGGTCGCATTACACGCGGTAAACACAGCGTCAAACGTATATACGACGCGAGCTTTAGATTTATTTCGATAGAGAGAACGCATATGTCGTCTGGAGTCTGGAGTAGTCGTTGGCTATATAAAGTCAATTAATCACGTGGCCGCGGGCCCTTTGCGAATTACACGTGCTGTTAAATAGAGGCGAGATTAAAGCGTGGAGTCAGTTGTTTGGATTTATATCGAATGTGAGCCGGCTCCATTCGATTGAATTCCCATGCAATGCGTCTGTCTCTCAACAGCAGCCTGTCTGTCGCTATATCTACGTGTTCAAGTACGCCGGGAGAGATTTTAGATGAGATTCGAGAGAGATACGTGCGGATGATTACTAATTAAGTGAGCTCTCGTGTTAGCTTTGCCTGTTTGATGTTTCAAGTGATAAGATCTGCATATATTGTTGTGATTATTGGCCATCGGTAATAGTTTCCGCGATCGCAATCGAACCCTCGATGCAGCGTTACTTTTTGTTGTTGCAGGGAGCTTTATGTAATATTTAACATTTCCCGCCTATATACTCGAATGCGTACTGTACAAAACTGTACAAAAACCTGAGCGACTGTCATTTTGTATTTACAAGGAAAACTAATTTCAGTACAGGACAGAAAATATTTGCTACGACCACAAGCATGAGTTATTATAAACGGACTGGAGAAATGCATTCAAAATCCGATTCGCCTCATTATTATACTTGCGCTCGTGTCTAGACGTATACGAACCTCAGAACAGTATTTATGATTTACCTGCATAATTTTGAATAAATACGTGGGGTATGAGTTGAATATTTACTTGCAAAACTCCGATATAGAAATGCATAGTCCCGTCACAAGACCAGACCAACACGATGAGGCGGTTTATTTTTAAAGCGCATACCCCGCACATATAATCCTCGTCGGGATTTCGGAACCGCTCCGAAATTGAATTTCAAATCTGGCCCAATCAATTCTCTCTCTCTCTCTCTCTCTCTCTCTCTCTCTTCCTCTCTCTCTCTTCCTCTCTCGTTCAGCTCTCTATCTCTCTCTATCTCTCTCCCTTTCTCTTTCTCTCTCTTTAGGAAGGGTTCCGATTTTAGCCATCGCTTATTGATGTGATATTAATAAGTCGAGGCTTCCGATGACGGGGCGAGGGAGGCATTGATAAATTATGCAGGAAAAGCCGCCGCAGCCGGTATAAACATAATCTCGAGCTCTTGCTCTGTTTTTTTTTTTTTTTTTTTTTTTGACATAATCCACGCAGATACGGCGCGTGCTGCTGAATCTTCTCCGAACTGATGCGAGATTAACATGATAAAGGTGAAATAACAACAGAGATTAGGATCTGGCGCATTTTATTCTCGCCAGATTCGATCATTGTGATGAGTAGTCGGTTCGTTTACGATAAAAAAAAAGAAGAAGAATTTTTGCGCGTTTACCGACTCCGCAACGATTGCAATTTCATCATAAAGCCACACATCTGTTCATCATCGAATTTCCTCTCATAATTTTCAGAATCGGATGCTATTCAATTACAATACGTATACTCACGGCGGCTTTACGCGCTGGAATCAACTTTAAACTTTATCGTTCGTAAAAAAAAGATGGCGCTCCCATAAAAAGTTCAAATAAAATGCAAGCTCGTCGCTGAGAATATAAAACACAAAGGGAAAACACGCGCGCAGAGCGAAAGAGAGAGAGTAAAGAGAGGCAGACAGAGAGAGAGAGAGAGAGAAGCACGCGCGACATAGATGGACGCTATGCGCTACTGAAGGGAGAGCGTTAATATCGCGGCTGTTTGCCGAGAGTTGGCGGTTCACAAAGTGAACGAGTGTTGACACTAGCCACTTATTTCTTCTCTCCGAATTCCAGCTTCGCGCTGCACGGACAGCCCTTTCATTTCCCCGCCGTTTTTTGCGCCACTGCAGCTATACTCTCGCTCTCCCCCGACACACAAACATACATTTATGCAATATATGCTGAAAATGAATTTCGAGGAGCTTCGCTGGCCTGTGTTGTCGCGCACCTTTTGTCCCCGCAGTTCCCCGCACATGCGTTCACGCATAATACACGCTATCGCCGTATATCTGATATCGCTTAATCTGTTTAACGTTGTCCGAGCAAGAAGTATACAGCACACGCGCAACGAGCGCTGAAATATATTAACCGAGGAGGATTATCCGGAAAATTCAATTCGATATAGCCATCGCTGTACAGAGTCTGTATAGACGAATACATATATTAACGTTATAGAATATGACGAGGCTTTGCAGCGATTGACGCTCGCGTAAACGCGCGCGCGCATATATATCGAGGCGCTAGAGCTTTCTGCGCGGGCGGAGCTTCGGCTCTGAGTGAAAATTAATCCATGAATTAATTGTTGAATGTTGAATCGAGTGCGGGCGCGGACGAGATTACGCGGCGAACGTTTCAAGGACTATATTGCTCTTTTAAAATATGCAAATTCAATTAACTCCCCGCGCGCGCGGCGCGCTCATCATGAGCTCCGCGCGCGAGCCCAAGTTCTATTTAATCAGATCGAATGCGCTGCTTAAAAACGGCCATCCCGTATACATAACGAGCGGATAAACGCGCAAATCTAATTTATTAAACATTCCATCAGCGATAAAAAGGATAACACTTTTTACCCTCTCATTAGATTTCCAAGAGCGCAGCTTTATATCCGACGAGAGCTTAATAATCGCAAACAGATTAATTACGCAGCAGCGGCGGCGGCAGCAGCAGCAGGAGCCGTAGTGAGAAAAACACGAGACCAAATTTCCAAAACTAAACACACCCTGCCGGTCTCATAAATCTTGGGCAATGGCATAAGTATACTGCGAAATTCGCGATGCAGGTGCGGAAAATTTTCCTTCAAACGCCGCCGCCGCCCGTGTAGGGGGGCAATAACTCGCGGGGGGGGGGGGCGGCAAGGGCACGGTCAAAGAAGTTAAAATTAAATTAATATAATACCACCGGGACGTTACTTGCAGCGTCTGAGGAAAGCCGAGCGCTAGCAACACGCGGCCCAGTGCCAACAATTTATAATGACGTAATTGAAAACGTTCTGTACCGGCGCGAGCTATACCTCGTTTAGCTCTGCTTGTATATATAGCGGAGGCTTTTGCGAGCAAGGGAAGAGTGAGAAAGGAGGGGGGGGGAGAGAAGAACGGAGGGGCGCAAGGAGGAACGAAGATGGAGAGATGTTAATATAGCGAGGAAGCAGTTTGGGAGCAGTGCGAGCGGGGCTGCGACTGGTTATTTCGATTCGGCTGAATTATTATTGATAGAATTTTGATTAAATTTTGTGAGCGCGCGCGAATGCCCCCGGATTTGAATGGATGTTGCGATATCGAGGTGAATCTGCATGATTCGCAGATGCGCGGAATAATGTATTCTATACAGTCCATATACACGGGTTTGGAACATGCGAATCTCCAACCATCAGGCTCTATCGCGGTCTGCGAATAGAAACTTTTTCCTCGTCATTTTTGCAGTGCATTTTCCAGGAGGATTACGCTCGAGCGAAGAAAAGCGTGACTCGCGCATCATTCGAGTGGCTCACGGCTAAGAAACTACTCTCCGCAAATAATTTCTATTTATCTTTCCACTCGGCGAGCCCTCGTATATATACGCGTACCAAAAGGTTCCGCGTGTCACATGCGCCCGTATGCGCTCCCGTAATGCCAGCAAAAATAAAGGCGGAATCCGTGCTCATTGAAACAGCGGCGAAATTTCAATTTCCCACGCCTCGTAAATCTGAGCCGAAGTAATTATTGTATTCCTCGAGCGCGAAGAACGCTTGCTCCTGGGCTATGTATATCGTTTCGACTGAAGGCGTCAGCTTGCTACCGCAGCAGGTGCCGCCGCGACGGCTCTTTTCCAGCTCTTTAATCGCTTCTCGATTCCGGCCACGACTTTGGAAGTGCCTCCCCCGCCGGTGTTTACGTATATACAGGTATATATTGTGTGTAAGCTACGTGCTTGCAGAAGCTATAGACTTCTCCGCGAGCTTGTGCGCGTTTCTCTGCGCGCATAGTGTGTTGGCGGGTGTGCGTGTGTATAAACGAGTTCGCAGCCGATTTTCTCGAGGTTTCAAGTGCGCCGCGTATACCGTTTCTTGATAAAGTGGCCAGCTGCGCGATTTTCAGTTAATTAAGGCGCGTTCGCTACTGCGCTCTTTCCGCACGGGCTGCATGACGTTCTGGACATTTTTGCTCGGGAAATTCCCTCGAATTTATGCGCCGAGAGAGAACGAGTTGTACTATGCGCGCGTCGAGGAGAATTAAAAAGTTAAATTTTTAAAATCCATATGCCAGCCACGCGGAATCGGGATTGTACATGTAACCGAATGAAAATCTTACAGGGGCGAACTACGCGTAGAATAGAATAGCCAACTGTAGAAATCCTTTGTGCGACGCAGGGACGCAGAGGAGGCCGGCTCTTTGAGCATTTTGAGCTCTAGCGGCAACCAATATAGAGACTAGCCAGTGGAGCACGTGCTACACGGTCTCGGCCGGAAAGGCGACGACAAATTGAATTCTGGCGAATTAGCCCGCGGTACATGCAAATTGGCACGAAATGAACTCTGTTATATTATATTAGCCGCCTACCTGGGAATTTCGAAGGGAAAACAGAGTAATGCGTCCGCGCGCGCACGGCTGCAGTGTAGAAGGACGCGGAGAGAGATGGAATAAATGAGTGAGAGAGAGAGGGTCGAGAAGATAATTGGGGACCGAGACATGCAGATCCGTTAATGAGACCACTCGTTCTGTAGAAGGTAGAAAAGCTACACGGCGCGACTCATTTTTTTTACACTCTCTGCGATTTTCCATAAAATATTCAACAGCGCGACTTATCGCGCGCGCTACAGCCTTATTGTTTCTCATCTCGCTGGGCAGAAAATGCCTACAAACGTGGGATATCTGTTCAAGCCTGGAACCTGTAAATTCTACTATTATTATAGGGCATGAAAAACCATGACTTTTAAAGAAAATCCTATCCTCACAAGCCCTGGGAACGTAGAAAAAGCTAAGCAAACGTTTCATTTTCAGAAAAGTGAAAATTTGCGTAAAATCGCAAGAAAAACCTTTAAGGCACGACTTTGGAAAACCCAGATTAAGCTGTGATTAAAGCTCGTTACAAATGTTGTAAATACAACTTATCTTGAATTGCAAACCATCCCTTAGTGGTATACACTTATATAGAAATTCAGAAAAGCTCATCACCATATTGCTTCGTGTTTTAAAAGGACTAGGTGTGTAGGGTACCCTAGTCGCTAAATACATTATTTAAAACCAACCCCGATTGGAAGACACCCCAGCTACCGCTGATTTAATGCTTCAAGAATTTTTATTACCTGTTCACAATGTATCTGCGTGAATTTGCAAAAGTTTACATAAAATGTCACTTCCCGTTCGAATTCAATGAAAAATATTAATGTTACTCCGAAACGAATTCGGTGTAATTCGCATGCTGACTCGAGTGCGTTTCAACGTCAATTTGAATTCCATTTAAATCCATCTGGCAATTAAATCGCCAAATCTACTGCTGCGCCTCTGACTCTCGTATAGATACTGCTGTATACTCTACTTGTACACACGCACAGCGTGTATGCATTCGCTTCACGATTCCGCGGCTCACTTTAATAGTCTGAAATAAAATATTCGAAATATCGTACTCCAAGATAACTTCGTAGCGAAAATTTAATTATTCATGCACCCTTCAAATTTCCTCCCTCAAAAGTGGTGTACATGTTCACGAATAAAAATGTGTGTCTGCAACGAAGTGCTTTTGGGATTTTACGTCGCTACATCTTATGTTGCGCATGTAGTACATTTCAATTCCTTTTTATTTCAGATGCACACTTCGCATATTTACGCTTTGCGTCATAGTTTGAGCAAAAACTCGGTATCACTTCTCTTGTAATCAACATTTTTTACGTTAGTGATTTTTTTCCCCTCGCAATTCTACTGCTTTGTAATTCTCTCGTTCGCGGGTAACTACGGAATTGATATTAAATATTCGAAAATGAAACAATATTTATCACGAGCTGCGCAAAAAATGCGAGAACTCCCTTCAGCTAGACGTACAATGTATTTACATTACGTCATGGCAAAATGAACGAGCCATATCGGCTAATTTTCATTCTGCTGCACTTTGAAGCCGAGCTCCATTTCTCATGGCCGGGAGTATCATAAAAATTTTATTACAGCGAAGAAAATAATATTTGTTGAGATAGAAAAGTAGAGGAGGTTGCTTTAGGAACTTGGTTGTCTCGCGTTAAGAGCGAGGAGAAATGAAAGCTACTGTCAGAAATATAAATGAACATTGCGGTGCAAAAAGCAGAAAACCGAATATAAGCAAGCGAGAGCGGGAAAAACCTGAAGGGTTGGACATATAATGTGAGCCCGAGCCGAGCAGAGAAAGAATCATAATGCAGGGGTACTCGAGAAACAATTTTCTCCGAGTAAAAAGTAATGAATTCCTTCAGAGTGAAAAATTAAGGTTCTTGCTTAATTTATTTTTTAATGCTGCCTGTTTTTACCTCGCATTGTAACAAGTACACATATATTTATATTATGCACAAAGTATATACATTATTTTTCTCAATAGTTACCATTCATTACTCCTAAAGCACCGAAATTAAATGAACACGTTCATTATTTACCCACTGCAAATCGTTTACACGGGGAATCACGCAATTTAATTATAAATGAGCAGCTTGTCGCCCGCCAACTCTCGTTTTTAGTCTTAGTCGTGCAGAGGAATTTAAGAATGCACGTCGGTAATTTCGAGTCGGTAACACTCGGCGAGATCGATAGCCATTCCTAAATAATTAGCAAAGAAAGAAAGCAGAGGAAAAGAGAGCGAGTGAGAAAGATGCTTCCGATCGATACGGCGGCGGGAGTTGCTTGTAACTAGTCTCTTTTTTTTCACTTCCAATTACTGACGAACGAGACTTTATGGTCCAGGATCTATTACTCGGACAGTGGATAAAGAAGGAGTTGCCGTTCCTCAGGTCTCTGAATGAGTTTGCAACTGGAAAAAGGGAGAGAAGCTCGCGCCCTTTGATAAATGGCTGGTCGAGGCTAGCGTTACATCGAATGCCAGATGGAGAAAAAAAGAGAACCTCCTCGGTATGTTTCACTGACTCGCAGCTGCCGCGTTTTCTAAGCTATCGGTTCTAAACATTTTGGAAAAACTTCAGAGAGGATTATTTGTATTGGAATGATGTTAACGAGTATATGCTGTCGAATTTCTACATTTTTGCCAACAAACTGTGCAGTAATAGATTTTTGAGTTACGCGCGCCAGATTTGTTAAAAATGAGTTCTCAGATGTAAGCCATAATACATATTTTCAATATGCATCGTAAATAAATGCTTGGTTGCATCAATCCGCGGCCCGCCACCATACGAGAATTCACTGCAACTGGAGCATATTATTGATTTACACCCCAAAACTTCAACAGCAAGTGGTAACATTCTTGCACTTTGAAAAAGTACAATAGTCGATAAGGAAAACATTCTGATGATCTCAAGTCTATGTAATTTTCCAATACTCAATCTAGTCAAAAATGTTTAAACAACAAAAATGGCTTACAATTATTTGTTAACGACCTAATAACTATTTTATCTATCAACTTTACAATAATATAAACTACTTGTACACTTTATTTACTTTTGGTCTATGGCAATTAATCTATCTTGAAGAAATACCTCCTTTCTCTACACTTATAGTCTCAAAGTTGGCATATTGTCGAAAATACAAAAACTAGTCATTTTCGAAGTTGCAGTACAGAAGTTTGATTTCACACTACTATGGTATTTGAATAATATCTCAAGTAATTCAAATGCCATTTGGAGATTCGTGAAATGATAGATAATTATGTTCCAAGGGGAACAGCTGTGTACGTACGTCTTGATTTTTTGTAATTTAATTCTTACTATATGTGTAAGGCAAAAATAATACAGTTGATAATATTTCATCTAAGTACATTGAGGCACGATATTTTAATTTTTAACTGACTTAGAAATACGTTTCAAACTTATTTCTCAATGCAGCAGAACAGCAGAACAGCAGAACAGCATTAAGCACATGGCGTCTGCTAGTGTCGATATGGCGCTGTAAGCGCAGCAGAAGGCGCAGCATCTGTTTTATTTACCTTCCTATATCACTCAGACGCTCTTCGCATAGTCCACATACGAGTTGCCTGATGGCCGCGTAGACAACATTAACCACAAATAGAATAGAATAGAATTGATATAGGCACGAACAAATGACTTGATAGTGGATTTCAACGTATTAATTAAAAATGGGATGCTGTAAGTGCTTTTCAAGTTCATAAGTGCTAGGCCAGATTTAAGTGCTGCAACAATGATGCTCTGTGACAATTGAATAGGTAACCTCTATAAATACTCATCTAATTTTTATACTCTATATCGAATTTCATCGTGCTTTGTGTCTTAGACTGCAGGGCGATACTGTCATCTTTCACTGTACAAAAGTTAAGTTCACGTTAAAGAGTCAAGATGAATGAAAATCCAACATGTGGCGAACTACAGCAATTGGTAGAGGACGAAGAAAGCAAAGTAACATTGAGCAGAGATGACGACAAAGTAACCCCACCTTCCTCGCCTTCCAAATCTAATCAGCCATCCAAGACTGAAATGCACACTTCGTATGCACTAGTTAGTGATGATCTTTGTATATACAATTCTGATCAGTTCAGTTTAAACCTGATTATACTTTTTTATCCATATCATTTTCACAGCAACAAGTTATGTGGGAAAGTAATGTACAAACTTCATCTGTGATAAGTAAAGAATCGTCTAGCCAAGCAACAACAAGTCAGGGTTCAATGTCGGGTAGAGCACCCAATTCATCCTCGTACACTGCTGGGAATCAGTCTCGTCTGGTGTATCTGAATGAAAAAAAAACAACACGTCCAGAAATTCCTAGAGTTAACAGACAACCCAAAGGTATTAAAAATATTTTTAAACAAATGATTTTACTTTATGTTAAGGAAACCTTTGTTTAAGTTAAATTTATTTGTGATTAGCTCTTAAAAGTTTTTTTAAGTTCTTTAATTTAAAGTTTCGTTTATTTCATCATATTTTAAAAAAGTTGTGGCACCATGCAAGCATCATTCATTTTTATCAGAGGTACCAGATGTAAGGCACATGGAACAAGCATTATTGCAATTACTCGAGGACTTCCATAGTGGAAATTTACGAGCTTTCGGCAAGTTGCATCATTTTTACTTATGCTCTATCAACATCAGTACTTCATGTACTTAAATATGACTTATAATCTTTTATGAAAATGCAGGAAAAGATTGCAGTATGGAACAAATGACGGAAATTCGAGAACAACAAGAAAAACTTGCAAGGCTACACTTTGAAATGGGACAACAACAGGATGTTCATGGAACTGAGCAATCAGGATTTAGGCAATCAAGTGCCAACATGCGCAATCTTCTTCAACGTCTTGAACAGCTGAGCGTTTGCATCGAAAAATTGCACAGCAAATAGCTCCTTTTAAGATTCCCCAATGTTTTTCATATATTTAAACAAATCTTTTATAAAAAAATATTTTTATTTTTATTGCAAAACTCATTTACACATAGAATAACAGTGGTCGCATGTGAGATGTGTATAAGCATAGCATGTTATTAATAAATATATCATTTTATATATATATACATCTAAGTAAATATAACAATTTTTTGTGCGGATCGCACGTACGTATTAGTGTCGCATATAGATTGCACAATTTCCAACTTTCATAACGTTTGAGATCATGGATATTCATATTTTCGTTTATCAAAGTGTAAAACAAAAAGCCAATCCACGAGCAGCTCGTGCCCTCACAAAATTTTCTTTATCGTGCAGCAGCTGAAGCATTCTTTGAACGTCTTCTGGTCTTGGATCGCCAAATAAACCCAAAATTAGCGCGGACGTGGCTCGAGTTACCGGATTCTCTGATCTCGAATATCCTCGTACTACTGCGTTTCTAAAAAATTAAAAAGTATAAATCGTAGTAGCTACTTTTCCAAAGTTCACCTTGCAGACCTCACCTTAACTCTTCTGCCCTCTGAGGCAAATCAGCTTTTAAGCAATTGATTAGTTCTCGCAAAAAGTTTTCGATGCTGGGGATGCTACTCTCAGTCCCAAGATGAGCAAGGAGAATGTGAGTCAGTGTTTTACACTGAACAAGATGAGCCGAATCGTATAATACTTGTTTGGATGCCTGTAACAAGTATGAACGAACAGTGACGATGGTCAAACGCTGCGAATAAAATGGAAAATAAGACTGAAGTATTTACCGCTGCGACAGCTTCGTTTGCATCTTCCAGCTTGACAACGAGGCACGGAAGGCAACCAAGCAAATGATCTGTGACATCGTCGTCGGGCGAGAGGACAAACCTTTGCCAACTTGTGGCTGTTGCCCCCAAGGCACTTATCGCTGCCAATCTCATTTCCCAGTTCTCCTTCTCAATGAAAGGTTTCAGCGCTAACACGATACGTGGACTAATAGGTTTTTTAGTTTTGACAGACAAAAGAACAGAGAGCCCTCGTAGAGACTCTAAAATGACATCAGTACTTCCTTCGGCGCTAGACGGTTCTTCTAAACCATCGAGCAGAGATGATAAACAGCTATCCAAGTATTCATCAACCTGTGCAAAAAAATATTGTAACCACTTATTTACATGCCTACAATACACGATGCATTCGTTATTGTTTTAACGCAAGTACTCGCCTGTTTTGGCTGTAAGCAAACCACGCGGGTGAGCCCAGTAGTGGCCAACTTTCTTACGAGTGGAGTTGAATCGGCTTTGGCTTCGTGCAGCGCGTTTATGATCGCGTCCAACCAAATGACATCACAGTTGAGCTTGCCAATGAGCTCGGCGTAAAAAGCTACCGCGACCGCTCTCTGAGCAGGTAGCGTGCTCGTCACCAATTTACCGATCAACCTGGACAAGTTGGAAAGCACATCCTCGCGCTTCGATAAGCACTGGACAACTGCGCGTACCGTCACCACCAAAGTCTCCTCGGCTTCCGACTCAGTTTCATTGGCCTAAACAAAAACGATACAATCATTGCTTCCATTACAAATGAAACTGAAACCGAATGAACACGGCGTACTTACGATTTCTTGTACGGATAAATTATCGGCATCCTGTGGTCCGATAATATGAAGTATTTTTAGTAGAACCCTGTATACCTCACGATGCGGTATGATTTTACACGTTTCACGATTTGGTACAAAACCAAATTTTGTGCTAATGATAGACATGGGAGGATCTACATGCAGCCATCCAGCTAAATACTTGAGAAGAGTGGCAAATAACTCAGCCAGATGACGATTAACCAAATCTTCGGCTTTAAGCGAGCCCAATAATTCTCCAATTGCCACGATCGCAGCCAACGATGAGAACGATGCCGTAGGACGCTTTTCACCGCTGTCTGTACTAGCTGAATTTATATTATCGACCAGCGTACTGTCCGTCTCCAGCCTGCTCAGCAGAGTCTTGAGAGACTGCAATAACAGTGTCGCTTAGGAAATGCGTGATTATTACCAATGCAAAACGTTCCATGCGTACCTGAGAACCGATTTCCTCGGATTTCCCTAGTTCTCTCCAGCACTCTTTCGTACCATTATCTAGCGGTAATGGCTGGTGCAACAAATGCTGAACGATTTCTTGAGCGTGATGCGCACTCAACGATCTTATAGCACTCGCAGCTCCTTTCCTACAGCTTGCATTTTCCATTTGTCTCATTTGGCCAATTATGCTATCTGCAGAATTTTTAGTGGCTTAGTGCATGAGCACAGCATTACTTTTTCTGTTCAAATATGCAAGGACTTACCAATCAGATAGAGATTTGATCGTGGAATTTCGAAACCACGAATTCTAAACAACTCGGACAGGGCGATGCCCGCAGCTATACCTCCTTCACCTCTGTACAGCAGTCCTTCGACCAAACCTTCAGCTAAACTGACTACCTCAGTGCTCGTTACTCTTTCGCAAGCTGCGACTGATAAGCTCTGTAAATACATTTACTTGCGATGCATTTACAATACTCAATTCGATTACCTAACGCTCTCTGCAATCGTAATTTCACGTATATGTACCTTGACTCCTTCGTAAAGTAATTTTGAATCTTCGCTCACGATTATTCTCTTCGATTCGTTCAAATCTTGATGAAAATTGCTGTCCGGTAAACTTGACCGATGTCTAGCTCCAATGCTCAAGGTCAATGACACGCAATCGACGACTAATGGTCGTAGAGTCAATTCAGGATCCGCACTCCAAGACAAAAATCTTCCGAGCAATTTACCTGGTTCTAATTTTCCTCCAGGATATGTGTACTTCAAAGAATCGAGGTACGATCTGAGAGTTGTCACAACATTTTACATTTATAAGTTTTTTATAAATTATACTTGCAGTATCAAATATAGTGAAATACAATTAATGATCGAAGCTAACTATAAAGTAATTGCTGACCTCAAGGTTGATTTAAGTACAAATAAAGTACTTCTACGTTCTGCTACTGATTTGGATTGCATCCATGGAAGAAGAATATCAACCAGCAAAGCTAGTGTATCGGCCGAATCCGCTACAACTTCGCTACTTATGATGCTCAAAGCTTCAACAACCTGTTGCAAAACTTGTGGCATCTTCATGCTTGCAATCTAGAATTATTTATTTCATCGTTTTAATCACGATACTACGTATATCGTACGTGCACTATGATTTTGTAAAATATTACAGCTATACCTCGGAACTAGATGCGATAACTTTATCCAATGTTGTTTCCAGAAGTACTTCCTTCTCTTCAAAAGTCAAAACTGGAGGCGTTTTCCTATAAAAATTGATTAAATCTGACAATATATTTTTTGAAATAATTTTTTTAAAAAAAATTATAATATTGCTTACAACAGGGAAATAACGGCTTTTAATATCAATGGATAAAGCTGCAACGGTCTGTAACCTGAAGCCGATTGAAAAAGTCCGAGCAGCGTAGCGAGGGCATGTCCGCGTGCACGATAACCTACTGAATTGGTCAATCGGTTTGGCTGTACAGCTCTACCCGCCTGTATGCGCGTAAGGAGCACCGAGTGATCATAATTAACAATTAATATAATGTGTTATGTAAAATAATAATTTATGTATGGATAGAGCATTAAATGTAACTTGTTCCAAAGCGAGGAGACCAGCTTCCTTAGCATTTAGTTCTTTGCAGTCGTTTAGTTGCTTGATGATCCAAGGTACGATATGTTTTTCCAAAGCTGGAAATAGAGTTGAGGCATCAGCTTTTCTTGCTATCTCTGCGTAGGCACTGAGAAGACCGGCTTTGGAAGCCTCGTTACTCGCCGCAGCCTTCGTATCCTTCACCAACCCGAGGAGCTTAACCGGCTGTTTTCTTGCATCTTCGACATTACAGCATTCTTCCATGATTTGAAGCACTAGGTCCAAGTGACGCTTGGCGCATATACCAACGGAACGAGCGTATTCCCCGGCAACTGGTCTATTAAAATTACTTAATTATACTATTTTATCTTTTTATTTAAAAAAGGCTTACTAATAGTAGTTATGGTTCTGCACGCGTACCCCTGTCCAACTGTATTAACGCTGTGCGTGCGTGCGAGTTCAATCAAGAGTCTAGCATGATTCATATTGCTTGCGACGGCAGCTACAAATATTGAGAGCGATGGTGTCATTGTCTTCGCCGCAAGCTCATCGGCCAATTTCAGAGCCCAGGCATCGCCTTCCAATTTGACGCTCTCTTCCAGAAATTCTACCATCATTTCTTCCCAGATTAGCGTGCGTTCCAACACTGACATGTTCTCCAAGCTCTGCTCCAGAAACTTGGACAATTCGAGCAGCCTGCTGTCCCACTGGGGCTTTAACTGGTGTCCCAGTAAAGGAGCCGCGCATCTCAAAAATGACACAACAGCCAAGCGATTACGCTCGTCTTCAAGCAGCTCCAGACAACGGCCAAATACCTTTATGCTTTGAAAATCTTTCTCATTGGCGAGGTTGTTCTCGTCACGAATGATCTTTACTGCAAGTGGAGATAGAGCTCGTAAAATCGATGCTACCTGCAATCAATTTACGCAGAATGAAAAACAGGATACTTTCTAGGATTCATAAACGCTTGTTATTAAATTTACCGAAGACACGTATGTTTGGTCCAAAAGAGCTTTGATTAAAGAAGGCCACAGCCATGTCTCTGCTCCCTCAACCGTACTGGAAAGCAGGTGTAACGCTTCTTCACACGCCTCTCCTTCTTCAGATTTTGAACCACAGTGTAACACCTGAAAAGTTTAATTTAGATTTTAGCAATCTTTTATCCAGATGTACTAAGAATAAAAAGGAATTTTAAAAAATACCAAAAATTTGATGAAAGAAGATCGCTGAGAAGGTAGAAGAGGTAAACTTGGTCTTGCAGCCAAGGCTACAATAGCTCCAATCACTTGTTTAGTACTTCCATCTCCCAATGAATCTTGAAGACTTAAAGCAATTCTTTGTAGAGTGGCATCATCCTGCATAGAACATATTTTATTCAAGTAGCTGGATCTTTCCAGTTATTACAAATGAAACAAAACATTATACCTCTGATGGTAATGTATTGATAAGATGTCTTAACAGAACTAGAGCTTTGGAACGTTGAGCAAGACTTTGTGATTTTAACTGCTGTAGGATCCTATCTAATCCCTCTTCTGGGTACAAAACTACCACAGCACGAAAACACTGCAGAACTTCATAATGACTTAGCAAGGCATCTCTGGTTGCCTCAAAGGGTGAAACACTCACTATGTCTGAGAGAACTTGATGTATTTGTTCCAAGTTTGGTCGGAGTAGTTCCTTCACCTCATCATTTGCTGCATTCAAAATTAATGCAAGGACCCTTTATAAACAAACACAGATGAGCAACTATACAGATTACAGAATATTTAAAATTATGCTAGTAACAAATATACCAACCTAGATGCAGCTAATCTCACATTTGACTTTTTACAGAGATTTACCAAAACTGGAGTAAGTTTTACAATTAACTTCTCAGTGTAAGTTTTTGGTAGAAGTGGTAAAATTGAAGCTAACGATGTCAAAATAGAATCAGTTAAATTTGTGCTCTTACTAGTTCGAAGCCAACTGTAAGTTAAAACTTCAAAAGCACTTGCTAGTTCTTCAAAAAATATATCTTTATTTAATCCTGTATTAGAAGTAATTTCTGTGTTTGTCAGACAATCACTAATAGCATCAGATATTTTTCCAATGGCTATAATTTAAAAAAAGGTAGATATTCAATTTGTATTACAATCATAATAATTAAGATGCATATACAATATACATACATACATACATACATACTAAATAGAATAAGAAAACTTACTGAAAGAAGATGCTATCTTTAATTGTTCATCGTGAATATTAGGCAACAATGGCACCAAAACACTAAGTGTTACTTTTATAAATGGAAGCATCCCCAAATAATTTTTTGTTGCTATCATCCCAATGGTTCTAATGATTTCACAGTGTGGTATTGCATTTGGCTCAAACCTAAAGAAAGCAAGTATATTTTCAAAAAATATATTAAAGATGTACATTTAATAAATTTTGTATATAAATAAAATTTTGTACTTGATAATCAATGCTCCAATGGCTTGTGAACATTGAGTCTTACTCAATGCTACAATAAGATTAGAAGCTTGTTCAGTAGAGTTGCCTGTCAGTTCAGTTAAAGCCAAATCAGCTACAGATGTTGCCAAGGTATCATCCAGAGTTGATATGTGATTTTGACAAATGTCTGTCATTACTTTTAAAAGTGCAACCAAGTGAATATCTGTCATCTTGAAAATATACATTTCACTTTTATAGTTGAAACATGACAAATATGATATATTTGAAATACAAACCTTTCGGTGCAATTCCCAAAAATAAACAGCAGCATGTATAACAACAACAGGTTTCTTTTGTGAAATCTTTCTAATCGATTCAATAGCAGATTGCTGAACAGTCTCATCTTTATCATTTAAAGTATCCAGAAGAGCCCCAACAACAGCTGTAAATTTTTGATAATTTAAATAAATAACACTTGCTTGCAGTTACCTTATTGTTCAAAATAATAGTTTTATTATTATACCTGAAAGTTCAGAATTAGAATTATTTGCTTCATCATCATCCTTCATTGTGATAATTGTACAAAAATGTGTAAAAAACTTATTTGTTATATGTCTGTACTACAAATATTATTACATGTAAATTACGAAAACAAGTGTCGCTCTTATATTACGCAATAATGGCGCAATGAGTATAGTTTTAAAATTAATGTACTATCTTTCAAATACAAATGTTTAATGTTTTGTACCATGAATAAACAGATAACCAAGCAGAGTATTTTTTTAAATTGAAATAGTAATATAACTTTCTAATAAACATTTAACACTAAATCGACGTATCAACCGGATGCAAAAATGGAATATCAAATAATTAGTTCTCCGAGTATTGTATGTACTTATATAGGTATCGTACATAAATTAAGGTTATGAAATAATTGCTGGTATATTCCATTCGGATTCCAGCAGAGGCAACAATAAGTAAGTAACAGACTCGCAGCTGTACTGCTATGTGTTCTTATCAGCCGAGGACTGCACCGCACTGAGATTGGACGGCGGCCGCCGCGCCGCCGCTATACTTACGGGGGCACGGACATGCATGGTTCAATTGATTATTGCATTATTGACAATGAAGTCGTACAAAGACACGCATACTTATAAAAACTATTTTTGTTAAGCATCGTTTAAAAATAAAAACAGTCAAAATAAAAATACATGTAGTTTATTTTTTCTTTAATCTTAATTATTTGTAGGACGAAACAATGATACAAAATATATATAACATTGGGTAATAGTTATAACAATTAAATAGCAGTAAAAGAAAAGAACTTTACAATAGACATGATTAATTTGCTAGCTATATTTATCTTCAATTTACAAATGCATCAGTTGTGTTAACAAAAGAAACGTTTTTTAATCACATGCTTGGTGAAGCCATGAGGTCGATTCCTTTGCATTCTAATGCAATTTTTACACCCAGAGCAAATATTCCTATACTTTTGAATAGCGACCTGGAAATATATATTACAAGTTTATCAAAGAAACTGTAAATATTATTATTTGCAATATTATTTACGATGTTTATGATTGCAGGCGACATGTAACTTGCACAAGTATACGATATCAAATTTTAATGATACACTTACCACTTGAATGGGTCGCAGTAGATGCCTTGGACACATTTTTTAATACTGGCCATTGTTTATAATTGTTGATGTGAATTTTGAAGTAATGTATCAACGCGTGTTTAATTTAGCAATAATCCGTCAAATGCACAAGGACAAAACCTGGACAAAACAATATAGGTTAGAATTGTGATACAGAAAATCGAGAATGATTATCAAGAAAGTCGATATGTATCGAAACACACATGATAATATTGATAATCGAATTTTGACGATGTTAAGCTTGCTCGAAGATGTTAAGAATGTTATACAAAACAAAAAAATTATGTCATCAAAAAGTAAAATCAACAACAGTGTACGTAAAGCATTAGTAATAGATTCATATCAATATCTATTTTGATATCCCATGCCATCTCTGATGCAACGAAATTTACGAAATCAATGATGCTTTGTCTCTTTCTGATAACTTCAGTTTACAGCGCCCACCCCCGCCCCCCTCTTTCTTTCTCCCCCTCTCTACTGTCTGCTACCACGTCTATATGGTCGATGTTGCATTGTCGATGCTGTGCTGGCCTGCCGAAGTGCTGAGTGCATCAGTATCACAGTATCAGGCTTAGAGCATGTATCGGTGCATATATAGTTTAAGTTTATAATATACATAGTTATAAGTTCTATATACATCGGAGGGCGTCTGCTGGTTTTCCGTACATTCTCTGTATACCGTGGCGACTAGCGGTGCAGTTCTGCAGTATAGCTTGCAGCCCCGTCTAGCGTCTGCCCTATGAGCCATCATCATCAGTGCACAATATTACAATATATTCTATATATACGTAAATACATGCAGTTGCATGTTGCAGTTTGGCCGCTGTTCAATCTTCCGCTTTAGTTCTACACTGTGTGAAACGTCAGAACAAAAAACCCTAATTAAGCCAGAGTGTGAACCGTGAGAAAGCAGACTCGCGACGGCAGAATAGCGCGAGAGTCAGTATCTGAGTTAAAATTAAAAGCGACCGCAGTCGAAGAACGAGAGCCGACGGATACGGGTGCATGTGCGTATGCACGGACGACAACAATACAGGAATTCGCGATTTCGAGTTCCGTATCAACGATAAATTATAGCCACATTGAACAATCAAAGTGTAGTAGTGTCGAGGTCGAGTCTCTCACGCGTCTATACACTTTGGGAGTACGTGATGCCGTTGACCATTCATATTCTTTATCAGTCTTTAGTAACCTGCCGTTGATTATTTTGTCAGAGTCACTGATTAAAACGATCGTTGCAGTGAAAATTGAAAACTGCAATTGAAGAGGGTGCAGCAGAATTGTTAACCATAAACCTGTGAGTATAGTTATTTCAATGTAAAATTTAATAAAAAAAGGCTCGCGTTATTGTGAGTCAGTGCAAGTACTTGTAAGCGTTGTCAGTTCGCAAAATCGCGTAGACAGAGCAAATCAGAATCCATGAATCCGCATATATAAGTAATAGCAATATACCTAGCATTAAGTTAGCGAGCAGTTGAGAACGCGTGCACAGAGCCGTGAAATAATTCAAGAATCGTCGCTCCCCATTTCCATTGGAGCAGCGAACGAACGCAGACTGCGTCAAATGACATTGCCGTTATATCTATATGCGTTGCCTGTATGTATAAGTCTGATGGTCTGGTGCCTGCCATTGAATTGAAAACAATGGGCCAGCTGCTCTTCACGAACACGACGCTCCCAGTAAATTTGATTATTAGTATTTGTGCGCGCATATTTACAAGGCTACATTTTTTTTGCGTTCTGCTCTATAATACCCACCTTAAACTTTTAAAAGCTCTTCAAGTCTCAACCTATAGCTATTCTTCCTACTATTCACAATACACACTTTGCCAAGATATTCACTTGAAACAACTATGTCAACAGTGTCCACTTTTATTTTCTTTGTTCTCATGTACGATGCCACCTTTCACTCTCCTCTGTTTTACAGATCTTTCATCCAACTATAAAAAATGGAAGCTGGAGGTGTCTTGACAGCTGAGAGGAGTCCTGCTCGAGCAAATTTGCATGTTGCATTTACAGAAAAAGGTGAAGTTAAAGAGCGCAGAGAAAAATTTCTGACAGCCAAGTATGGTTCACATCAAATGTCTCTCATACGCAAGAGACTGGCTGTGGAAATGTGGCTTTTTGAAGAACTTCAAAAATTATATGAATCTGTGGTAAGTATTAAAAACGTTTTTCATTGCTTTCTCAGTTACAAATTTTTATTATTGATTTTATTAGTACAACTGAAATTCTTATTTTTAGAATGAGAATGGAAACAGTAGGGAAGTTGAAGTTGACATTGATGAGTTACTTGACATGGACAGCGATGATCATAGAAGAAGCTATTTACAAGTAAATAGACATCAAATATTTTACACTGTTATAAGATTATTTTTGCAATTACATGTTTTTGTTATTTTGCAGGGATTGTTGGTTGATGCCAAGAAACCTCCACACGATGTGAAGGTATGAGCAAAGTGAAACTCTATATTTTATGAATTGATTTCTAAAACTCTATATTTTATGATTTGAATTGATTTTTGAATTTGTTTTATTTCAGAAATTTATTAATGACTTGTTAGAGAAAGCGAAGACTCTTTGAAGTATCAACTTCATTTTTTGTAAACTTTGTTTTGAAAAGTTGCCGAGTTTGCTTATTTCTAGAATTTACATGGAACACATGCACTTTTCAACAAGTTGAAGAACTGATGTTTGGATGATAATGACCGAAAAAAGGTAGTCCATCGTAAATTCTCACTAACAAGTACTAAATATATTGCATTTTTTATTTTCAAAAAAGTGATATTGTATGCTCAAAAGATTAAGAAAAATTATGTACCCGTACCATTTACAATGATGAGCAATGAAGCACTTTATTGCTAGTATGAAAACTGCCTAATCTTGATTAAGATGACTAGATTTATTTGAATGCTTTTTAAACAACATCATTATTGATTAGAACAAATATTCTAGATCTATTATGAGATGATTCAATTGTTTACTAAATTTATTCTATTAATCTGGAATAATTAAGACTTCCATTGGAAACTTAATTTTCCCTGTGTTTTTTTGAATGACAAATGGTTATTTGACTATGATAGTAATATAAAGGCATGGCCAAGGTATAAACAATACATTACCAAGCAGTCTACATGACTTTTATATCAATAAGTGTGATTCGGTTCTTTCATTGTACTTGTACTACTTGATAAACTAATGGCACTCGTATTGTATGATGCCAGCATTGTGTCAAGTGCCAAATAGAGTATATTATCAAAGAGTAACACGCCAAAAATGATACTACTAGCACAATATAGCAATTATTGGCTTTTTCAGTGAGTTTGTATTTTTTACTAAAAATAGTATAAAATTTTTTCTCAAAATAGAAGGGAACTTGTTCGACAGCTTCCGCTCAAATGATCTCTAAAGTTCAGTTCAGTCGCCATAAACTAACGATAAATACTTCTGTACTTAATTACCATACTTAGAGTTTTAAATTTTTCTTCTATTTTTCCTGTTTGAAGCCAGTTGATTTTTTGAATTTCAATGCAACAATAAATTCTTATTCATTCAATAAATAGTAAGTTAATGAATGTAGTTTTCAAGAGCAATCTGTACTTTTAACAATTTTAAAAACAAATCTATCTGCATTCTCCAATGAGTGTGACGCAATATTATAGCATAAATATAAGAATTTTGAAATATACTTTAATTAAAAAAAAATCACGAATAACTAGCTCGAAACTACTCCAATACGATAGTACTGCGCTGAAAAGTTATGTATTATTTCTCGCAAAAGCAGAAGCCGTCGAACTATTTTTCACTTAATTTTAAATAAACATATCTTAATCATTATTATCTAATCGTTAAAACATTTCGTGAAAAATGATTGGTTGATTAGAGTGATAAACTTTTCTGTTTGATTTAAATGTGTATATCATTATTTTTCCACTTTTATTCAAATTACCAATTGTTGATGATAACAGTAAATTGAAAATATCTATGCATTTTCATAACTTTATTTCTCGAGTGTTCAATAGCGATATTCGTTAAAAACGACCAGCTAAAGATATCGGAACACGCAAACGTAATGAAATTTAATTTTCCACTAAATTTTTAGGGTAGATGCAATCAAAATTAAATTTAATTATCGAAATTGTATCTACGTAAAATTAGTAGAAAACTATGCAATGATTTTTGCATACAAAAATTTAATAAAATCGTACGTACTTGGATGTGTGAACGTTTTTATAGCGTGATAATTCAATGTGAAAATAATAAATTGAAAGTATGTATGCTATTAATAGAAAATTAAATTTTCGTTTTAAAGTATACTTATAAATAACGCTATGCAAATTTTGTTCAACAAAATGGAAAGAACAACTTTTAATTGATACAGTAGAAAATTAAATTTTCATTTTAAAGTATACTTATGAATAATTTCTTAAGTAAAAAAAAATTTCTTAATTTTTAATTAATAACCTGTTACAAGAGCCAGTGTGTATTGTAGACAAACTAAGTTTCATGATGTATAAATATTTCACATATGTGCTTCAGTTTATAATGCATTACGAAGCAGTATGTTTTAATTTAAATTTACAGGATACAAAAGCTAAAAGTAAAGTATAATTTACATATAGTAGATTATTGTATAAAAAAAATTTATTTATCTGTATGTTGGGCATTAATAGAGGCACTATACTGCCAAATCGCCGCTTTTTGCATTTCATGATACTGAATTTGCGATTCATCTAATATTTCATTCAAAGTAAAAAACGGTCGCAGAAAGAGGATTTTTTAAATGTTTACAGTTCGTATCTTACTCATTTCTATGTTCATTAATTTTATTGTTTCTATTATGCAGTTATCAATATAATGGTATTAATTATTTTTATTCGTGTAAAAAAACGGACTTATCGACTCATATTTAAATTAGGAATTAAGATTTTATATTTATGCAGACTGAATCGACTGAACCGTCTTCAAAGTTAATCCTATTCAGACATATATAATAACAAAGTAGATTAAGAATATTTTTACATAGTTTAAAATTAGTCGAACAATACGAACATACAAATCTATAATATATAATACTTTCATAGATTCTCTTTCTATAGCGGCCGGATATTCTATATTTATAAAATTTAGAAGAAATTTCGTCAACAACTTAAATTGATTTGTTCAGAATTTAAAAAATTTTGTTCAAATAGATCAGGCCGTCTTGTATATGGACTGCACTACAGTAAATACAAATATGCATACATCTGCAAAACGCATTTGTTTTAGTCTTCATCGTTCATAGCTGTTGGCCAAGTAGACTATTTTTTTTTTTTTTTTTTTTGTTAAATTTATTGATGGGTCAGTGCAAATATAGTTTCGCCTCTTGCTGCTACTGCACTACTGAAGTCTTTAAACGCACATACATTTAATCTACATATACACACGCACACACAAAAAATATACATACAAATATTATAATATAGTTTTGTCTTTATAAATTGTAACCGATCAATCGTCTCGAAGGCCGACCTGTTCAATGTAAACGCTGTATTATAATATAATTATAAGAATAATTGTGAGTGAAACGATATGACTTATAATAATACGCTGATGCACGCATTTAGCAGATTTAGCTGCGAAGAATGATATAATCGGATATAACACAAAGCTGTATTCCTTTGCAATACTTTTGCCCTCTCTCTTTTAATTTTAAACCACCTCGCTTTTATGAGTTTATATCACGTGTGTGCGTGTGTGTGCATTTGTATTTGTATGCAGTTAATACAAACAAAATACAATGTACTGTACATACATGTATGTATAATGTGTATTTGTATATGCACATGCTATTTTAACGCGTGTATCTGCAAAACTTTTAAACGCGCACACGCATACACACTCATATCTTCCAGACTATTTTAATAGATATTTGCAAAATATTTGCACGCATTAAAATCGCAAGGTATGTCAAGAACGCATTTATAAAAAAAAGCTTGCATCAGAATGGTGTCAACTACAACTTACGATTTAATAAAAAATAATACAAATAACAGTTACAATTGATCCATCAATAATTTATTATTAAATTGTCACTCGAATTTATCGAAAAGGGCTTGCAAATTTCTAAGTATGTATCTTTCGCAATATGTAGTTACTTATTGCTTTACTTGCATAAAAATACTGACTGCAGACTAATGAAAAAAAATCGATTGAGCTGTGATAAGTTTTCCTCAATAAAAGTGCTTGTCACATTTCTTTGCTCATTTTCAATTGTATCCTTGTGCGTTAATATGGAAGAACGATGACGAGTTCCAGGCCAAGCTATATAAAGATGAAAAGTATTGCAACCAAAGATTGATAAACGAAAAAATGCAAAATGATTATTTCCGCAATGTCATGACATATTCACGACTATACGGCAACACTGATAATATGATAATTATAATAATAATTTTAATAAGTATAATAAACATGGCTCGTTTTCAAGAAAACTAACCACTTTTTCAATTAGATCTGATTATGATACAGTTAATTTCTTTGCCCATATTCACGAAAAAGTTTAGATATATAAATACGTATCAATGACGTCCCTGTCAGACCAGGTGGACATTTTTTTTTCCATTTGAATACATGAGAAGTGTGTTCTTTGAGGACCTTTACAATTTAAATATATTTTCAAAATTTTTATAATTAATCTTTGTCAAAATTATAGTAAATTAAAGAAAAATTTAGCGTTTCATTTGTAGCTCCTCGGAAAAGCATTTATCGCTTTAAAGACATCGATGGCATTTTTTAAGAACATTTTGTTTACTTATAAAAAAATACTTTATAAGTTACTTTATAAATAACTTATGAGTGTAAAAACTTTTCTATATCATGCTATCTAAAAGTAGAAATATTAATTAAGCAGTCCTTTATGATACGGCTCAATTGATATATTATACAGTATAATGCCCGAACTTAGAGTATACAGCCAGGGAGCTATAAACGCCATAATATGAAAGACGTCTTATAACATGAATATCGAACTATATTTTATTAGCACTACAAAAGCAGTCGCTGCCAAGCCAACCGTGGTATAAGCCGTACATTCTTGCACCGTGAGGTTGTATAGCCATAAAAATGATGCAATGTATGATCTGTTACTTATTCCAGGACTTATGCCAGGCAGTACTTTAAAAACTCTTAAAAATACATTATTTAGTAAATGTGATTTAGAAGCTACAGTACTATCTTATAACTAAATAAGATAATGCTGCACATATATTATGAAATTTCAATAGAATTTTATTTTTTAATTCTGATGTATTTCTTAGATGTATGCGTGTATTCATGCATACCATTGTACGAAAATAATATCAAGCCAAAATGGTCAGCTAAAATTTCATACACTCTATTCCTACACGATCGCATATTCGCATACTTGATCCACCATCATGGAGTTATGTATGTATATGTATGTACATACATCATACCATCATTGCTGCTTGCAGTGAACATTTAAAATTTTTTATTTGTTCCCACAATTGTGTATGTACTACTTGCTTGGGCGCATATAGTAGTTTTGTTTGAAAACTAATACATCTCAAATAATTTTTTGTTACTATACATTTATTTCCAATACTGAAATGAATTTGCAGGATTTTAGAAACTTACGAAAAGTTATAAAAAATCACAAAAATTCATGCGAAAAATTTCGAAACTTATCGTATCTTATCTTATCTTTTTTGTGCTGATTTTCAAGGGTCTATAGTTTTACTTATAACACATTATTATACGTAAATTTTAAAGAATGCATTTTTCTAAGCAAGTATACATACATACATTGAAATTTTAAAGCATAAACATGTCAGGTTTACGATTATTATATATACATATAGAATATGGACGTCAAAAACAAAAAGGTAAAATTTAAGAAATTTTCTACATACGTTTAAACTAAACTGTTAAAGCATGTATTAAGATTTATTCAACTTTATTGTATGCACATGGCTAATCGCGAAGCTATTTGAATATACATCACACGCGCGCGCACACATATATACACACAAATTATGTATTAAACGATTGCATATATAAGTACGATGTTTACTTTCATATATAGGAAGATGTAACAGATACTGTGTGAACCATCGATATTTTTTGATTTTTATACGTTGTGTCGATGATCGTATGAAGTATGTTGTCTATGTATAGTGAGACATTAAAAATATATCTTGCGGCGAAAAATAATATTATACAATTTTAAAAAATATTATTATTTGTGTTCTTATTTATTGATGTCATTCCCGAGGCACTAACCTTACGTAACCTTAGCATATCATAAACCGTAGTATAGCTGTATACATACATACATATTACGACAGTAATTTTTATTTATAAATACGCTATTTTCACAGTCCTATTTTTATTTAAACAGTCCTATCAATTCAAATATAAGTGTAGAAATAACTTTTAGATACGTTTTTTCAATTTCTATATTTGTTTTTATTAAAATTAAATTACTTAAAAACGCATTTTTTTATTTTATTTGAAAAACTACTTTGCATACATGTAAATGATGTTATTTTAATAATTTGGGCTGAAATAAGCCATGTATGGTTTGAAAGGCCTAAATAAAAAAAAATTTAATAATTTACGTATCGACAATATAGTATATTTTTAATTAATTCATTTGAATTTAACAATCCATTTCGAATGAATTTTTGTAAAATACTTGCTTTAGTTCGAGACCTGAGCTTAGGGTCTGGGTATTTACTCGCGCGGAGCTTATACTGTTTTTCCTCGCTCAAGGTGAAAAAGTGATATTTTCGGCTTTTCTATCGCTTCCAGTTGTTTCCTATTCTTATAATTTAAATCAGCGAGAAGCAGCACATTAGAATATTATTAGAAAGTTCAAAGATTTATTTAGAATTTCAATTTAAGCGAAAAAATTAAATTGTTTTTTTAGTACATTCTCCAATGATTTATAAATTTGAAATTATTTTCTATTACTGTATACATATACTATACAGTAATATTTTTAATTTTTTAAAGAAATCTTGTTTTCATTAGTAATTCAAAAATAGTTTACCAGTTATAGCTATTACATCCATTTTTTATTAATGTTTCAAATTTGTAGATATATATATAAATGAGAAACAAATATTAAAAATAATATACTTAAGAATTAAAGAAAAATATTTTTAAAGATTTAAGAAATAAATTTAGTAGGTAATAAAACTTTATCTACTAAAACTTGAAAAATATTTAATTTTACATACTTGCATAAACATAAAACGAATTAAAAATCTGTTTTAAGATTATAAATCTATTTTTCAACAAAAAATCTTTGAAAATATTCGAAGCGGTCTTAAGGCGGACACGTTTTATCACTAAATATAATAGCGACGATTGTTTATTCGTTTATGTTATGTATTTACAGATATACTCCATGCATAAATGTATATAAAAAATAACAATCAAGGTTTATTCACTTTCAGTTCATTCGTACAATAGAGGATTTTTTACAAAGTTTATATTAACAGTATAAATTTTGTAAAACTTCTCGATAGGTTTAATCACCACTTTGTATAGCTTTTTTTTTCTTTTTGCTGGGAATATCTGACGCATTCGATTTAGACCTTTTAACTTTCTTAACTTTTTCGGCGCTTTTCTCTTCCTCCGAATCTCCATTTTGCATAGTTTCGTCTTTTACTCCATTTGGTATGTTGGCATTACTAAAATTGACGAATTCTAAACCTTCTGACATAGCTTTCATCCGTAATTCACAAGCTTCCTTCTTTAGCTTCTGTTTTTCTTTCTTCTTACTACTATTTTTTTTCCTTTTTTTATCATTTTTAGATTTTTCATCGAGTGATTTAGAATCACCATTATTCGTTACTTCGTTGT
The DNA here is from genome assembly GCA_018906965.1 of Philotrypesis tridentata. Classification (NCBI taxonomy): domain Eukaryota; kingdom Metazoa; phylum Arthropoda; class Insecta; order Hymenoptera; family Pteromalidae; genus Philotrypesis; species Philotrypesis tridentata. The sequence continues at coordinate 140,300 of JACCIB010000290.1, read as the reverse complement.
TACCATTTGAACTGCCCTCATCTGATTCTGAATCTTGATTTCCATTGCTCAATCTTGTTTTTTCAACAATCTGCATCTTTTTGGTTCTAAATGAGAAAATTTTACGAAATTTTATATTTTTTAATCACGGTTGCATATATAGTACAAGAATAATGTATTACGATACATGTGAGCTAAGTGGCCCATTATTACATGATCTGTAACTTTGGCGAGGGTGATATTCACGCCGTGTGGGGCCAATTAGGTCATCAGTATCATATACAATTTTATAGCAGCCTACCTAAATCCGCAGTCACGATTATTTCTGACATAAGCAAACTACTTAGCTCATGCATAAACGTGACTTAAGTGCGGATTCAAGTCACACTGTGCTATAACTTTTTTTTTTCAAATAATATAATTTTGAACTTACACAACAGGAGCACCAATTCGATTAGCTAATTTGTTGTAAGCACTTTTAGCATCCTTAGCTAATGTAATTGTAGACTTGTAACTAATCATACTTTCTCCTACTTTTTTCCAATCCCATGCTTCAGGTATATGATGCGCGTGTACGGTAAGCAAAAGTGTAAGGAGATAGCAAACGTATTTTTGTTTAAATTCTTTTCCTACGCTAGTAGAGGTTTTTCCATTTTCAGTTTCATGCGCAACACTTAGCTCAAGAAGTACATTTATACTTGATTTACAGAGTTTCTTTTCCATTTTCAACCTCTTATCTGGTTGGTCTTCAGAAGTAATTGTCCTGATGTTCTTATAAAAAACTGTCAGAAAGTCTAAAGCTTGTCCTCTTCTGAAAGATCTGATAGACTCATCAAAGGCAAAGTTTACCTACGATAAAAGAATTGTTTACGAAAGTTGTTATATTTATATTTTTATTTATTTCAATGTCATTAAAACATACCAGTAGTGAAGCTAGATGCCAGTTTCCTATCCAACACAGCTGTAATAAATTTTTGAATAATATTGCTGGAAGGATGCAGTCACGTTTTTTAAAAAAGGCAGATAAATTTTCGCCGAATATCTGAATAAATGAATCAATAGATATGTTCGTCTGTTGTGAGCACCTTACAAGAAAAACACAACACTCAGCCAATTTACCTCCCATTTCTTGACAAATAGATGCGGATCTCTCCCCCTTCTCTATTAGCGCCTGTTAGTTAAATCATAAAATAAAATAAATTTATAAATTAATTTTATACTTATACATCGTTGAAAAATTCTACCTTTAGAACAGTAGTCAGAAGTTCCTCGTCAACATCCGCAACACTCTTGAATTTCTTCACACCTGCCAGTTTTTTCAAACAATTCCTCACTCTGCTTTCGAGTGGCTTTTGATGCGGATCTTTAATAGCAAATTCCAAAAGCGTAAATAGTGGCACCAGCATATCTAACGCTAGAGCCATAGACGGACCCGTCTCCAGATAGCTCTCCAGCAAATCGATTACCCTGACCCTGAAATGTGTTAGAGCCTCTGCGCTTTTTTCTTGCTTCTTTGATTGATTCTTACGATTTTCTTTTAGAATCCTAAAAGCCGCTGCGAGTGACTCATCCAAGCGTTTACCTTCTTCCTCGTTAATATTGTCAACATCGATGTCATCGTCATCATTTTGGATTGTAGTATCTCCCAAAGCTTGGCTCACCGCAAGTCTGAGTCTATCTGTGACAGTTTCATCTTCTTCAAAGTCTGATTCTTCAATATCCGAGTCGCTTTCCTCTTCGACATCATCAATATTGCCTTCGTCGCTATTTTCGTCATCCTCTTCTTCGTTTTCTTCGTCAGCAGACTCATTCTCCGATTCAGAGTCATCATTGTCCTTGGATGTGCTCAGAGGATTCTTGCCACTCTTTACATCTAGGATTGCAAGAATTTGATGAATAGTACTGGGTGTTAGATGAGGACAAATATGTGGAAATACACAGCCTACTAATGAGCGAAGTAGATGACTTTTTCTTGAGAGGAAGGACAAAAGTAGATCTACTACAACTTCTACCCATTCAGGCTCATCATCCAATACGTTGCTGTCGTTATTTTTTTTTATCTTTTTTTGGGCTTTTAGATGCTCGTAACAACTATGCAGTTCATTAATGGCTGAAACTGCCATCTTTGAATCGATGAATAGCTGAAGACCCATGTGTAAGTTCATAATGTGAAAGACAGCGCTGATTTTGGTTGCATCAGAGTCTTTTTCTAATTTCTTTACGTGCTTGATCATTTTTTTCCACACTTCCGTTGTTTCTTCGTCCAGTGATGTTCTCAGCTTTAAAGAAGAACTTTTGAATATTGATTCATTAATGTGGGTGGCTAATACACTGAGGACTGTTCGCTGATCGCTTAGTTTCGATAACTTATGGTCTAAAGCGCGGTAAAAACTTTCTTTTGCAAGAGCTAAAATATAAGGTAAGGTTTATGCAAATTAGAAATTACTATTAATTTTCATCAATAAAGAATCTGCTTGAAATGTTTAATATACTTACGAGCTAATTCTGTACTAACATTGGAAACTTCACATAAACCAAGATTGAATAAAAACTTCAATTGCTCAACTCTCCATTCGTGATCAGAAATAATTTCTGAGTGACTCATTAATCTATAAATAATTTTTGCAAATTTTGAAATAAAAGCATTGCACTATAAAAGATTTCTGAAATTACTTTAAACTTACTTGACACTGAGCATTTGCATGGCATAAGTTCTTTCATTATTTGTCCAAGGTTCAGGTTCGGAATTAGGTTTCTCCTTGAATTTTGTGTTTGCAGCTATCTCTCTGTACAAATTGCATAATTTTTTAACGCCATCAGCGTCGAGATTATTCGTCAGCATTTGAAGAATTTTTGTACCGGTTATCTTTTCAATCATCAAATCGCCAGGATACAAGATTAACTTTTTAATGACGGTTATAAGTAATTTTGACTTTACATCTTTATTAAGTTGTGTTACTAGTTGTGTGAGAGCCTTTCTGAATCCTATTATAACCTCGTCACCTTTTTGTTTTCCGTAAATTGAAAACCTTTTAAGCATGTATTTTAAAAAATTTGGAGATAAAAAGGTAGGAACAATCGACTTATTTGTAACAAATTTAAGTAGCAGATTAAATAGTTCTATGCCAATGTATTCATCTGTTTTTGATGGTTTGATAAAGCACTCATCAATACCATTCCAAAACTGCTCAACATATTCAGTAGCTACTAACTTTTTACAAAATATTTCGTATACAGGATGTTTATAACTAATGACTCTTGGTACAACCTGAAAAAATAAAAAAATGTTATAAAAACTTTTAAAAAAGCAATAAAATTCACTACTTCAACTGTATTACATACTGTTAGTATTTTCAAAATATCTTTTATAGATTCTTCATTTATAATATTTTCATTTCCAAAGCATTTTTTTATAGTTTTCTTAGTGAGGACTCCAGGAAACTTATCTTGTACAAACAATAGTACATAAAATGTATCTAAATTTTGTTCTGCCAATGGTTTGCAAATTTCTTGCTCAAGTATTGGCCAAAGTGGTTTAAGTGATGCATCACATTCAAGTAAATTCAAGAATTCAATTATAAATGATACAGATTCAAAACTCAAATAGCTTCTTTGCTTTCCCCCATGTATCAGACATTCCAAAACTTTTTTTTGTTTATCCACAGAGCATGACTTTATGATTTTAGAGCGAATAATAGCTCCACAAGTTAAAATACGTCCACTGCTGATATCAGCATATTCCTAGAAAATGCAATATACATATAAAAATATTTTGCATAACTTTATTATACACATGTATCAATATGGATATTATTAAAAGCATTATTTTGAGCCTAGAAACATATAAAAACATGTTTTCAACATTAAAATGTTCAAAATTAGGAAGGAAGCTAGGAATTAAGAAAATAAATTTTCAAAAAATGAAATGAAAATATTAAAAATCCTTACTCCTTTGCTATTACTAGAACTGGTTTTGAGTTCACTATCCATGATATCAAATATTTTTTCCAATTCAATGTCGGGATTGAGAGCTAAGTAAACTGTCAAAGTGGAATAAAATCCTTTTTTTGACGACACTTTCGATGATCCCAGACCTCGGATTAATCTTTTGAGCACATGATTGAGCTCCTTACTCTCTCCATTTTCCTAAATAATCATAAATTTTTAAAATTATAAAATTGAGAAATTTAAAGAAAACGAAAATGATTACCTAAGAAATTCAGTTCAAAGAAAAATAAATAGGTATAAATAAAAAATTATTAAAGAAAAACCATTTTCATGTTTTTATTTTCACTATCTGGTATAAATAAAAAACGAAGTATCTACGAGTTAATAAAAAAATCCCAATAAAATTATACGCAAATAAGGAAGCCAAAAACGGAAATAATGGAAAATAAGCGCTTGCACGTTTTTATTGATAAAATGTGATTTTTTTTGAGGTTAGACATGTTCGGAAATATTTACCTTTGCTTCTTGAGACACATGTTTGATCAGCTTAAAACCTCCGTCCAGTCGTTCACTGGGATTGTCACGGAGTAGCTTAGGAAAGCATTCAAGCACTGTCGAACCCATTTTAACACCAATAAATAATTTTTTCCGCTAATCTCAAGACACTATTTGCGTTTATTTTTGAAAGCCACGCGCGAGCTCATTTCGATACTATAAGTGTATATAACTATATATATATAGATCAGGGACCGCACGAACCGGCACTGCACCATCGTTCCACACTGCCACCGGCGTCCGGCGGTCCTACAATCTAAATTCCGAAAGAATTATTGTCATGATTTCAATTTATTCAAATTAAATAATTATTACTATAGGTATAGCCAATTATGAGCTCGTTTCGCTCGCACTTACAAATTCGATTTCTGATAAAATGTTGTAAATAAACTATATAAATATGATTAAGACAAATAATAATATAAAAATATATAAATAAATTAGTATTTATAAATATATTTTAAATAAATTAATATAATGTAAGCATGTTTTTGGTGATTGCTCTAGTAATTGATTTGGTTATAAAAATATATTAAAAAAACATTTTTTAGATTATTATTCCTGTTTATGAGAAATTCTTAAAGGATAATAATAATAATAATAACAAAAACAATAATAATAGCAAAGCAAAGATCACCATAACACATCAATTGATAATTGATTTTAAATATTCATCATAATCAATTTTAATCTAATTTATTGTTTATGCAAAAGTTGCAGGTGGATATAAGAACAAAGTATAATTATACGTTTTAAAGAATGTATCATTCATTTTTGATTATTTTATCTCAATTAACTATATAAACTGTACTTGTACATTATTTGCGAATAGTTTTTTTATAATAATAGCGCTATTTCAATATGAATTTCCTTTTTCAATATTCGATGATGCTAATCGATTCTACCAATAGAACAGGCATGCAAGAATAAGTTATTACTATATAATAAAAAGTATCGATACTTTTTCATCATTTTATACAATTGGAACTTTTTAATAAACAATATACCAAAGTTTTTATTAGACTTATTATTTTTTGTTATGGGAGTAAATTGTCTCAAAATAATCGTAGGTTGATCTGAGTTGGCTGAAAATTTTTTTCTTTCCAAAAGCTTGAAATTTTCGATTAAGTATTATGTATACTTATATTTCAAACAATTTGATAATTTATATTATAATGTGTACAGTATTTCCTTTCAATGGAACGGGAACGGATGACCTATACTTTGTGGACGTGCCCTAAGTAGCCGCGTCGGTCGGCTGCAGTTCGCTGCAGGAGTGCAGACAAGCTTGACGCTCGGCGGCATCAGCATCATACTTACTTATTGCATTGCAGAGTTTTGTGAGTGTTGTGACCTGTGAGGGCGCAACGCGACACAATTAAGCTGCTGCGCAAAGGGGCAGGCGCTGAGGCCACTGTGGCTTCGTTGACCGAGGGCGAGGGGGTCGCATTCAGTTTCAGCGTCACTTGTCAGCATTTAATAAACTTCATTAAATAACGATTGCAGCCCACCGCGTTCACTTCGATCAAGCCGCCATCGTGCATTCGTGCCGATCGTGTGCTCTCAAGTCATCAAGTGAATAAATTGCAATATAGTAATAGTTCAGTGATTATAGTGAATTAGTGAATACATATACAGTGATACACGCACACACATACACAATTATACACACTTATACGCATATATGATTCTGCATCTATAATCGCCTAATCAGTATACTTATAAGTACGGTATACCGACGGATACGGAGTATTTACGACGAGTCAAAATCAACCCGAGATTCCCGAGAATTAGAGAGAGAGAGAGAGAGTGTGTGTGTGTCGACTGCACGATACACGTATTGCACACATATGTAAGTATATTTGTGGGTAAATATATATACGTAGTTCGCCTATTGACTAGAGAGAACATTGAAGAAAGAATAAGATAAAATCGTCTCAATCACGTAGGCGTATGTTCTATATATTGGGAATATGGGCTGACAACACCAGATTAATATTAGGGAGAATGAGAGGGAGAGAGAGAAGACAGAGCAGGCATGCACCATCATGTACTGATGCACCGCAGCTGCGTGCATATAGGGGATGTGATATGTATGTACAGTGCACCATACGTCCATACCATACGTATAGGCTTTGCTTCTCACGTACGATATCGACATGAATATTCGCTATAGTTTTCTTTCTCGCGGAAAACCTAGCTACTGTTTAGCTTCTTCCGCGCTTACTCACGCATCACACAAATATTTATATATAGAATTAGATACTTCAACATCGGACGTGTGCGCGGTATAAGTTTGATAAAGGAGTGCTTAAGTACTTACAGAATGACGCGCGTCGAAACTGTACGTAATCCTTTGAGATTTAAGAAGAACTTGTGTTTATGTCTATTTTTAATTGGATTGTTTTCCATTATTTATTTACAATAAATATTGGATAGTTACATTCATTTTACTTGTCTAATACAGTTTCCTTTTTATTGTGCGTAGGAATTCCCACATAATGGAATAGATAACTATTGAATCCTTGGAGCTGAAAAATGGTTCTAAGCCGAAATGATAAGAGAAAACGGAAAGAAGGAGATCTTGTGGATCTCATGGATCCAATTGCGGAACCTCCAAAAAGGTAAATTACTATATTTTGAAAAATTGTTGATTATATTTCTATGCATCGCTTGGTTTCCAATGTAAAACTTTCATTTGCAGAACAAAAATACATGCACAAAGGAAGTTTGCTCAAGGAGTAGCCACTCCAGTATTCAGTCCAACAAGCATACCAATTAAGGAAAAGACTAAACCTACTGTGTTCAGAGAACTAATAACGCACAAACGTCCCAATACAGAAGACTTTCTAACATTCCTTTGCTTTCGAGGTATATAAATTTGAATTTATTAATACAAAATTGAAGAAAGTTTTTGCTCTAAATTCTTTATTAAAATCTTGCTATGTGTATGTTAGGTACATCAATACTGCCACCAAGCTTGAATTTCTTCAGTTCAACTTCCAAAAAGGACAAACAACAGGATGTTCCAAAATCTCCAGGGAGTCTTTTCTCAAAAACAAATGGCATAAGCGGTAAGCCTCCAGCATTGTCCAAAGCAGAGAATAACACTGTCAAAGCTCAACCAGCAATAACTCCACCATCAAAGCCTCCTGCAACAATCAAAGAAAAAGATATTACCAAACAGAAATCAGTACCTCTTGCAATCAAGCCAGTGAAACTCAAGACTGCAAGCACTGCTATTCAGGCTCTGAAAAAAAAGTACCAGGAACAGCGTTTGGCCAAACAACGTTTAGGTAAATTTAAACCTACTTGCATGAAAACTCGATCAGGAGCTACAAGTTCTGCAGCTAAAATCCCAGTGAAGAAACTTGATAGCAAAGAAGAAATCCGACGACATGGACTTCGCAGTACTGGTCTCCTTGAAAGCGAAAAACAAAGCCTGCCTCTCAGGAAACCACCCTCGGTAATAGCCAAAAAGAAAATTAAAGATGTTGAAACAAGGAAGCCCACTCAGATTGCTAAGAAGCTCCTTGAGAAGAGTAAAAAAATTGAGGTAAGAAGGGTCACTAGATCGAGACCTGCAGCAGATCCATCTCCACCCCCAGCAAGAAGACCTACCAGAAAGACTAAAGAAGCTGCTGCTGTATACATGGAAATTTTAGGAAGAAAATTGGTAAATTCCGAGTTAGAGAACGAAGATAATCTGTCTTTAGATAGCTTTCCTGAGCTCCCAAATGCAAGGAAGATCGCGCAAACGGAAAACGAAATAAAGGCAAAAGTCAAATCTCAGAAGACTACTGAAGTTATTAAATCTTGTGCCAAGGATAAAGAGAAGAAATCAGCATGCAATGCCAAGCCTGTTAAAAAGAAGATCGGTAAATCTCCAGTTCATGTAAAAAATAAACGATTGGTGAAAGTGCAGAAATACTGTGAGTTAAATAGTGAAGATGAAGCAGAGTCGGTAACGTCCAAAGAATCAGCTGAGAGTAGAAAACCTACAAGTTCCATAACGAGACGATCCACAACGGCTATCGTCTCAGCAAAAGTCACGAGGCCTGAGAACCGCAGTCTTCGCTCCAGTCGTAGCTTACCCTTAAGAAAAAGCTTACCCAAAACGAGTCAGGCGCAACAAACGTTTTCTAATGAAATAACCAAGTCTAAGGCTACAGAGTCTCAAATTGTTACTAAGAGCAAAGAAAGTATAAAGGATGCGAGCAAGGAGAAAATAATCTCAGAGAAGACGGTGATAGCAAGTAAACGCAAGCGTGAAACAAACGAAAAAGAAATCTCTAATAAGCAAAAATCGGAGGTAGCGAAGAGCAAGAGTAAAACTACCTCTGTAGAGGCTGAATCTGAAGAGGAAACTTTAGGGGCAATCTTAAACAAGTTAAAGAAGAAAAAGGAGAGTGAAAAGGAAAAAGAGATATGCAATAACGATCAATCTGCTAAAAAGACTGTTATCGATTCTAAGCCAGTAAAAACAACAAGTATAACTAAAACAACGACGGTAGAGACACTCAAGAGTCAAGCTGAAGCTGAAAATACGGCAAAAATATCCGATGATGAGGAATCCTTCCGAGGATTCACAAAAAAAGCTGTTTCGAAAGTATTGAACACCTGTCAGAGTCATGTTCTTGCAAATAGTGTTTTGGAAGAAATGGATAGTAAAATTAACACACTGTTGAAATTAGCTGAGACTAATGATAAATTAAGTAGCACAGTTATGCCGGGAATAAAGACAGATACTAAATCTGGAGTGTCAAATTTTTCCTGCCCAAAGTATTTGCCAAATCAAATAAACAGCACCACAGCGAATGCCGCGATTAAACTAGAACCTGACTTCGGAGATTTGAAGGTACCCACAAGAATGTTGTTGAATGTTTAATAAATTTTATTTTGATAATTGATAAGCAAGAGTATTTATTTATTTATTTATTTATTTTTCTACAATAAAAATTTAATTTTAAGTAAGCTAGAAGAACGATTTATTTTCTATACATACTGTATAAAAACTAAATAAACTTTTTGAAACAGCCAACAAAACACTCGAAGATATCAACCCCGATAACGTCATCATTGAGTATAATCGACATGCCGAAGAATTTGAGCGGTCGTAAAGAACGTGTTAATATGTCGACTGAGCAAATCGAGAAATGGCTAAATGAGAGTTCGCTTGCTAAAGAAGAAAGCAAAGTGGAAATGGAGACTGTCTCCAACTACAAGTACGATTCGTCAACTCTAGAGAAACCCAAGATCCATCCGGATATTCCAGTAACGCCAACCCATGGTCACTTGTCGATATCTCCAAAGATTCAACATCTTGTACGCCCCGTCAATGTCACACTGTCAAAACTATCCGACAGGTTGAAAAAAGTTTCGACGTCTATCGGTCCTACCAAAATGCCCACTGTGTTCCTTACATCGCCCGTCAAGATTTCTCAAGGCAGCAAGGCGAAGTTAAATGAAAGCCCAGTACAAACTGTCAACAAAGAAAAGAAGGATTCACCAAGCACACCGCCTAGTAGAAAGATGAGCAAGGACTCGTCTTTTGGCGAGGACGCCGGTGAGTCTTGCAATTGATCATGCAAGAGACATTTATTTTTAGTATATCTGGATGTATGCGCTTGGAGAAATGTTTCTTTTTATTTTTAATTTTTTTTACGCCTGGAACTTGTATGTAATAGAAAATGTACGAGAAAAAGAATCTCTTCTCTAAGTGCGCGAATAACACGACCATAATTAACGTGAGAAATAATTCGCAATCTTCTTTTCTTTTTAGCAAGCTCAAAGCGTAAAAATAAATCAAAATTTAAAAGCTTATGAGTACTAATAGTAACTCAGGCTTTTGTTGTTGTCAGCTAGCTTGTTTTGTGTATAGTCTCCATCGATCCAGTTTTATAAATTAGTAGCCTTACACGTTCAATACAAAAACGAAATTTCATTCTTTTTTTCGTAATACACAAGTAAGTTTTTCCTGAAGCTATTATATGTTGTGATTTAATGTGTCAATAGTCTTCATCTACCGTCAAAGCTCATTCGGTTCAATCTTCGTACCCTGAAACATCTATACTGAATGTTACCCATCAAATTTTTAACGATATTCATGTTATAATTGTAAAATATTACATTAGAAATTCATGATTTGCAGCCGATAGCGACGCGGTGTCCAAGTCGGACGCCAACTCGGTGGGGGATTCGTCGGACAAAAAGTCGCTAAGCAGCCCAGAGAAAAAGGTTTTTTTTCATCAGCGCAAGCCTTTTCTGCCAAAAGTGAAGGAACGCAAAAAGGAATCGAGCAATACATCAGCATTTTCACCCGAAAACGAGAGCAGCGTTTACGCATTCGAGAGCGAGGCCGAAGCACCTGTGAGCACGCCCTTTCGCAGAAAAGCAAAAGAAGTCACGGGAAAAGATAGCGTTGGTCAGTAATTTTGCTCAAGCAAATCATTTAGTATTAACTTTAATAAGATTTATAAACGCCAAGTGGTTTTTATTTTATTGAAATAGGTGCCTCAGAGAAAGATAAATCAACAAATGAAAAGCAAAACAGTAGCGAAGCAAAGGGCAAGAGTGGTGAAAAAACAAAAACTGCAGCCGAGTCTTTAAACTCGCCGGAGGAAGCTCGGAAAGACGAAGAAAAATCGCCTCCGCTGTTGGAAAAAACAACACCAAAAAACTTCGAGCTTCCGAAAAACTTTGCAGATTTAACAAACATACAGGTGAAATAAGATAAATTTTCTAATTGCTTTTTGTAAACAGTAAGATATGTTACAGAAAGTTTAATGAATTTTGGTTGTCTTAGGTGTTACCACTAGACAAACTATCAACAAGCTGGAGCAATGTAAATTGCAGCGCCTCAATAGCTTTACAAGTTAATCTTAACGACCAAAAACATCAGCAACAACAACCGGCACAACAGAAGCAGCAACAGCCAATGACAGCGGAAGGCAACAACGATCAATCTAATGGAGTGCAGAAAAGCACTGAGATTTCGACACAAACTGAGACTAATACAGATAATGACGATGATGATAGCGGACAATTGTTTTATATACCATTGCAGGCCGTGACGCGTAACGCTTCGGCTCAAGGAGGTCAGCAATTAATTCAGGGTGTTGCTGTGAAACTAGGCACCGAAGGGCCTACTGGTCCGAACCAAAGAGTCCTTCTGAAAGCGAAACTGGTAACGAAGCCACCAATTTCAGTGGCGAGATGCCCACCAATAGGTACTGTACAGCCAACGGCAAGAGCACCGCAAAATGCAAATATTGATCAAGCTGACCAACCATCGACTTCCTCAGTTGAAATAGATGGAGGATTCAAGTTTCAAGTACCTAATGATAAAGCGACCAAGTCGATTATTAGCAAAGAAAATGTAAGCTTTCTTTCTTGTTATAATTATTATATAAACTCAAAATATTGCTCTTTTTATATTAACTCATGCATAAATGAACAAATCTACTTTAGCAAAAATCATCGAGTCGCGAAAAACTTATCAAGTCACCTAAGAGTAGCACCAAAGAACGAAAAATTTCAACTGAAGGCCCAAAAAGTCGAAAAAGTGGCGGTAAAGTGAAGCCACTTGAAATGCACTTTCCCGTGAATAAAACCTACTTTCCAAAAGGGAAAGAAGATGCTCGACTCGTCGAAGCACCAACCTTTCGTCCTTCAGAAAAAGACTTTCAGGATCCCATGGAATACATCGATAAAATTCGTCCGATTGCAGAAAAGTTTGGTATATGTAAAGTAGTCCCTCCTTCAAACTTTAAGGTATTTTTCTAACGATGATCATAAAAAAGTAAACATTTCTCTAGAATATGTATGAAAATTGAAAATATCTGAATTTTAGCCCGAGTGTAAAGTATCTGACGATATGAGATTTACTGCCTACAATCATTACGTTCATCGTATGTTGAGTCGCTGGGGTCCAAATGTCAAAGAAATGATGGCAATTAAAAAATATTTAACCACCCAGAGTATAACGTTAACTCAGCCCCCATGGGTAAGTAAAACAAAAAAATTTGGATTTATGTAAGTATTATTGTATAATGAATATATACATAATACATAATTGAAATATCTTCAGATCGGTGGTATGGAAGTTGATCTCCCTCATTTGTATCAGACTGTACAAAATCTAGGTGGATTAAAAGAAGTCATAGAAAAGAAAAAGTGGCAGAAGGTAGCAGATGGTATGAAAATACCTAGATCAGCTCAAGATAGGGTTACAAAATTGGATGATATTTACTGCAAATATTTGCTTCCATATGATACTCTATCACAAGGTTAGCATATAATTAATTAATTATTCATTTATTTTCGTTGATAATAATGATTGATACAATATTTAACGGTTTAGATGAGAGAGATAAGCTATTCAAAGACGTAGAAGCAGATTGGGCGAAAAAAGAAAAGCGAGAAATACAAGAAACGCAGTCAAACGATGCAGAGGATGAGGACGAGGAAGATAGTTCTGAAGATTTTGAAGAATGCATAGTAAAGGTAAAAAAAGGTCTCATTTAACTAAAATTAAAGAAAAAAGGAAAAATTCAGCTTTATATTTTATCAAATAGGGTCGCAATATGCCACTAAACGCATTCTACAGAATCGCACGTAATACACAGCGTATGTGGTTTGGTGAGACACAGCGATCTGTCAATGAGACTGAAGGTGCCTCAGCTGATGAAGTTGAAACTGCATTCTGGCGTCATGTAGTTGAGAGAAAACGACACGTATGTGTTCATGCTGCGAGCATCGATTCAGGTGGCCGCGGATTTGGATTTTCTGTTGCCAAGAATAGTCCCTTTGCTCGTCATCCCTGGAATCTCAAGATTCTTACTAATAATGCTGGATCAGTGCTTCGAGCTCTTGGTCCTCAAATGGGTGAGGATTTGCTTTACAATATTTAAATTTTGTATACGGTGAAAAAAAATTAAGCTTATATCATCGTACAGGCGTGACAGTACCAACGTTACACGTAGGCATGCTATTCAGTGCATGTTGTTGGTACCGAGATCCTCATGGACTGCCGTGGATTGAGTATCTGCACACAGGTGCTAAAAAGATCTGGTACGGGATTCCGGATGAGCAGAACGCGGCCTTTCGTAGAGCATTAAGTTCAATGTTTCCACGACATTGCAAGAATAAGCGAATCTGGTTGCCATCAGACACAGCTATGGTTCCACCGGACATGCTAGTAGAGAATAGTGTACCACTCTGTCAAACGATTCAAGAGCCTGGGCAATTTATCATCGTCTTCCCAAAAGCCTTCACATCAAGTATTTGCACTGGATACGTTGTTTCTGAAAGCGTATATTTCGCGCAAGCCTCCTGGCTGCAAACTGCAGAACAAGTCTTCCAGGTATGTTTTAATAAGTAACAGTTTATTAATTATGTAAATACAATGTAATTACAACAATACATTTTCCGCTTTGCTATAACATCGTTTTGAATTATTTGAAGTAAAGGAAAAATGATTTATTAATAAAAAAAAATTATGCACTGAAGTGTATAATTATTCACAATTGTATTACACACATATAGTTAACATATCGTTTCTTTTATATTTTAGGATATTCACGATAGTAGCGAACCTTCAATTTTTTCATTTGAAAGACTGTTATTTAGCATTATCAATGATTCTAGATCTCATATCGATGTACTTAAGCAGGTTTGTATTATTTTCTCCGAGTAACAAAATGAAAATAATAAAAAATATAAACGAAATATAAACGAATCTAAACGAAACCCGAAAAAAAATCTTATTCGTAATATCTTGCAGATTTTACCGACTGTTATCAAAGTTTGTGATAAGGAAGTAGAAAATCGTAAGAAATTAAAGGAGCTAGGTCTTATCAATACTGAGAAGCTGCCACTGCCAGAGAGTGACAAGAAAGGAAAGGCCAAGAAAGTAAAAGAAGAAGAGGGTGACTATGAATGCGATATTTGCCGAGCAAATTTGTTTGTTTCTTTAGTGAGTAATCCCACAGATGAGAGCATATTTTGCTTAACCCATGCTATTCAAAACTTAGAAAAGAAGAAGCAAATTTTAAAAAATTGTACACTCATGTATACGTACAGTGAGGTAAATAGATCATAAATATTTTCATTTTATTTTTTTAATATATTTATTCTAGTAATCCCCAAAATGTAATTTATATTTTACAGAGTCAATTGAATGATCTTATTTACAAACTGAAGGACCGGATCGAAGCCAAATCTAAAAAGACTAATCAAACAAAAGCAGCTAAATAGAAAAATGTGAATTATTTATTTGATAAATGAATATTTATAAACTGATTTGTTTTTAGGTAATTTTACCAGAAAAAAATGTATGCTCGTCAAGAGAGATTATTTATTAGAAATTTTTAACAGCAATTAAAAAGTAGCATATAACATTAACGTTGCAGTGTCAAAATGAAAAAATGAACTAGAGGTAGAACAAAATAAGAGTATTTCTTTTTAGAAAAAAAATACTTAAGGCAAGTATTTTTCTCGACTGTTTAAAGCATAGTCATTCTATGTATGTATTAGTCAATTATTTTGTAGTAAGTTTTTCAAGTACTTCTAAATAAATTTCAGACACTGCCAATTTATCGTGTAATCGAAACATAGAATTTTGTCACTGCCACTTGCTTAAATAGGTCACTGAAAGGTTTTATGTCTATTGTCTAGTATAATTGTCAAGATATTTTTATTTGCCTGTACATTTGGAAAATGAAATTGTATTATTAGTGCGATTAAGATTCTATTTGTAAGATTTTTAAACATGGGTGTAAAGATAATTAATTCTTTATAATTAAATTTTAATTATATAATAAGTAAGGTAAATTTATTCTTATTATAATAACTTCTAAACTTAAACATTTATTCAAAAAGGGTTTTAAATTTGCAGGATCTCTTTTTTATGCAAATTTCCAAGCTAAATAGGAAATATTTATGTTCATAATTATATTTTTTTTGTATTATCATTAAATTTCGAATTTTTCCAAAAGCTCAAATTTACAAAATCCCTCAATCAATAAAATGATTTTTTATTAAAGAATTCCTACAAGTATTTTTTATTAACAGATTAATCAAAATTTTCAAATGTTAACACCTTTTATATCACACTTTTTTAAAGGATAGGACCAGTAAAAGTGTTTATAACTTGAATTAGTAATATTTGAAAGAGTCCGCGATTATATCCTATAAGTTTTGTTATTTATAGAATATTATACATACATATTTCATTATTTTTTTTTATAAAAAATGCATTGTGCAGAATAATCAAATAACATTTCTAACAAAGGTTCAAAAATATTATAAATAATTGTATGAAACGTGAAAAAGTATACAACACGAAATTTACTACAAAGAACGAAGGAAAGATGGAATAAGCCGTGAGGTAGGTATCCCTTAATATCATACATTAAAATATATTTAAAAACGGAGGAGATGCTGATAGAATTGTAAACAGTAAAACATGTTTCAATTTATTAATAAATCTAATTTATTTATATCCAATACATGAAATTTTGTTTTACAATCGTTGATTTTTCGAATACTGTTGGCTGGTATTAAAATATCTTTTTATAAATATTAAATGCATTCTTATATTTCATTTCATGGCAACAACTGTTAACATTTTCAAATAAATTCAAAATTATGACAAAATGTACATAAAAGCAAGACATTTAAAACTATGTACATAAAAATATATGTATTTAGTTAATTTTATGTAGCATGAAACAGAACATTGTTTTACAAATGTTCATACAAATTGCGAAAGTTTTCGAAAAATGTTAAAAAATTACATTAATACTTACAAAATATTTTGCGTAGGAAATGCAAGTTACATGATGATCAGATGATCTAATCATTACAAAACAATGAGGCAGAAAAAAGTAATCACAGGTAACTTTCATATGAAAATTGGCAAAATATAATTTTCTGAAGAAAATATTGCTACTTGCTGGAATATTAAGCTTAGAGAATTCTACGTATCAATCTGTAATAATCAATTATTTCAAGCAAAGCGTAAATAAACTAGTTTTTGTCCTCCCTACACACACACACTCAGTAAGCACTAAGCACTCACACGCTTGGGTACCCAGACACACAAACATGCACGCCTATAGATACGTACGCACTCGCACAAATATAAATCTATATGAGCGATTCTTTTAATCGTGCAATCAACTTTTTAATCCCTTCCAAAAATAATTTTAAAAAACTGATTTCACAAACTTTGACCATCTGTGATTCGAAGTTACTTGATGGAAAAAATTTGCAAAAATTCGGGGATACTCAGATGTTCCTTAAGAACATTTAATAATATGTTTTCGAATGGGGCTAAAAAATTGACTAAGATTTGTCGCACAACCACCCACATATTTACATGCACATTATGCCTGCTGTTTCAATTTTCATTATGGCATCTTTGACACTAGAAGGTGTTGAAAACTATGCTTCAACTTTGGTAAGATAAACTTTTACAAAATGCTGACTATCAAAAATGAAATTCTACTCAAAACTGTAGAATATTATGGAATATGCAACATAGTTAACTGTCAATATAGTATATCTATAATCATTGGTAATAATTTGCATTCTTATTCACATTGAAAAGAACGCTTTACTATGCTTTTGATAAATATTATGTTTACCTTAGTATCTAGTGACTAAACAAGAAACAAATATTTATGTAGGATTTTACATAATGAACATTTTTATAGATAACATTTTATACTGAAATTCGAAAAGTATTAAAAACGTTAATATATTCTGGAATGTTTATCACATAAAAAATTGGAATTATTTATCACGCCCCAATTGTAGTACGTATAAGAGGACCTAATCACCCAAAATATTAAGCAGAATTGAATTTTTCATTTCTTACTTATTTCAGAAAGTTACATCCCCTTAAGCAAAATATAATAAATTTGTCTTTACTCTCTTCTTTGTAAAATATCAGATAATAGTTGTTTTGAATTTTCTTGCCTTAAAATATCATCATCTTCGTCCGAGCTAAAATTAGCATTAAGTAAATTTGTCAATGAGCTTGATTTCTGCATTACAAGCGGGTTGGAGTCGATTGCTTCATTAGATTTTGAACAAGTACTGGTCATTGAATTTGTCTGTAATTCCAGTTCATTAATTGACTCCTGTTTACTTATCATAATCTTCTGTATTACATGGAGACATATTCCACCAAGGCACATAAGCAAACCCACGAAATTAAGGCCACTTATTTGATCTCCTTTCCATACATATGCTATGACAAGAATACATATTTCCTGAAAAGGAAACACATGATTTACGAATTATTTAATTTTCATTTAAAAGAACGATAATAAATTTCTAATGAAGTTAGTTGTACCTTAAATATTCCAGATATAGACAAAGTAAGACTAGAACCATAAGTAACAACCAAAAACTCCAAGACTTCCATACCAAATGCTAAAAAAGCTCCTGAACATATGACGAAAAACGTCGCAAGTATGGTTGAACCATCATTCCAATTAAACTTTAAGAGATCATTGTATATTTTGGTGCCTTCAATAACCACAGTTACAGGTAGAATGGATAATAGCATCCATGGTTGCATGTAATACATCATATCGACTGGGTTTTTCAGTCCAAGTTTTGATTTCTGCATAATCAATTGTGCTGTAGTCCAACGGATACCACTAGTCAGGGATGCTAAGAGACATAATGAAAAACCCAGTAAATTAAATTGTGTTGATTCGTATGTGAACATAATCAAACCGCCTGATATCATGAAGACTATTCCAGCTAATACCCATGACTAAAAGAGAAATTTTTAAGTTAGTTTTAGAATTGGTAGCCACAGGGTGGAATTCAGAAAATAAAAATGTAGACATTACCTTTTTTTCTAGTTTAAGCAAAAGAGCGAATCCAAGAATAAAAATTATTGTAGTTGATTTTGTCATGGTGTATCTAAAGATGAAGAAAGCTTATTATTTTTCTATGGGCAATACCAATATTTTTCATATAATACTTGAAAAATACTCACAAAGACATTGTGATAAGAGACATTGCCCAATTGGAAAATCCAATATCCAATCCACTGGCAATACCTGGAGGACCTATAGTCCAGATAACAGTTTGCCATGATAAACGGCAAATTTGTTGTTGTGTTTTGCAGCATCTTCTTATATGCCTAATTAGACTGGCTAGGAAAAATTTAAGCACTGAATGACAGCATACTACAAACAGCGGGAAGTCAAATTTCTGCACAAAAATGTTATTATCATAATTTGGTAAATATTATTTATATTTTTATTTATAATTATTAATTAAGTAAATTAATAATAATTTACATAATCTCCATAAAGCCATTTCTGATAAAAGGTGAGTCCAATGGATAGTACAAAGTAGAATGTTATTAATATAATGGTTTGTATCATCTTTTGCCAAAAAATGGTCTTGTTGGAAACTGTCTGGTATTCTTGTCCATGATGTGAGAAATAATCGTTTGTATCTTCATCGTCTCTTGTAAGTTCATACTTAACGTTCGATCTTGGCATATTTTTTTTTAGAATGCCTGTAAATAATATTATTTTTTAAAATACCTGTTAATCATTCGAGATCTTACACTTTTTAATTTTACAAAAAAACTCAAATTTGTAACTTGCTTTAATATCACTGAACCCAGATTACTTTTAAAAAATCTCAAAAATGGTTGCAACATTTTTTCATATTCAAGTATAACTGAATAAGGCAGCAGCTTTAAGAAAAACCTGCCTATAATAAGCACTTCAATGCAAGAGATAAAAAAATTGAACAAGTATATCAGCGAAATAAATTGTAAGACTAATCACCTTCAGTCCATTTATCGAATGTGAAAAGTAGTAAGATAAGCAGTTATAGCATACGTAAACTGCTGTTTAGTTGTCCAATATCATCTATAAAATCTTAGCCAAGTGTTGTATGTCATAGTGTCCCAACATTTGACTGAAAATTGAAGTAACCAGTGAGAAATAGTGTATAAAAATCTAAATAAAAGTTCTTTTAATTACTATTTTTTAAAACTTAGAACTTTAGCTTTACAAAAAAAATTATCTATAAATGTTAAGAAAATTATTATTAAAATAAAAAATTATTAATTAAAATGAAAAATGACAGCCGCATTCTCTTATTCATCGTAACAGCTTGAGATACTTAAGGTCATTCCAAGATAAAACTTTGCAAGCATATTGAAAACAATCATCATATAAAACGTTATAACGATTGCAAAAATAAATGGAGATCTGAAAAAAATGATCCCTCGTCGCATTTTTATAAACAGCCTATCTTTAAGAGCAAAATACCACATCTCGTTATTTTTGTTTTAGAAACACAAAAGACTGTAACAGCGCAACCATTAGTACCTACTTATGCATACCCGGAAAAGTATACTTATATTATAGACTTGGACGGAATGATGCGTAACTTTACAACAGAACATAAAGCGAAAAGTAAATATAACCTCAAAGTCAAAGGTGGTCGACGAAATAGAGGTATTGGAGAAGCTCCGAGACCGGCTTTCGGGAGTCAGCATCGACTCTCCCAGGATACGAAACGCAGCTGCTGAATTGGAAAGGACGGGCAATCTTTGGGCCACTTATGTATAAGTACTTATATATAGTATACTTGTAAGTATTTTATGCGCGGCGGCGAGATCACAAGCTGCGCGCGTGGCAACGTCAATTCAACGACCTGCAATCGACTACTTTACGACCACGAGGCACCACATTCACTAAGCAAAAGTGTATTTAAGTTATATACATAATTCGGTTATTGGAAACTTTGGATTTCCGAATATTCAGCCTGATAAGAGAATGTTCAGCTTGGACCATTGTACTTGTATGCGTGCGCGTGTATAGGACATACATATAAATATACATATATAAAGCGCGCGCGACAACACTACATATATAGTATACCACAAACATTTAACATATTTGAAAAGATTCTATTGTATATACTTATACGCAATATAGACATATGAATACAATATTTCAACTTTCTAAGTATAAAATTTTAATATTGTAAAATTCGTTTAGATTGTTCATGCCCCGTTCGGGAAACGTATGAAAGCTATACCATTGTTTAGAGCAAAAAAAATTTTCCAAAAAAAATCAACCCATACACTCTAAGAGAACCTGAGATAAAATAAAATTAAGATTACAACCGTTTTACTACTTCAAAAATAAAATTTTTACAAAGAAACAGAAAGAAAGTAAATTTTGCACAATTGTTAGAGGATACATAAATATTCAAATGAAAGATCATTTCATCAAAAATATAATGAGTATTATGGTACTTAGTATTTATAAATCAGGACCGCACCCCTGTTAGACATTATATCGAGTCAGTCACTGAAAAGTATTTCATCTCCTACAGTTATTTCGCTTTATTATCAACTTTGCACAAAGATGGTCAAAAAACGAAATAACTGTAAAGGGGATGAAATACTTTTCAGCGATTAACTGTGGATATAATGTTTGATAGCGGTTCGGCCCCGATTTAAAAAAATACTCATAGTATTTTTGCTGAAAAGATCATTCGGTTGAATATTTATATGCCCTTCAAAAATTGTGCAAAATATACTTTCTTTGCTGTTTATTTATAAAAATTTGATTTTCGAAGTAGTAAAATGGTTGTAAACTTAGTTTTGTTCTATCACGGGTTCGCTTAGGGTATGCGGGTCGATTTTTTTCGGAAAATTTTTATTTTTTCGTGCTGTAAACAATGGTCGTATAGCTTATATATGTTTCCCGAATGAAGCACGAATCAACTATACCCATGGGCATCATCCTTTATGATTTACAATACGTAATAAAAAATCCCCTTGGCTTTTAAATAAAAGGAAGGATGAAGCGTAGTAAAGTTTTTATTTTGACTGCCGAATTAGTTGTTTGTATATTGTCGGCGCACTTTTAAAAGTTTAGAAAATATTCCTCTGAAAGCGTTGACTTTCGGTGTAGTATTTTGAGGTATAGCAAAAAGAATTTTTCAGCGCACCTGTTTTGAAAAATATTTTACTAACAAACGTATTACATAAATGTATAAATAATACACATACAATGTAAGGAAGGTATTATAAGAGTAAATTATTGTTTCTATACGGAAGTCAGAAAAATCGATTTATTAAACGATTTATTATCCCACCTTGCCACCTTGTCATAATTACTTATATATACGCTACCATCATTTTTTACAATGATTGACCCAATCCTCTCTCATGTGAAAATTGCAAATTTTGTCACTATCTGATATTTTTCACGATCTGATAGTGATGCCATGCATAAATCTTTTCGGCGCGAGTATTCTCGTCAACTTGGACCCAGTAATGGTGAAAAATAGAATATAAGTATGCATATGTATGTATGTATGTATGTAACAGGAGGAGAATAGCGAGCCCATTCGTGTTTATGTTTATCCTCTTCGCTTCAAATTCTCTACCCTCCATGAACTACACATTTAATATTAGTACGTTACAATACATATGTGAGCTATGTGAACTAGCAAATTACACGACGTGTAATTTACCAATTAGGTCACCAGTATCGCATTTAATCTATTTTTATTGTTTACAGAATTCCTTAATGTCATCTTTTTTCGAACAAATTCAGACCTTTTAATAGAAAGTTAAAAATTTAACGCTCGCTGTCGTTGTTAAACATGTCTACTATATTTCAATTACAAAGCTTAGTATTCTAGCGTTTAACTAAGATTTATCACTTCAACAATAAAGAACGGAAGGATCGATCTCCCGTGAGGGCGGGAGGTGGAAAAATAATTGTACGACGAGGGTCATTCGTCTTATTATGTTTGTATGTACTTGTATGTATACATTTTACGTATATATTAGTAACTTTGCAAACAATAATCTTTTTATAATTTGTACTTATATATAATTGAATTTTAATTTTTAACAAATTTAAAGTATTGAAAATGCCGACATGATCAGCGTGAACGTCAAAAAAATAGTTTTTATCATTTTTACTTCATTCCACCTCCTAAAGATCGACCTTGTCATTTTTCATAACTAAAAAAATATTTCCACAAAATGAATAAAATAAACTAGACAATGGGTATATTACAGAAAAATCTGATGCGTGAGCTTTGTCGGTTGATTAATTCAAGAATCGATGGATGTTGGATTCGTCGAACTAGCAGAGGACTTGGTGATGGAGGAATGTTATCTTCGTTCACTGCGACTGCCGTTACGGCTGTAACTACCTCGGCCACGAGGTCCACTTTTTGTACTGCCCGAGGACTTGCCAGATGATGTCGTCGTTGCTGTAGTTGTGGATGAAGAAGAGCCTGTTGTATTCTGTAAGACATTGTTAAAAAGTTCATCGTAAATTTAATTTAATTTTCTTGAATGAAATATGTGTAAGTATCTTTAATTATAATCTCTTTTAACTAATGATTTTTAAATAAATTAATTATCAGAGATCGTAAAGATCACATTTAGAATTTTAGATTTTCACGCGTTTATCACAAAGGCGCCAACCTTATATCCAGGATGCTATTTTTTTTAAATAAATGCAATGTAATAAAAATATTATATTTTATGAAGTTATAAAAAGTAAAATCCTACCTGTGAAGTATTACCACCTCCGTTTCCACCTTTACTAGCCTCTTTGCTGCTAGACGGCGACGATGTCGTTGGCGCAGGTGCTTGTGTAGTCTACAAATACAATACCTCTTGAGAGTTAAATAATCAACCGAGAATCGCAGGCATTCTACTTATTGTTGCTGCCAAGCTGACATTACCGTGAAGATTGTGTACGGGAGAAAAAAAGTGAAGGAATCGGGGTCGTAATAGAAAAAAGTACAATGACATTTTTTATACCTAAGGAAATTCATAAGATATGTTTTAGAATGACGTTGTTTTAAATGTTCGTAAATTTTTTTATCAAGCAAAATGGAATATTTTTTTAGAAGAGAAAAGTAGTTATTTATCTCAAATGGAAAATTTCATTAAAATAAAAATTTGTAATGTAAATTATAAAGGAAAATAGTAAGGTCAAGCAAAGCATAGAAAAAATATAAAAATAAAAAAAGCTGCATTTTCTATTTTACCAGTGAAGATCTTACTGAGGCTCCATTATTGCCATTGCCATTGTTATTAGAATTATTGCTGCCAGATGTACTTGATCCCTGACCAACTAATTGATTGGCCAACGCTGGATTTGGTTCACTCATATTTAACTGTTCATTGATGATCATGCAGAAGTCTCCAATTTTTTGAACATCGCCGTTTTTTCCCGAATACAAAGTCAGACAATTTCTCCAAACTGATGCATAGCCTTTGGTCAATTTAACAATATCACCAGGCACTAAAAGGGTTCCTGGTTCATCCCAAATTGATACGTTTATGCAAGCTGTATTGTCAGCCACTAAAATAAACAAGAATATTTTACTCACAAGTGGTAATATAAGAAAATACATTGTGCAATAAAATATGAAAATTTATGCAAGTGTTTAGTGTATAATAACAATTAAAATCGTCATTAAATCTTAACTAAGAATTGTAAACAAAAACTTGATTTATAACTCCTCACCTTTAAACGTTCGAACTTCGCGGTTCTCTTTGGTGATGGTAGGATGACCAACCTCAAGAACGATAAACACCACGTTGATGTTCTTTTGACCGGGGCGTATGTCCTTGATCAACACGTACTCCATCGCTGCAACTTACTTATAACTACTCTTCTGAACTTACAAAGTTGTTCTTTCTTTAAAAAAGTCGCACAATTAACCCTTTTTTCTCTTCGTCCGTCTCTATGAAGTCAAAGTGTAGACTAACGCTAACCGCTATTCTCGCTCCATTTTTAGCTCACGGCGACGTATCGGTTGTCTATTGTAAATCAATAAATGTTCATCCACTGTTCGAGAACAAATTAAAATGTGAAAGTAAACGCAAAAAACGTAGGTCTACTGTCTATAATAAAAGCTCATTGTTTTGCTAAATGCGAGAGTGCTATTATACGCCGCAGCTGATCGCTGGCTGAATGTCGGCCATTTTCCCGGACTTCTTCCATCACCATCCGTCCCATCCCCCCTCCATTTTTGCTTACTTCTATATAGGAATATAGGGGAAAGGAGGTTATAGCAGTTATAGATTGGATGTTGGTTGGAGTTAGCCCTATAATAAATTGCGTCTCTATGTCTATATACCTATACTTACATGCGGAGTGCGCACACTTTTTCGAACATTTGCTCTTGCAATCAAATAATCCTGCTAAATAGTTAAAGGGCTAAAAATAAGACTTATTGTGTTTTATCGGAGCAACAAATTGTGTTTAATAATTTCTAATATAATTTCTGGTATAATATGGTAGTTTATAGCATATACCGTTGATGCAACGAAGACATTCAGCTCATCTCGCGCGAGAACTCCATAAAGTTTACGTGTGCTATATATATAAACATATGTAGGTTATTATATAGACTTACGTTTACGTTTTACGTTACGTACCTATATATATGTATATGTCGTCTCTGCAAAAGTAGCTGCACGGAAAAGAAAATAGATGTCAAAGTTTTGAACCATGGATGAGGACTCGACTCTGGATCCGACAAAACTCAGACCGACTCTCGAGACATACAAGAAGCTATCCAAAGATGTTTCTAACCATGATACGATTTTAAAGGTACATATGCAACTGAGCTCAGCTTTCTCTTAAATTTTTCCTTCATTTCGATTGTTTTCTCTTACACTGGCTTTTTTTCAGGACAAAACTGTGCTGTCCTACGTAGCTGTGGTTTTGGAATATCCTGATGACGAGATCGTCCATCTAGCTTTGGATATTCTGGAGGCGTTTGTGAAGAATGTGGAAAATTACAATCATATAACATCAACCTTTGGAGTCAGAGAGGCTTTAGATGCAGTCATTAATAAGTATGCTTTAGATGACCCAAAATTGGCTAAGCGGGCCCAGCAGATCAAGGATGACATAGAACGCATGAAGCCACCTATTTACAATCTGCGCAGCAGGTGCAGGAGAGTCATAGAGCCAAAAAAATTAAGGACTCATGTTATTGTTCTGCATGTTCACGGTTTATTGCCAGTAAGTTGAAGTAATATCATCTGAATTAAAAAAATTTCACAATCGATTTGCATTACAGTTGAATCACTGAATTCCATAAGGAAAAAAACATAATAATTATTATACATAGATATAGGTTATGATTTCAACCCTTATGAAACAGCTTGAATATTTATTGATGATGAATCTGGTTTATTAATAGGAAACGAGGACAGAATTAGAATATACATTAATTAGAATCGAAGGTTTAATCTCATTGGTTGTTGATGTGGAACATCAACGTGTTACAATGAGGACATTAGCTAATATATCAGCAAAACAAATTGCAGAAGCCATTAGTGAAAACAATCCAAATATGGAAGCCAGACTAGTTACTAGGAATAAGTACAATCAAGAATTTTTAGTTAAATTGGTGAGTAAAGGTTGTTTTTATCTCAAAACGTATTTGATGAATTATTTAATTAATTGCTTTAATTTGATTGTAGGTAAACACAGAATCTGGAGACTATGATGATATGCCAGAATACTTACCAGAAGATGAAGAACCAGAAGAGGAGAAAGAAGGTGTTATTTCATTGTTTACTGGCCTCAGACAAAGTGCATCATCTTTGTACAAATCTACCGCCGAATTTCTAAGCAATTCCTTCTACTGGTGAAAAGAAGAAAATTAATTTTTAGGATTCTATTTATTTCTTAAGCGCATTTTGAATAGTTGTTACAAATTGCGCATTCACCTAAAAAATTGATATTCCAGAGATTTCTTCTTTGAATTCATAGATAATAATAGTTATCAGTAGTAACTGTTATGTCTTAAAACAAAAGAGCTCAGATCTGTATACTTTGAAGATCTTTGATCTACCATATGAGTTTTAAAAATTGTTTTACATTATTTTATATTCATAAAATCATTGTTCAGTTGATCACGTGCATAATTCAGCATTCTCACCTGATTGTTTGTTTAATTTTTCATCACCATTATATTAAAATGTCTCAATTTTGCGTGCTAAATAATATACGTGTTAAAATTTTTCATGAAAATTAAGTATCTAAGATTTATTTAAAGCTATTGCATTGACTTCCATCAAACTTGCATTTTACAAAGATTGAAAGACCTATCATGTCTTATACTTAAGCAAATTCTATATATGTAATATGTATATATGTATACATATGTCAATTTTATTTAACATTAAGAACAAACGTTTCTAGCATTTTAATCTCATACTAATCAATTTACGAATTCATGAAAAATATACGTCTTTAAATGCCATCGGCTTAAGCATTTTTGTTATACTCATCAATCACGAGGCTGTGTGAATAAATGTTTTATATACACGTTATCTCTTACATTTCATCGAGTGAAATGATAAACGTTTATTTAGTTCTATTGAAAAAAAGTTTAAAGGTGCGGTAAAAGTTATCGCCAGTATACGTGATTCCTATTAATTTTGTCTCTGGCACAATATATCACGTGTTAAAATAATTAATAAAATTGTAACTGATGTATCAAAGTGAAAAATTATAATATTTCTTATTCAATTTTTAAAACTGCAATAAACCTGTGCAAATTATTATTCCCATCCTACAATCAATATCTCAAATTATTCATCTAGCCTATTCATCAAGACTTGCAATCCACATTTTATTTAGTATAAGATACTGCACAGTACCAATATAAATCTGTGTAAGTATTTTGCTCATTGTGCTATGTTGTTGGGTAAAAATTTATAAATACCTCTAAAAAAGAATTTAATCTAACTATTTTACGTACATTTCTACGTATTAAATAAAATAAATTAATTTTATATTTTTATTTAATAATTATAGATTACATTTGGTACTAAAAAAACTGAGAAATTTTCGTCAGCATAGCTATGATACCTTAATTTCCATTTTATTGTATACGTATATTTAACTTTTTTGATACTTATCACCAGTGTATAAAATAACGTATTCACCAATGTATGCAATAGTACTTTTAACGTTAATAACTCAATATTGCACAATAAACAAAAACTTAATAAACTTTTTTGGTGATTTGAATGTAATGGAGGGTAAAATGCAGAAATGCGAATATTTATATACGAATGAATCTATATAGACTTTATTATATACTAATAAGTTATATAAGTAACACAAAAGTTATGTAGATCTACAATCAACTACAGAACCAGTCGGTTTAGGAGTCACTGTGTGCATAGTAGGATTAATTCTACTATTTGCATTATTATAATGGATACAGTAAGTATGAATTACTTTTTTGAAGGTACGCTTCTTACAAAGTAACCAATAATTTTGTGAGTGCATTGAAAGGCTATCTTTACAACTTACTCATAAATTCAATCAGTTTACGATTGTATTGTCTAAATGTATGTACAATTAAATGTATAATAATTGTCATTAAGGCAATCTGAGTTTTGTTCCAAGCAGGTACACACATACAACAATACCATACTACTCTTCATTTAGTAGAAATAGTGAAAAAATTATAATACACTACATTTTCGTTTCAGTGTAAGTTTTAGCAATATTTCAAATTTTTTTAATTTTCTTTAATACCGTTTCTTTGTCAATTAAAAAACTAATATTAATACATGTTTGAAGCTGAGTATCAAATGGAAAGTAGTCTTAATACACTGTTATAAATATCAGATTGCACTTTACAGAAGTTTTCTGTTCTATAAGTACCATAATGATTTATTTGCCTTCTTTTATCTCGAGAACACAATCTACCTTATTACAATTTGCCACAAGGCACGTATGTATATAAATCTCCAAATAGCATTGGTTTTTTTCTTATTTTATGTTTCGTCGCATTACATTATGTATTAATCGCTAAATATATAATTTTTAGTGACATCTCTTTGATTTTTTAAGAGCGACAAAATGATTCTTTTATCTATTTTTGAACTCTTGTTATTTTGAATGCACGTTTGCCTGCATGAACTGGTATAAATGCACCAGAAATAGCTACCGCTGTATACATCGAATATTGAAAAATATTGTACTGTCTAACACCTAACATGCTTAGGCATCACGCATAACATAATTTATTCAATTTTAGATAATAATGATACACAGAAACTTTGTGTAAATCGTCCCTTATAACGCCACGTCTATATGTTGATTTATAATCTACAACTCAATTTTAAGTTTACATTAAATTATTAATACGATTTCTCATCCTTAACTCCTTGTAATTCGTCAATAAATTGTTTTTTCTCTTTCTTCAATCATTTACAATGAATCTAATTTCATAATTTGATGGACGTATAGGTTTTTGTAATACTTTTTGTTTCAATTTGAAAAAACTTTTCAACAAATAGCTCATAATTACTTTTTTTGTTATATTAACCTTAAAATTTTTCAAAAAACGACCCAGTTTTTTTTTTGTTGTACTTATTCGGACGTACGCTATTATTTCTTACGATCTTCGCTTTCTAAAGTTACACATAGACATTCACAGTAAAAAAAATGATACATTACTCTATCCACATTGTGGATACTATATGGAATGTTATATCATATTCGACAGTAATATCCATCTGGCATACTTGCTATAAGGAACTGTACAAAATAATTTGAAATTTAATGAAGCTTTGTACAACTTTTACTGTAAAAAAGATTGGATTGTGATGCCTTATCGTATGTACAAAATAATTACAAACCGCAAAAGATTTGTATAATAGTTTTAATTCGAATAGCGATGTACCCTAACTCACAGTAATATCAGTTGATTTTTCAAATGGCAATTTTCTTGCTATGAATATGCAAGTATTATTTTTTTATGCATAAACTAGAAAAAGTTTTAATAATGAGAGTTATCATTCTATCCTTTAATCATCTGCGACGTAACTATACTAGACTTAACAATATTTATTCCTGTACGAAACCGATTTTGTTTCTTTGCACTGTTTATAACATAAGTCGTAATATACCTTGTAATGACATCGTAAATTACCTCTTGCATTCGAATCTGAAATACAGAGATGAAACGTTTTGATTGAAAACATATCTTAGTGCAATTTTTTAACTTTTTAAGATAAATAAATCACTTCCCGACAAAACTAAATGAAGACTACTTTTTTATTATCTCATCTATTAAATGCGATTAGCGTTGATCATAATCATATTATAATTTGTACATACGCACGGATAATTATTTACAAAATACTTAAAATTAAGTCATTAAGTAACGATATGAGTGGCATCTCTTTGCCAATCATTATTATACGTGAGATACGAATTCGTGATTTATCTCGACTGATGAACTCCATTAAAATAATAAATAATACAGTTATTGATTGCAGAAAAGTAATTTCTTTCAGTTTGAAAAATCATTACTATAACAACAGATTAAAATACTTAGTGAGCATAAAATAATTGTCTAGTTTTAATCAATTTCAAGTATATTTTACCATTATAAGAAATAATTTTACTAATTTATTAGTGAAAATCCTATAAAATTTATATTTTGCAAAGTTACAAGTTTAAAATGTAACAAATTCTCATATTACGTTAAAATTCATCTTGATCAGCTGCACAGAATTCAACAATAAAATTTATCCCAGAAAAATCGCAATGTTATTAATGTAGCACTCATATAATATTCTCAATCTAACCGATTATTCTTAATGGAATTCCTCAATCAATACTGCTAATTCACCATTTTCTTGTGAAAAAATAATTTTAAGCAATCTTCTTACACTCTGCTTTCACAATGAATCGCAGTATTAGCTAACTGCGTAGTAATGGTGGTTTCGTTGACCTCGTCAGTCTCCGATTGACTGGTTGATGATGAAGAGCCGTCACTGGTATCATCCGTACCTTTTCTCATGGCGATAACATTACATGCCGATACAGTACGCTTACGTGGGATGTATTTTGGATGGCCAATAGGCGTCGATTCGCAAGATCCAACTCTGCGAAAGGTGCGCTGCACATCTGGATTGCTCTCCAGTGTTGAGGTCTGACTAGAGGGTGGATGCGAATACTCTGATGTATTCTCCTCGTCAGATGCTAAAACTCGCTTAATATTTACTGCAGTGCAGAGAGAAGGTTTGGAACGACGGTGTCGACAGCCTGGTCCTATAGGCCTTCGCGCAAGACTGAAAGTAAACAATTTTGAGTGATTCTTTTTGATTGCCAAAAGTAATTTTCGAGGTAAACAGTATTAAATTAAGTAAAAACTCATACCTTCTTCTTCTGAGGGAATAGTTGTAAGTAAAGTTCGGATCTTCCCCATCTTCATCAGACCAACTCTCTTCCTCGCCGGCGTCACCGTCTCTATCTTCAGTGCAAATAGCGTCAATAACATCTGTTCCTGGCCTCAAATCAGTTTCTGAGATTTTCTCAGATAACTGTCCTGATAGTTTTTGTAGATCATCCTTGATCCTTCTATATTTTATCAAATTTATAATTGATTATTTTTGTTGTACGATATAAGTTATTTTAAAGACAAAAATTACTCAAATGTGTATCATTATGCAGTTTAATTTTTAGACAGCCCAAAATGAATTTCAAAATGTTTAGTAAAATGTGTGCTTGCTATTAATTATTAATCCATACCAAACTCTACAAACTAAGTAGTTTCATAAATAATTTACCCGTGCGAAACGTTGCAACAGTTGCCGTTATCCATGGGCGATATGAGTCTATTGGCATTCAGTATCTCATTCACTTTCCTGCCTAGAGTTTCAAGGTGGTCATCGTCGCTACAATCTCTCAGGGTTGTCTCACTATTGCCATTGAGTCGATTGTCACTGATAGGCTCCGGGCTCGAACAGGGACTGCTCATGCGGTGGTGGTATTGCTGAGATTCAGGATTGTTACCGTTGTTTGGGCATTCGAGGACTGATTTTGGGTATAGACGGTTAGATGACATCTCGAAAATATATCTTTCTTGAATCGATGGACGTCGATGCTGTTGACAACTTGATTGCTGTTGATGCGGCAGTACAAGCTCTTCTTTAATTGGAGAATCAGGATCACTGGATCCTGGTACTTCTGTCTGCGTTTGGTTGTCTACTAATCGACTGGCTGATAATTCCGCAACCTGTTAATGATACACGATTAACTATTACTATCCGTATATTTTTTGATAAGTTGCAAGTTTTGATAGAAATTAAATATATCTTTTTAACCTTTCGTTCTCGCTGCGGGCTGGATCTGGGACTAGAGCTGATGCCGCAACCAGAACCAACCCGTCGGTGCCGATATTTCTTTTGTTTAAAGCTGCTGCTACTAGGTACGACAATAGTTTCGGGCTTATTGGACTCATTGAGTTGTGTATACATAGTCGCCTTGAGAGGACTTTGCGAAAAATCGGCGCTAGGAGAAGGTAACGACATTGGACTTGCCGAAGAATACTGAATCGTGGGATTATTCCGACGGCGATTAAGTCTCTCTTGGCATTTCAATAAAGGATGAACTATACGCTTTTTACTTTGTTTGTGTCCAGTTTGTTGTTCTCTCCTAAGAAAGCACAATATGTTAATAAATAAAAATCCATTCCATCTATCAGTATCATTTTTGTTACACGTGAAAATCAAAAATATTTTGTTATAAAATAATTTATATAAAATTTATGATGAATTAATTTATGTGAATTAATGGAAAATATAATGCGTAATATTCACCCATGTATACACAAATAGTGTAGCTGGGCAAAGACGAATATTTTGCTTTTAATTTATATAATATAAATGTTCTTACTTCATCACATCCCTTTCGCGTTGTTCAAGCTGTAGTAAAACTGCGCTCAATTCCATGTAGAGATTATTAGTTCGCTCCAGTTTCCGTTCGTAGTGCTCTCTAATGTCCTGAGCGTGTCGTAATTCATCCTCACGTCGGCGTATCAAATCCGCCTCAAAACGAGGACTACTCGAATTGTCGCTCTGTATTTGCTTCATATGTTCTCTAATTTCTTCCTTCCAAGTTAGCTGCAGGTTAACAATACGCAAACATTAATTTAGGATCTTTTTTAAATAACTACTTTGTATACTACTTTATGGTCTTTAACTTTTGAATAGTATTTAATAAATTTATTCAATGTTTTAAATTATTGTTTAAAAGTTTAATTGCATAAAACGTTTACCTGTGCTCGAAAATATTCGTCCTGCGTAGTGCTCTCAAGTTCGACGGCAGCGATTTGTAAATGCATCTCGATGTGTTTGAAAGACGGTCTGTTTCGCGGTTTGGCCGCCCAGCACAGCTCCACCAAGATCTTATAGCCTTCTGGACAAGATTTAGGGATTGGCAAACGAAGTGAGTTATTACCAACGCCGTACATGATTGCTGATGAATCGACGTCCTTATAAGGAATCTCACCACTGAGAAGTTCCCATAAAACTACTCCAAATGACCAAATGTCCACCTTTTCTGAACATGGCTCATTCCTGATAATTTCGGGAGCCATCCACGCTACCGTTCCAGCAAAGGTCATGCGGGTGCTTTTTTCATTCCATTCACGGCTTGTTCCGAAATCACTTATTTTAACAATATCCTCTCGTCCAATTAAAACACTATAAGAATTCGAAATACTTGTTAGCTTTGATACAAATATTTTTTTAAACATGGGGTATAAAATAGAGTAAAGCAATAGTACTTTGGACTTTTTAGATCTCTGTGGATGATCTTGTGATCATGTAAATATCTCATGCCAGCGGCTATTTGTTTTGACCAAGATGATAGTCGAGGGGGTGGAATTATTTCACCTGCTCTTAGTAAATCGTACAGTGGTCCTGCAGGGCAGAACTCCATTATTATGCAATAACATGGAGCTTGTGTACATACTCCCCTGTAAAAAAAATGCAAAGATTTGAACTGAATTGTATCAAATTTTTATTTGCAGTTATCAGTAACCCAGCAGTGTAAGTTTATACTTACTTAAATTGCACAATGTTTGGATGATTAAGTTTACGAAGATGTCGAATATCAGTCTCACGAGGTTCTCTCACCTTCTTAACAGCTATTATTTCTTTTTTAAGTTTTCCACTGAAAACTGCTCCCTGAGCACCAGATCCCAACCATTGGAGCTCACTGATGTACTCAAACGGTATCTCCCAATCATCAGCTGTAAGCAAATCAAAATTGAATTTATTTTATTAAAAAATTCTATTATTTCATAAGAAAAATTTACATTTTCCATAAAAACTTACTTTGGCTACCCTTAATTTTTTCACTAAATGTGACTTTATTTATAAAATTCACAACTGGTTGCATGCATCCTGCTATCCAAGCAAAAGGTCTTTGTGAATAGACAGTTTCAGGTGCAATAGTTGCTTTAGTTGTCGATTCACTAGAATCTGTATTGCTTTCTGAATTAATATTACTGCAGTTTGGCATTTGAACTTTGTGTGATACACTGAGAACAGGATCGCCTCCTATAGTACTAAGCTGCCCCAACTCCTCTTGAATGCACATCATACTGAAGATAAAAATAATAATTTAATATTTTTTGAAGTAACAATCATTATTCTATGTCATTTTGTCTAAAATGATTTTTTTTAAGTCCTGTATTGTGGTCAGAAACAATAATTCGGCATACATGGAATTTGAGCAATATCACCTCCCATAAGAAATAAGTATAGAAAGTGTCATGGCTGATATTCCACGTAAGTACTTATTCAAAGTCACTGTACCTTCAAGTAAATCTAAGTATAAGAAAAATCGTTTTAGTGTCTGTTGGTATAAAATGTATTATTATGTATTGCCTAGTCTTATTAGTTAAAATTCTTTAATTTTAACAAATCAGCTTCAAAGCAATTCTTAAGAATAATCGTTCCATTTTTGTAGACAATACCTTGTTACCATTTGCACTTGCACAACCCATTGATATTTCCCACATGCCTAATATAATAGTAAGTGATTAATTGTTACTACAATAATAATACTACGTGAAGCAACTGTTATAAACAAACTACTGGCAAAGTTCTGCCATTACATAAATCTATAAAAAATGAAGTAAAGATCAGCAAACAGTATCCAACGACCTTTCCACAATGAACTCGGCAACATGTCTCTCACAACAAAAAACACAATTGTTCCCCACTTGAATTGTCAGACAAACCGTTGATAACTGCACATTCCAATCTACATTGTACTGTGCTTATCACAGTCTCTGCTCCATAATGAGCAAACAGTCGAGGCACAGAACCAAATGTTCAAAATAACGCACTAAGTATACAGGTGTACAAGAGACAGAAGAGAACGAATTCGCATCACAAAGGAAAACAAGAACATGAGCACCTGGCCTCACAAGAGAGACTGAGCATGGACTATAAGAAGGAGTGAGAGACAGAGAGAGAGAGAGAGAGAGAGAGAGAGAGGAGAGAGAACGAGAGGAAACGCATTCGCCTTAGAGCTCACCTAGTGGCGACGTTGGCGTCACGATGCTGGTGCTCGTCTTCCTGAACCTCGGGCTTTCTGAGGAAGAAGCGTGCCAGCACCATCCTACTGCGCTTAACATATGGGCAGAGCAGACAGAAGAAGGTGGTGAACGCGCGCGGCGCGATAACGACGGCGACGAATAAGCACTCTATATAAGCACGATTATAAGTACGCCGCTGAGCTTGTTTTGTAGGCACAGTTCTTGGAGCTCTTCTTCTTGGCCTTGTCGCCCAAGTTGCTCTCGAGTCTCTCGCTCTCGAGTCGACTCTCGTCGCAGTGAAATCGCCCGACTCCTATACTGTCGCTGGTGTCGCAACCATTTCGTATTTATGTATTTCATAATGATTTTCTATGCGATTCGCGAACTGTAGCTTTTCTTTTCCCCCGATATGGTCTCGGTTAGGTAGGTCTCTGCACTTATCGGTTGAAACGAAAATTTCTGAGTTTCACCGCAATTATTTGAATGCTTTACGAACAATTATACTCGATTAATGCCAAAATGAAAAATTTATATGAGCGAAAGGTTCTGTAGTAGGTAGATAATATTATTTGAATTTCTCCAAACTTTATTCACTGAAATATAGTGAAAATAAAAAGATATGTCCAAATAACTGAAGAAAAATTTTTTAACTTCTCGTAAATTAATTATTAAACTGCATTCGTTTGAAAATTTAAGAAAAGTCAGCTTTTGTATGAAATCGAAATTGTATTAACATTGATTATTCCTTATCAGTTGCAAATAACTATAAGTAGAAAAGAAGTACGATTCAAAACAAAACTCACTAAAATTGAACGCTTCGCACAAAAGTTATGATTTGAAAAAATAAATTTTTGTAAACTGAAGCGATTTTCCCATTTTTCGAACGAGTTCGTAAATTTTCACTCAAATGATCATTTTGAAGGAGTTACTTTGTTTCAAATAAAAAATTTTTTCTTGTGACTTTTAGTGACATCGAATTCATACAATATATATGTAATTGACTCTATACTCATATTTCTCGTTGCGAAAAAAGAAAAATTAATTTATCTCACGAATCTGCTTTTATTCCACCCGTTTTGTTCTCTCTCTCTCTCTCTCTCTCTCTCTCTCTCTCTCTCTCTCTCTCTCTCTCTCTTCCTCTCTCCACTCGTTTTCACTTAGCCTCGCATCAAGAAAGAAGGTATCAGATCAAGGACACAAACATCGTCGTGTAGCTTTATATGTATATATTGTATGCGTATAGCGTTCAGTTTTCGATTCATTTTCCCCTTGAAATCATGTGCAAGAATACATATACCGCCATATATGAAAATAATTGCATATAACAATATAGATTTTTTCTGAGATGCGCAGCTATATTGTTTATTTGGTTTGAATATATACGTAGAAGATCAAGATATATATAGTTGACTGTTTACATAAGTAATTATAGTATATATTGCAGCATAGAAAAAAGAAATTTTTATACAGGTAATGAAAAATAATAAGTGCGATAATCGAGAAAAAGAGTGAGAACGTATTGAGTTTTGCTCATCAGAGAAAATAAAGCGATGAGACATCCAAGTTTCAAAAACGAAGGAACAATTCATTCAGAAATTTTTTCGTATCCCATATCCCAAGTAAAGATGCAGGTATGGAGATGCATCTGTCTGCGCGTATACTTATACGCATTGACGCTGCACTTTTATGCGCGACTTGAGAGCGCGCGAAAGGCCGATTGTCCAAAAATACATGTGTTCATGTGTGCCATGCGTGCAGTGCAAGACATACGCACACACACTTAAATGCACGGCGACGTCCTTGCAATTCGCAAGGTCGATCGTTATGTGCCTCACGTTCATGATTATAAACCACCTTTATGTTCTACATTGCACATCAACTGCAATATAAAGAACACGAAATCGAAAGTTGTTTTTAAAACGCAGTCTAAGTTACTGTATACCATTCGAGCACACCAAATCATCCGAATGTGTGCAAAAAATTTAGTTGATCTATCAACGACTGATTCTAATCGATATGCTACGGCGCCGGCGGGGAGAACTTTAATTTTAATATCCACCCTCTTTTGTAGTTTCATTCGCTCACCTGTTGTTATAAACTTCCGGCTGCGAGACGAGCTGGCCGACGGGCCTTGGCTCTTCGTCCTGCGCAGCGACGACATTGCCGACAATATTCACGCTATAACTCTCCGGCCGGTCGAGCGTTTCCGTTTCGGCTGGAGTGCGCATCGTTGCGTGCAATCCTTCTCCTCCTCCTCCTCCCCCTCCCCCTCTTTTTCCTCCGCCAACTCTAAGGCTACTGCAGGCTTTCGACTCACCTAGCTGTAACACAAAATCAGAAGGATTCGATTTATTCAGCTATTGATTTTTTCGAAACGCTCGTCGTGCTATGCATATTGCATATACATGGGAAAAGTCCTTTTTTTATAGACGTTCAAAACGAATAGCAAGAGGCTGATTTCGAGCATCTTTTATTTGCCATGTGTGAATCTTATAGCGGACTGGTTGGCAGTTTAATTAAATTTAAACTTATAATTAATTAGATTTTAAAAATTTTCGCGAAATTATTCGAAATCAGCAAATTTAAGTTATGAAACTTTAACTATATGGATTGAATCGCTATTTAACTTTGAAAAAGAGTGCGTCTTTTTGCTCGTTGGTTTATAAAGAATACATATAATAAATGCATAAAATGAAACAAAACTTAAAAATGTTAATTACAATGATAACACTGAATTTAATTAATGCGCTCCGATTCGAATTAGTAGGTATGTGTGCCTAATTGTCTGTAATATACACAAGCAGATAGTATACAAGGCTTGTCGTGAAAAGGTATATAGAGAAACCAGCAAATATACGAAACTGACGGAAAGGTCAGGTGGCAGACGAGGTGTACACTCAGAGGTGTGGCATCCAATGCTCGCATACCTCTTGGTAGAGTGGGTCCAGTGGACCTCGATTCTTTTTTACCAGTATCCTTTATTATGAATTATTTGAACTTTCACAAATCTGTAATTCTTTACTCTACGACAATTTCGTAAGCTATAACATTTTTTTTCTTTGTTTTTGATTTTGTTGTTTAAAATGTAGAGGATATAGATCGATGCATATGTAATATATGATTTTTGTGTATGATGCGTGTATAATATTAAATTCAATATGCCAGTTTAGTAGGTTACTTATTGACTTAATTTCCATTCTAATCCAACAGTGTGTGTTATACGTTATACATTTACACCGCAATGCATGCAAAATTTCCTTCGCAGGTTCTCAGTCTTTCGCAGAAGTCAAAATATATCATATTGTGTAAAGTAAACAATAAATCGATCAGTATTGGTTTTTACAATCCAAGCCAAGGCTCTACTAATTATTACGCTCATCACAGACACGTCCATAAACACTAAACAGGTGTCAGTCTTTTTAACGCATAATACTGTTAAGTTAGACAATATGTATAGTGCAACACGTTATTTACATGTACCGCAATGAGGTTCTCGCTCAGACTGGCATTGAAATCTCTCGTATATTGTTTGATGTGAAGGTACTATACATAGTCTTTTGAACGTACATTTTATATCCTTACTATGCTGATATAATTTAATGCAAGCAAGTTTTCAGTAATATTTTTTTCAGATTTGCATGATTCGCTCGTCGCGCAAACTTGTTATTGTGTTTCCTTAAAAAAAAATGATAATTGGATGCTGTGAAGTCTTTGGCAGAGCAAATTTAACCATGATCAAAAAATAAACAAGCTATTTAAATAGTTGAGAGATGTTCGGTTTACAAAGCGCCAAAATTCAAAATTGATGTTTACAATTAAAATTGACCAAGACTATTAGAAATGCGATATTCTTTGTATATAAGTATATAATATTATAGTACATGCATTAACGTAATCGGCGGCTCATATGGTCAACGACATTTGACTCTTATAACTCGCTTGCTATTAAACACCTTGGTCTTCTTTTCTGAACAAGAGAAGCTCTACACCTATGTACAGAAGAGTTAGGTTGTGTACCATAATTTTTATATATCCGTTCGTGAAAAAGTCTTGAATTGAATTCTCTAAAGGGGGTACACTATAATCTTTGAGTGCTAAAATAAAAAATTATTTTTATAATTTTGTAGAGATTTTTCTATTGAAGTAATCGGCATGAATCTTATATGGTGCAGTCAAACAGTAGATGGAACCTCGGATGGAACTATCTCTACTTCATTATTGTTTAGATGTGTCTGTATATTATAATTCGAATTTTACAAAATAATACCGTAGAGTGTTATAAGTGATTAATTATTATAATAAAAAGTTTTGAATAATAATTGAAAGAACAGCAAAATATCTGTTTTAAATTTATGCAGAATAAAAAAACTCTATACAAAATTAAAACGTGTATTTTTACGACGCTCGATTATGGTATATATAGCAAGCTCTATACTAACGCAAGGGTTTCATCATCTTCCATTAAGCGATGCAGTTGTTTCTTTTACAGATATTCTTATAGGTATAATGTGTATAATATCGTATATAATACATATCCTATACAGCATATGCGTGCAGGGTGAAGCCTATGTATACCTATAGCTTTTAACTCTATGTGTAGCCTCAAAAGAATTTCTTTACCTGAGCAAGCAGTGGCATTTTAAGAAAAGCAGTTTATCGCAGTATTTTTTTGACATGATGCTTGAAATGCACAGAGATGAATTTGGGAATATTGCTCTTAAAATAATCTTGCATTAGCGTGAACGGTATATATTAAATTTCTTATTAAAATTGCAATCTGCAGGTCAATAAAGATTTCAAGCGACTCGGATAATGATCGAAAAAAATCGTAGAACAAATTTGGAAAAGCACAATGCAAAAATAATACTGTAATTCGCAATTACTACAAATATTACTAGAAATGCAAGTGTTTTATATGCTTTTCCAAATTATGTGATTTGCAGCGGAATGATAAACGAATCTCTATCATTCTCTATGAACGTTCTTTACATTTTTCTGCGTCACTGATTTTGCTGCTTTGAAGTAAACTAATTACAAGATATTAAGTAAAACGCGATTGCACTGGTATTATTGCGACAACACTGTGCAGTTCTCACGCGCGGCTATACAAGAATCAAAAGCTCCACTTACAGAGTCAACTGCACAAGTGTAAGTTACTAAATAAGTAGAAATTTAGTTTCCTCAGTTAGTGGCAAAAGTACATTGCACCCTGCTTTAGCTGAAAGCAATATATAAGTATATACGCTTTCGTATAGTCTCAGGCGCGACTCAACGTCGGCGCAGATCGTGCAGTGCACGACGCGCGTTGCGCGATCGATTTTTCTCCGCGACTCCGTCACTCTGCGCGCATCCCGCACAAATATTGGGAGCCCTATCACTGTAAAAATACTTGGAATAGATGCGCACTGGCCACGGAATACAATGTCCAATACGTAATATGCAATATACGTTCTAAGGCAGCTAAATAACATGCGTATCGCATATATATTATATGTACTGTACACAAAGTGTATAGTTTATACACCTCTTGTCTCCCGTATAGTATACCTGCAGTCTACTCTCTGCGGCCTGCGAATCCTGCGATGTCTGCGTATAAAAGTATAATACTACTGCAATAGCTGCTTCACTGCACTATAGGAGAGTCGTCCTAATTCTATTCCTGACGAGGTGGAGGATACGAAGCCCAGCTTCACTAGTACTCCGACACTCCATACGTCCGATATCCTTGCGATAATCCTCTATAATGAGCAGCTTTCTTTTTACTTCTCTACAAGCACATATCATCACGATTGGCCGCGAATGCGAATCTTTGCGCTCGACTCGCGAATTTCCCTACTGCTGTGATCGCATGCACAAGGAATATTATATACTTATAAGATGCAATAGAAAATAAAAGAGAGAACGCCGAGCTAGAGCTATAACTAGAACAGACAAACACAGTCACATACGTATACACCTGACACCTGAACACCTCTCACTACACTATAGTGGCTATTACACTATAGGACTGTACGCCCGCACCAGGTATCTGGTATATGCACGCGCTTATATATACATATATATGTACGCGTGTTACATACTGTATACATACCTACATCAGGTAAGGACACTTTTCTTTCGAATCACTTGTATGCTGAACTTCACCAGGAACCTGCATGTGTCTCCTCTGATGAACACAAGGGGTATTGGAGAACTAATCCTAGCGCGGAGAAGACGCTGTCCAGGAAGCCTGTGAATCCCCGACTCCCCGCCGAGTACGTATATGCGCGCGCGCGGTCAGTGGCACAAAATGGCGTCGACTTCGCGAGAATAGAGAGAGAGAGAAATATATATATATATATATATATAATACTCGCGGCTCTCCAGCTTACAGAGGATCACTGGAGGCGCTCACCATAATTATACTCAGACAACTCTACACTACATGCGCATGTATAGAGTGTATACCTACACACACACACACACACACACACACACACACATATATATATATATATATATATATATATATGTCACAGGCTTTTTGCTGTTATATAGCTGAGTATAGTCAAAGTGTGTATTGCATATATACATATATATATATAGTATATGCGGGTGTTGGAGGCCACCGCGACTGCGCGCGTGGGCGCGCGAGAAAACGCACGGCGGCCGGGGGGCTCCAACTTGAATCGAGTACTATAGTCCCTTTTTACATAAGTAGAGAATAAGATATTGTGGATGTGTTGAGAGGGTGTGTGAGAGAGGCAGAGAAGATGTATTAGAATTGGTTTATTTTGAATTGGGAAGTTCGTAATGTTTTATTACACACTAAATAAAGTTGACTTATTTATAACAATTGATTGTGATTAAAGCGCCTTACCTATCCCTGCAGTATAT
The DNA here is from genome assembly GCA_018906965.1 of Philotrypesis tridentata. Taxonomy (NCBI): domain Eukaryota; kingdom Metazoa; phylum Arthropoda; class Insecta; order Hymenoptera; family Pteromalidae; genus Philotrypesis; species Philotrypesis tridentata. The sequence continues at coordinate 98,519 of JACCIB010000290.1, read as the reverse complement.
GTCTCTCTTTTTCGAAACAGGTTTTTCTTCTTCCGAGTTCCGCATCACTTATCGCTACATTGGAACAGCTCTTATCGACTATATCCTCTTTCATCTTTTCACCCTTCATACCTTTTATTAATATTTCTTGTAAAATTACTAGGTCATGGGTTGTTAATCCAGATGAAATGACTTGGATGAAAAAACATTGATTGGATAAAATTATCGCTAATCGGTGGCTAATTTTATCGATTTATTTATTTCATACTTGCGGTTGCGGTCAATACATTTTTCATTTATTTTTAAAATATTTAAAAGCTTATTATTAATTATTTACTTCCTAAATAAATGTATGTTTTATTAAAAACAACAAAACAATATAAATAAAATAACATATTGTAAATAAAGTTATATTGCGCAATTAGAAAGGAAAGTGGATCATTTCTATTAAAGGTGAAACGACTGAGAAGAAGGTATGGCTATAATGGGCAATACCACGTGAACACTTCGTAAAAAAGTATACAGAAAACCCTTTGTGATGATACCCTGAGGTGATACAGCGACATTACTATTGTATACGTAATAATGTATTATATAATCTAAATGAAGCATGGAGTTAAAATTAAGTTAACTAATTAAAAAAAAATATAGGCAGTGATAAACATTATTTTAAGAAAATATATTTACACAGTTTAATATCAAAATTACATGTTTCTTATATAATCGATTATTATTCATTTTTTATTATATTTTTAAATAAAGTGCTTAAAAGAATATAAGCTAATAGTCATCTGTGGTCAAAAAATAGCAATTTTTTTTATAAAGTCAGATGTTTTCCTACCCACAATTCTGAAATTGACTAGAAAAATATCTTGGCAAGGTCTTTAAGAATTTCTTTTACAGCCCTAAGGAAAAAACTCAATTAAGGATTAATTCGTACTCTCAATCGCAATATATATTAATAATTTTCATGACGATGAACACTCAAGAGTACGAAATTACTCTCAATTTGCTAACGTTCGCCATAAGGTCCTTATGATAAGGGAAACCTTCTGTCCATACTAAAATTTGTTTGTAATTGTTATAAAAATATAATTACAAATCTGGTAAATGGCACTGCTTTATTATTATACATTTAGCACTTGTTTTATTTTTTAATAGGCCTTCTATGGGATTTTAGAGATTTTTATAATTCTTAATCACATTTTCTAACTTGGCAAAAGCTTCTAAAAAGTCATCCTCTTCTAATCCAAACTTTTTATATTGGTGTAAAAATGCTGAATGTACATAGGTATTCCATGCCTTATCAACAATTGCATCAAGAACTTGATAAATCTGTGAATTATTTGTAATAAGAGCTAAAAATTTCTCTTGATTTAAAAGTCTTCTCTCTTGACTCAGATGAGTTAATCTTTCACTGAATGCAATCCAATCAACGTAAAGTTCCTTACTTTGTAAACCATCATAAATCAATGGGTCATTTTCACTTACTTTACCTCGAGATATTAATACATTTGATATAGATCTAGAATATGAATAAGATGATTTGGCTCTATCAGAATAGAAGGGTGTTTTTGTTTCTGCATCTGTTGAAATTGTATTTTGTAGTGTTTCCTTCAAATGTTGTACATATAATTTCCAATGATTGTAAGACTCAAACTGAGTTACAATAGGTGATACATATGGTGTACTTTTTATTGTTGCCATTTTATAACTTGGATGACAAGCAACTGTAGAAGTTAAATAATTAGTTGTGCACCATGCATCATTTACAGGTTGGAAGACTGCACATATTTTTTTTGATATAACATCATTAATGTCAAATAATTTGGTCTCAACATTTTTTAAAACACTTGTACATATTGTATGTATCTGTTCATTCTGAAATAAAAGATTCAAGTCTACAGACTCGGAAAATTTTGCCAATGTCAGCATAGTATTGTAATTTTGAACTCCAACTTCTCCAGATGTAAAGGGAAGTACAATTGACCCAATAATACTTTTATTTGGGAACTCATTTCTCAACAAGTCAGCAGTAAAGCTTCCAACTCCAGATCCAGTTCCTCCAGCTGAACTTAATAACAGTAAAATTCCATCAAAAGAATCTAATTTTTCAATTTCCTTCCTAGTAATCTCTAAGATGTTGTTTTTAAGTTGAGGTCCTTTAACTAATGATCCATAAGCCCAGTTATTTGCAGAACCACCAGTTGACTGACAAATTAAATTTTCTGATCGATATGTCCATCGATCCAAAGAGTTATTACAAATTTGGTTAACAACCTTGTGCTCAGTATCTATTAATATGGCCCTAGCAAGATGCTTGCCATCCTTGTTTATGTTTGTGAACCACTTTTCAAAGCTCTTCTCTGTGTAAATACTGTTAGCCTGTTTTGAAATATTTGAATCTTTTGCTTCCAAATCGGCAGAGAGTTGCCGAAACAAAGAATAACCCAATTGATTTCCACATTGTCCAAATTGAATTGTTAGCATACCGTTAAGTTTGATAATAAACAGCGAACACTACAAATAATTTTAGTATGCATTAAAAATGTACACGAAATAAGTATTATTTCCAATAGAAACAAGTGCCAATAAAAACTCACCAAACAGAATTTAGACTCTCAGTAAGCAACAGTATAGCAAAGCAGTAATATCATCTACTGCTAACCAGATATTGAGAACTGTCTGAAAAATAAAACATTGATGATTGGATAGCTAGAAACGAAATAAGATCCTACTTTGCATTTTAAAACACAAGAATAAGCTCATCATTTAGACGCATAATTTACCTGTTCTCGCGTGCATCATCTTAGCTGATTTAACGAGCATCGATGACGCAGCGCACGTCGCGGAAAGGAGCATGTAGTAGTCCTATGTATAACTGCAACAGTTACTTGCTCGACCTCATTTTCCAAAATAGGCTGGATTTTCTTTTATTTGTCCACGTGTTCGTCGTATTGCTGCCGAGGGGTAAAATCATAACGATATGCGACGTGCACGCGGAATGAAGACAGTGAATTACATATAATACATAAGTAGATCAGGCAAGGGAAGATTGAAAGCTTAGACTTAATCTGATTTAGACTTGCACGCTAACATTTACTTTTATGCTTAATTATATTATACTTATTTTTGCAAAATTGAAAAGAAAGTGAAAGAAACTTCTCCCGCCTTCGTTAGAGACCATCCTTATATTATACTGCACTGCACAAACACAATACTATATGACTCTGCTCTCGCAGCTCGTTTGGTCCTCTGTTGGCCATATATTGTATTATTTACATACGGTTGGTGTAATTAAGTTTGATTATTGATTTTGATATTAGTGAAATAATTAGTAATGAAGTTGAAGTTATAATAATTAATATAATACATATATTTACACTTTTGAGCACCTTGGCGCGATATTCAAATTTGAAATTCTACAATCAATAATATGATAAAATAGTGCAATAGAACACCGTTCTAATATACGTTTTATATTATGACCACGTCTCGTTATATTATTCAAGGATCAGCTATGACGGTTATCGATATGTATTATCTCATATTTTACATTACCTAAATCCTATCCTAAAAATGTGCAAGGCGCCATGTTGGATCGATGATCCCCGACATTGTATAATAACGATTGATTCATTGGCTGTTATTTGTTTGCCTATTCGCGATTGGCTGTTCGTTTGAGTGCGCGCGTACTTAGCGTGATTTGAAATTTCATTATGTTTCTGATAGTAGAATTAGTCGTAAATTCATACTTTTGCCTATTTTCATAAATTTGTTATGTTTAGCTGTCTTCAAAAATATAAAAACAAAGTTACCCCTCGTGTAGTGATTATCTATATTAAATATATTTTTGAGGATAGCAAATATAAGAAATTCATGAAATATGCAAAAGTGTAGGCTATTTTCTAATTATAAAAAAAATTTAATGAATCTATCAATTCCATTTTTGATTATCTTGTAAATAGTTTTGTTTGTGACTTATATAACTATATGTGCAGTACCTAAGCAAAAACTAAAAAGTCAAAAAACAGAGATGGGATGCAAGAAAGCAATGTATAATGTACAGTGTACACCGTACTATACTAACATGTACAACTATGGTACATGTATTGCTATATATATTCATGCGACGAGGAAGACAGTATTATACAGTTTGATCGGGGGCTAGTGCGGTAGAATGGTATTCGCTAGTGTGTGGCTATAGTGCCCGAAAAAACAATGGCCACTTAGCGAGGAATTTGATTGTTCAGCGGCTTCTCGGTAAATATCGCCGAGGCCATTTTCCCGGCGACTTGCAGAGTCGCAGTCACCCGCAGGCGGTGATAACGTGCCAACACATAAGTAACTGCGGGATATTCGACCCGGATAGGATATATAAGACGAGAACGACGAAGACGACTGGATTATTTGAGGTTAGAACGCATCTTGCGATTTCGTATATATAACTATAAGTAGTTTCACATTTTTCAAGAACTCTGATTTCTTTAGTCAGTTTTTTTTGTTTACCTATGAAATATTATTGACTCACGATATGTTTATGTAAATAGAGTGCTTTTGTTCTTGGGAAATACAGTACATGCTTTTATTACATTTGCTCAACAATGAGATTGGGTTTTGTCAATGTTCTCAATGTTCTCAAAATGTATTTGTTTAATTTTATAGATTGGAGAAATAAAATGGCACAGGCATTAGAAAATAATTGCGATTTTGATGGAGATCCTCCTGTTCGTATGCAGACAATAGACAAGGATCTAGAATTTTTTTTAAACATTGACGAGGCAACAAAGTCTTGGCTATATTCTTTGCAACACATTTGGGGATTGTGTAAGTACTGGAAAGAATGTTGATTCTATCATTATTTGATCAATATTTTATAAATATTATACCGTAGGGAAAAAAAGTGTCGCCGTTACACAAACTTTATTTGAATATTTTGAAACAGCACCAAATCCATACTTGAGCACATTAAGGATTTTAGTTAATTGTAATGACTTTTATCACATAAAAACTAGATCTTCTTTATCATTTACAGGTTTGTTATTTAAAAATTTCTTTTTAATACATAAAAGTGTATTTTTTTCATTACTATATGATAATTTACAGTAATTGAGGAATTCACAAAATGGATTAAACCTTGCAAAGATAAATACAAAGACAGTCTTGTCACTGACCTGAAAATTGCTGCCTTTAAATTAGTTAGTAAACAGAAAAATATGCAACTAATGAAGATGGTCGCAGAAGTTTATGAATTCCTTGCAGAAAGTAGGATTTTCATTCATTTTATACAAGATTTAATTATAGATAAAAAGTTCAAAGAAGCTGGTCAGTTTGTGGAAATGTTCAAGCTTCAAAACACATTCTCAGATCCAGAAGTATTGTTATTGCCTTTAATTTTACAAAACAAAGTTACCATTGCTGAAGATATTTTGAAAGACCAACCAGAAATGCAACGCAAATTTGTAACTTATTTGGATAATTTACTTGCCCCTGACAACAATGTACAAGCTATCTTGGATCGGTATATAATGTATGGATGTTTTTTTAAAAGTTATATTTAATTTATTGTGTATTAAAAATTTTGCTCTTGCATATTTTAGGGACAATGATATACCTGACATTAAAATTTCAACTCTGCAACATAAACCAATATCAAAATTAGTTGCCCGTTTAGCAAAATTGTATAACCTTCCACCTGAAGCTTGTCCATTTTTACATAAGAAAAGAGGAGAAGGAGCTCTTCAATTTTTGGTTTATAAGCGTTATGTAGATGGTAGTTTAAGTGTTGACAGTTGGAGAGAAATGGCAAAAGAAGCAATTGGATCAGATCCCAGGTTGCAAGTGGAAATTCTGAAATCTCTTATAAATGCAAATGACATCCCAGAAGCAGCATACTTTGCGCAAATTTATAATGTACCAAGAGATGAATGGCCATGGCATCTTCAAAATTATGTCAATGATAATCCCGATTGTAAATACTTTTATCTTTGATCATTTTCTATATTTCAGTAAATCAATGGAAAATTAATTTTCTTTTTATTTTATTTTATAGCAGCTAATAATGATGTTGCTAATGACTTGAAAAATGAGGAAAACTGGGAGGAGGATGATAATAGAATGTATTACACCCTAAATTTACCAAGAGAATGTATTAAGATAATAAATGATCAGAAATCTTTCGAAGATTTTTTAGACTATGCAATGAGGAATATTAATCTTGTTGGGATTGACTCTGAATGGAAACCAAGCTTTAGTAAATATTTTTTGTTCCCATGTTAATTATAATATAGTTTTGTAAATTTTTTGTGAGTATAATTTTCATGTTATTAAGAAATATGTATTATATTTTCAGGTATTAAGAAACCAGAACTAGCTCTGATTCAAATTGCTACTGAAACAAATGTTTACATTCTGGATGTTACTACGTTGGGAAATGAGGTTCAACATCTTTGGTCAGAGCTAGGAACAATTTTATTCAATAATAGAAGTATTTTAAAATTAGGTAAATATTTTTTTAAAAAAAAATGTATGTGCATGTGCAGAAATTTATAATAATTTATTTCAGGTTTTGGAATAGCTCATGATATAACTGTGATCAGAGAGAGTTTACCAGCTCTTTCAAATATTCGAACTGTTGGAGATGGCTATTTAGATCTAGGCCACTTGTGGAAGAAACTACTCAAAGAAGACAATTTTGTATTTCCATACAAAGGTGATGAATGCTTTACAAATGAAAATTTGAGCAAATTAGTAGAGCTGTGCCTTGGTCAAAGGTTAAATAAATCTGATCAATTTTCCAATTGGGAGCGAAGACCACTGAGAGAGAGCCAAATTCTATATGCAGCTTTAGATGCTTATTGTTTGTTAGAAGTTTACAACGTATTGGCTGTGCAGTGTGATCGTTTAGGAATACCTTTTCAAGATGTGATTCATCATGTGCATCATGCTCCTCATAAAACATCAAGTGCTGATAGTCCCAAGGCACCACAAAAAAAAATAAGAAAACCACATAACAAGGTAAAGATGTGATTGCCTTTTATAATGCATGATTTTCTAGTATTTTCTTTAGATTGGGATGTTAAAGTTTTGATTGATTGCTTAACTTCTCTGATAAGTTACTTATAATAACAGTACAGCACCTAAACTGTACAAAAAGGCGTGTATTGAAAAATTCATTTTTTCATGGTAATTTAAAAAAATATAGTTATCTGTATAACAAAAACTTTTTATCACCGACAGGTCGAACGTTTGGATTGGGGATAACTTCAATGTCTATCTTTTATCAAAACTAGTATAGTTTATTATCAAATCAGTACTGTCGACAGTCTACATGTACTTCACATGTATAGAAACTTTGCGTGATAAACCGCCAAATAAAATTATTTTTTAATTTTTTTTTTGTAGAAAAAATCGTATAAAGTACATTATTATTTGTTTATCAATATTATAATAAATAATTTTTTTTTATAATATTAGCTAATGTTTTAATGCTTTTTTTATTTATTAACCTCTATATATTTATAAGAAGCAGTTTTGTAAATTTATTTTGTTGTATTGAACAATAAAATATAAATAATAATCGTATCCCATTGTATTGATAATCTATCTTTATAAAACAAAGTTTTGAAGCGATTCAAAGTTTTAAAAGATATTTTGCTTAGTTTAAATATTCAAAATATTTCAACTTTGTTCTTTTATGAAGCTAACATAACATTGCATTATAATGAATTAGTTACTAGTGGTTTTAATGCATTATGGATGTGCAGAATGATTATTCAGGTATGCCGTCTCGAGATGTGCATAATCATGTTCAGGCACAACAGTTTTCTCATAAGCCATCAAAAAGCCCTCAGAACTACAGGGCGCCAAATAGCAGGCATCATATGCCAAAAAGAAATCCTATTAAGGTACGTTCTATTCTTAACAGTACACATTTTTTTATTAAAGAAAAGAAAATATTTTGAATGAAAATTTTGGAAATACAGTATTTCGAATGTTAAAAGTAATGAGTATAAAAAATAAACATATTTTAATATAGGATTCAGGACAGTCACCAGAATCAAAATACAGAGAAAATCATAATCAGGCATCGCGACATCAAGCGCCTCGAGAAACATCGAGCAACTATAATAGCGTCAGTCCCCAAAATTCTCAGGTGACTCCGCACATGATGCAAGGAGCAGTTGGTAGAGCGACTCCATCAGCACCTAGATTCGTTTGTGACACGATGCTCACTGGATTGGCTAGACGTTTGCGAAGATATGGAATAGATTGCGTATTTTTTGAACATGATCGAGGTGGTGAGCATTCTTTTCGGACAGCCGTCGATGAGAGAAGAATACTGCTTACGAGGAGTGGAAATTTCGAACGGGTATGTATCGGCAAGAAATATAATTCAATTTCATTTGTTAAAATTTGAATTTTTTCTGTAGTTTAAGCAGTACTTACCACCGGGTTGTTGTTATAACGTCATCGGGTACAAACAAGAGGATCAACTTTCTGAAGTTCTTAATCATTTTAAAATTAGTATTTTGGAAGGTGACATTTTTAGTCGATGCCAATTATGCAATTCTAACGAATTTGTTTTTGTCTCAAAGGATACAATGCTTCAACTTATGCAACGGTGAGTATTCAAAGTGCATGATTGAAAATGCACTTTTGTAAAATTGTTAATGGTGTTCTTCGACATAGATCTGGGCGCAATTTCCATTCACAACCAGGACCGTCGTTACCTTATGGAGGTGATATTTATAATCATTGGGATACACCAGATAAAGCGAGGCAAATGCCTAATGATATGCTGACACAGGAGCAAGTCATGTGCCGTTCCTGGCAATTGTTTTTCGGCACCTTAAACGTGTCAAACTGTACAACAAAGTACAATGCAATAGTACAAATAGAACAAGTTCCACCGAACGTATTGCAGCATGTGAACAAGTTTTATGTTTGCGAGGGCTGCGGTAAAGTTTACTGGTTTGGTTCACACATGGAACGCGTTCTTAATGAAAGCTTAAAGGATATCCTAGGTTAAGAATCTAATTTTGAGAAATTAGAGCTACACAAGGAGACAAAAGCGAGTTTTAAAAATTGTGTATTTTTTCACTATAGAAAAATCAGAAAAATCGAGCGAATTGTAGATGTAGTGAACAAATTTTGATCGATTCGATTGCTTATTTAATTGGATCTACACTGTGCAATATTATATAATTACTAAGTAACATGTATTATTAAAAATTTAATCAAAATAAGTTTTGTTAATTCAAGTATATCAATTGTACATAGTGTGATTTTTAAAAACTCACTTTTGTTTCAATTTGAATAGTGTGTTCATGAAGCAGTGATATAAACACGTTTTTACATTACACATATATTATATATTTGCGCAGTTTGTTCTGTCACCATTTAAAGTAGAGAAAGATCAAATTTCTCAATAATATTTCATTTGATTATTTTATTACTGTTATTACACAATGTTTATGACTTATTCAATATGAAAAAATTTCTCTGAAAGGCTTGTTTTGCAATTGCTTTCTTATCATAGAAATGATAAGCATTACGTAATTTTTGACACAATTCATTACACTTTAAAATTGACAGAATTTTGGTTGAACACTCATGATTAATTAAATGTCTGTCTTTTAGAAATGAAATTATTAATTTTTTTAGAGAAATTTTTTCGATTCAAATAAATCTAATCGTTATTTTATCAATAATACGTTACTGCCAAACTATGAATTTTTATTGAGTATAAAAGTATACATTCGTGATATCTCTTTATTATGATAATGGAACCATGTGTAGAGGTATTTTTATGTGTTCCTGTGGGAGAGTCATTTACAAATGCTAACGTTCATAGTACTTTAATGAAAAAAGAATAAAACCTCTATGTACACAGGGTTACTCGCTATATATCGAATTAGTTTGTTATATAGTTACGTAAGGACGGTCCATTTACCAAATCTATGTCTTCATAGGGAATGTGACCTAGCATCATAGTACAAGATAATTATTTTCGTTCAACATATTTACAAGATATATTTTAGTTACGCGAATAGAATATTGGAGTAAATGTATGAACGAGCGTAATATTTTTAATCTACAAACTATGTATAAAAACTATAGGAAATTTTGAGTGAATATGCAGAATAGCTCAGGGCTGTTTATTATTTTTTTAGCCATTTTAGATTCTGAATTACAATTTGTCTTTTTGTTTCTATTAAAATAAAATAATAATAATAAAAGTTACATTGTTAAAATATTCATCCAATATAATGTAAAATACATCATTCAAAAATGCTAATTTTCAATATGCATAAAACTAAAATATCTGACGAATTGTAAGCAAGAATCTTACTAGGTCATAAAAATGTTATGTTCTGCTTGGATTAAACGGAGTTTTGACACTATATGCAGCTAGTTTCTGGCTTTGATTAGATTTAGGATATATTGACAATTAAAAATAACATTACTTGGCTTAGAAAATATAAACCGTTTTCGAGCATGAAATGAATAAAGAAAATGTATTCGATATCGAATATTATCTAACCATTACAAATAAAATTTCCTTCCATTTTTCAAATGACGTTTTGTTTATTTATTTATAGTTAAAACATCCTATAATACAAAAGTTCTACACGCAATACATATTCTCTTGTTATATTACAAATGTCGATGCCAGTGTCAAATAAACAAACAATTGTTAAAAATATAACAAAAATTATACTGGAGATGGTTGAGGAGGTGGTGAATCCGGTTCTTGCGGTTCAGGTATTGGTACTAAACTTTCAAAATCAGCTGGTTCGACTAAGTTCTTTTTACCGAATGGCGGAGGGCCGATGAGTTTTTCAATTTCTTCATAGGTGAGTGTTTCCTTTTGCAATAACTCCTCGGCAAGCTGCAAACAAATATATTGATTAAAACTTTATTGATACAAGTACAAGCTTACATACCAATTTTAATTTATCTTGATTTCGTAGTAACAACTCTTCGGTTTTTTTATACGCTCGAGCAATAATCTTCTTTGCTTCCTGGTCCATTAAACTAGCCAACTTTTTACTGTAGGGTTTACGAGTATTCTAAAAAATAGTAAATTAATATTACTATAAATCTTGCATTATCAATCAATTCTAATAATTCTAAAAATACAAATTTCACTCACAGTGTCGGTTTGTTCTGGATGAAAAGACAACAGACCGACATTTTGATCCATTCCGTACTGCTGCACCTGAGCGTAAGCAATTTTCGTTACCTTTTCCAAGTCATTTTGTGCTCCGGTAGTGATTTTATTAAACGTCAAACTTTCAGCGACCCTGCCTCCAAGAGTCATACACATTCTCTCAAAAAGTTGTTCAGTAGTGTAGAGTTTTTGATCGGAAGATGTAAACTGAGAGAAGCCGAGAGCGCGATTTGTTCGAGGAACAATTGTCACTTTTAACAGAGCATCTGTGTGCTCAAGGAGCCAACCGACTAGTGCATGTCCAGCCTCGTGATAAGCAACGACTCGTTTTTCCGATGGTGCGATTGTATTATCGCGCTTTTCTATACCAGCAATCACACGATCAACTGCGTACAGCAGATCATCGCCTGTTACTTGCATTTTCTTGACACGTGCTGCATGAAGAGCGGCTTCATTGCAAGCGTTTGCTATGTCAGCTCCTATCGAATTATAAAATAGTTTTGAGATTTTATTATACATTCTGCACGAAAGACTATTTTTTTTATATTTAACATACCACTAAATCCTGGAGTGAGAAAAGCTAATCTACTAGAATACGTCGTTGGTTTATGTTCTAATGCAATTCCTTTAAGATGCTGTTCGAAAATTTGCCTCCTTTCTATTAAAGTCGGTAAATCTATGAGAATGTGTCTGTCGAATCTACCAGGTCGTAAAAGTGCTTTATCTAAAACCTCAGCTCTATTCGTTGAAGCTAAAACAATAACTTCTTGGTTTGAGCTCATACCATCCATTTCTGTTAACAATTGATTCAAAGTTTGTTCTCCTTCATCAGTGGATTGGCCCATACCTCTGTCTGCCGATTCAGAACGTTTTTTACCAATGGCATCGATTTCATCAATATATATTATACTCGGTGATCTGTAATAAAAACGATTTTTTAAGCTCTAATTAGCTTTTTCTATTGCCTATCACGTCTTACCGTTTCTTTCCTTCTTTGAATAAATCGCGAACACGAGCAGCGCCAAGACCTCCAATCATTTCAATGAATTCAGAACCATTCATTGATAGAAATGGTACATTAGCTTCTGTTGCCACAGCTTTAGCAAGAAGAGTTTTTCCACATCCAGGTGGACCCAAAAGTAAGGCACCTTATTATAACAAAAAATACTATTATGATAATTCTAAATTTCTAACAGAATTAGGTATCTATTAGAAAGTATTTGTTGAAAATTAAATGATTTTCTCCTTTGCAACTTTATGTATCTTTACAGTAAAGCATACCTTTTGGAACTTTGGCTCCAAGAGCCTTGTAACGGTCAGGACTTTTCAGATAATCTACAAACTCCATTACTTCAACTTTAGCTTCATGTAATCCAGCTACATCTGCAAAACGAACTCCCTTACCAACACCTGTCAAGGGGTCCACTAAAGTGAATTTCGCGCGTGTCATTTGAGTAAATATGTTAGGGCCAAATTGACTCCGAAATGAGGAAACTTTAGTTATCAGTAACATAATCATTACTGCCATTACAAGTGATACAGCTACGTGTATCATAGACACATGTGATCTTTCATATACTACTGGAACTCCCATTTCTGTAAGAAATAAGAAAAATAATAAGCAATTTAATTATTTGTGCTTTAATAAAATTAGGTTTGAATGAATTAATATAAACCCATATGATTGAGTCATTTTAATTCTAACCAGGCTTTATCCCTAATTGACGCTCAGCCTCTCGTACTTTTTCCTCCAAAGTTGATGTATTTGATGCAACCATGAAAAAAGTTCTATATAAACTCTTTTTGCCCTGAACAACAGCACCATCATGAAGTATAATAGTCACTGTGTCCGATTCTGGTTTAATATTTAATTGTTGAACTTCTCCTTTGGATAACATTTGGTGAACAAATTCATTCCATGAAACAAATCTAGCTGACTAAAAGATATTATTATATATTTATGATTAGTTTAGATTTTAGACAGCAACATGAAGAATAATGAAATGACATGCTTACTTCAGTTTTATCAATATTTCCTCCTGTAAAGGTGTAAGTAAACCAAAAAACTATCGCATACATAAATACTGTCCACACAGCTAATTTAAAAATCATTGCCTTCATTTTATCATCATTGCCGCCTTTCTTGTTTGGATCCTTATTTGGTTCAGATGATGAAGGATCATTGCGATGGAAAGGATTATTTGGACTGTTGTTATTAAATCGTGCAGGTGATGTATGCAGTGTTCGACAATGATTAAGTTGAAATGTGCTGTTTGTTTTTGAAAAACCACTGCGAATTAACATTGCATGTACAGCTCTGTATTCTCTTTGTATTTGACGAATAGTCTAAAACAAATTTAACAAAATTAAATAGACATTGACATGAAATTTGTGATATTCTATAAAAATAAAATAGATTCTTGCAATTTACTTTATGAGACATTGATCCGATTAGTTGCAAAATCTGATTGCGATTCAAACATTGTTGCAATAGGCTTGCATTATTTTTCATCATATGACGATGTAAACAGTTTAAGATATTTACTTGAGATCGAAACATGGTTCGATTTGTTGATTTTAAAACGTTCTGCATAATACCGATCTTCCAAAAAGCTCAGTTATATTTATTCATCAATTAAACAAGCTATTAGCAGTTGGAGCACAAAGCACAGTGGAGGTTAGAACCCTGGCAAAAGTAAAACCACTTTGCTATTACTTATAAGTTATTTAATTAATTTTAAGACGAGATTTGAATATATTGTTTACCTAACTAACATTTTCGATGGTATAAATTGAGTGTGAAATATTTAAACGTTATTAGCAATCAGTAGCAGAAGAAACATTTCACCGGGATGCGGGATCTCTGGTCGAAAACTCGGAAATCTTTGCGATAAAAAGCGCAACTGCGAGCGCCGATCAGTGATCACGGCTGATTCAAACTTCATATATGATATCTCATGAGGGTATATACCTACATAATTATACCGTGTTATTGTCGATAAAGTAGACATTTGCTTAAGTAAACGTATTGCATACCACCACACGATTTATAACAATAGAATTTAAAAATGCTAGGTAATATATATAGACTTCTATAGCTCGATCGTAGTATAGTAAGGAGAAATGATTTAATTTATGTGAAACAATGTTTCACATAAATTTAAAAGCTGTAAATATTAGTATCACATTAGATATCTTTTTGGAAAATTTCATTGTTGTAATTATTAGAAAAAATCTTGCTCTTTTCGGCTCAAAAATGGAAATATCGCAATTTCGAGACTTTACATCGACTCGCTGATGGTCGCTTAGTAATTTTATTTTATGATTTAAAAAATTGTATTTTTATTATATATAATGAATTAACACTATTTATTTCATCACAGTTTCAAAAAAATGTTTAAAAAAATAAAAAACAAGGAACATTTTTAAGTAATTAAAAAATAACATGATAAAATTGTGTTAAAATCATGATCGGCAACTACTATGTTACTTTCCTCAATATTTAAAATTAAAAAATGTGCCGTGTGTGTGCCGAATTTTTCAAATCTCAACGACATTATATGTTACGATTATTCAAAATTTGAAAATAGAAAAATTTTAATTTTTGAAAAATTTATCGAATTTCCATTCCATACAAATATTGGGTAGAAAATGTTCGTTTTTTATTCACGTTTGTGTTTTTATTGTTTTATAAATTTACCATAGAAATGGATGCAGCTATAGAGTAAATATGTGATCAAATCATTTAGAATGAGCATGCGTATTTTCGTTTATAGAAAATTAATGTACTAAGATTTATCTCCTGGAATACCAATTTCCATATAAAGTATTCTTGGCTTTTCCTCGAGGTGCTTTGAACTATAAAAAATTGAATTTTCAAATTGAATATTACAAAATTAATAATGAATCATCATCTGAAATTACAAGTTTAGAACAAATTCCGACAACATTAACGTTTACAAAAAACTATGTTTTAAGATTGGCTCGCATTATATGTAATATTCAAAGAGTTAAAATTATAAGTACATACAGTTAGAAATTTGAACATTTATTGTCTCTTTCAAATTCTTGTCTCTCATCATAATTATTTATCAAAATTCAATTCAGATTTTTTTGCAAAAGTCAATTTAATATTTAATTACAAATTAAAAAATAAAATTAATTTCATATAAATATATTTTTTCTGGATGGAGGATGGCATTTATTTAGGCGGAGTCTTAGAGGAGGAGGATGGTATATCTAAGACTCCATCTTGGATCTATGGCTTTAAGCGATAAATCCACGGTTCTTTTTTTAAAATATTATATGCAAAATTCTTAATGGTTCAATCGAAAGGTCTGTGGAATATTTCTATAAATTAAGGCATAGTTTATGAAATCAACGAGGTATCTCTAAACCAATTTTTTAATGCATCATATCGATTTTTAGAAGCGCCTCTGTTGCATTTTTCTTTGAAAAAAGAACTTTGTACCACAAAAACGATTTTGTATTTTAAGGTCTGAAACGAAAGGTTTTGGGAAAATCTATAACTTAAAGTGAAGTTAAAATTAGTGATGCACCCCTAAACCAATTTTTCAGCATACTGTACACCTTTTTATAGCCAAACCTCTCGTATTTTTTAAAAAAGAAGACACTTTACATCACACAATTGTAATTTTATGGACTAAAACGATTTTTGGAGTAGCTATAATTTAAGTTGAATTTAGAACAGTTAAGAAGAGCGACGCACCTATAAGCCCATTTTTGAGAGAAATGTGCTTTTTAGAGCCACCTCTGTCGTTTCCACCTTAAATTTTAGCCCTTTTATTTGAGCCCTTTAAATCTGAAATATAGTATGGTGCAAAATTACCCTTTTTAAAAGAAAAATACGAAAGAAGTGGTTAAAAAAAATTACAAATTGCTTTGAAAAATTGATTTAGGGGTGCGTCATTCTAATTTATACTTAAGTGATAGCCTTTTTCAAGACCTATTTATTGAGGTTTGAACTTTGATTTCAAATGGATAAATGTAGCATTTATTTACATTTTCATACTTTTAATTAATTTTTTTAAGTGGTAAAGTGGGTTAAGACTTAATCTTCAAATATCTCAGTTTCCTTTGAGGTAAGCGTGCGAATTTATTTTTTTTTATTTTCTAATCGATTGCTTAAGTTTCATACGTTTCTCAAAGCAAGTAGGAATCATCTATACTCTTGCACATCCTTCTTTGAATTTATTATTGGCTTTCATATTCCTTTAGTATCATGTTAAGGTAGAAAAATAATACATATTTTTGTTTTTTCAAATGGAATGATAGGTATTTGAACTATTAAATTATTACATATATTATTAGTTATGGTAATAGTTTTTTTATTCACTTATTATTAAATAATAATAAATATTAATTAATATAATAATTTTATTTTACTTCCAATATATTGTATGCACAGATCCTAAGCTACTGTAATCATGTATATAGATTTAGTCTCAAAAAGCTTCAGACATCCACTCAAGCAGATGAGGTTCCTTTTAATCGCATGTTCTTCTGACTAGTTTCAGTGTAGTAAATTTATATCAGCTTTTTACAATTTCATGCATGCAGAATGTATAAAATAGCAATTTAGGGAATTTACAAGGTAATTACATGTATAGAAAAATCAGCTCTCAATTTTTGAGTGGAAAAAAGTAGTTTTAATCGAGTCGCATTTACAATTTTGAAATATAC
This sequence comes from Philotrypesis tridentata, assembly GCA_018906965.1. Classification (NCBI taxonomy): domain Eukaryota; kingdom Metazoa; phylum Arthropoda; class Insecta; order Hymenoptera; family Pteromalidae; genus Philotrypesis; species Philotrypesis tridentata. The sequence goes on along the minus strand of JACCIB010000290.1, from coordinate 81,661 downwards.
AATAGCGTTTGTTTGGAATTTTCATTAAAAGATATGCTTTTAATGTAGAAATTTGTTACAAAAGTATCGATTTTGATTAAAAGCTGCAAACTAAAGAAATTTAATAGTTTCAATAAATTAAGTATTACATGTAAAAAATAAAAAAAAATCTTAACATTAAAAAGAATCATACGATTGTTGAATTCTCATAAAAATATTTACAGTACAGATCTGTAACGTATAAATAAGTCGATTTAACCTCTATATAAATTCATAAAATATGATTCGATTAAAAGTTTGTTTTCCAGTTTATTAGACACATAATTGTAATGGTTTTCAAAAATCGTTGATTCTTCATGGATAATTCTATAATGATCAGTCAAAGCCTTATTGTCTTTGAGTTTCAGAAATAGCTTGTTTCACATATCAGAAACGAAGCCTTTCAATTTATAATTTTTGTTATAAAAATTATATCTAAACCTTACACTTTCTGTGCAACGTGTTTCACTGATTATTATTGCCATTAAAATCATTATTTTAGAATAAATTCAAAGGAAGTTCTTGATAGTTCAGTCTATTGTTTTATTGTGATGTAAAAATGTTAAGCTAGCGTTTTACTATAACAAAAATTTAAGCAAAAAAGCAACAAAAGCAGTGTGATATCAGAACAGAAGCGTGTATTTCTTTGAATATTTGAATATATACGTATAGGTTTTGATATTTCACTTGGTCTGATAGAAAATCTTTTTGCTTGGGATATGTACCACCAAAAAAGTTGGTTTTCATAAGTTATTTTCGTTTTACTGTTCTAGTGTACTTATTTGCTCGTATGCTCGTTTGCAAAAAAGACGCAACATTAACTTTTACATTACTTTTGCATCTGAATAGGTTACATTTTAGAAGCTATTTGTCATCTAACTTTTAAATAGGCATTAGCTGAGAACATGTGCCCTTCAATCAAAATACGTCGATCATGAATAGAAAATGATAACTACTTCTAACATTTTTGCATCTGTTATTCCTAAGCAATAAAAAACATTAAAAATATTGTAAGATTTTAATTTAAAGCGTAATTGTAAAAAAGAATGCGGCTGTTCAACTTAGCACTAGATTTTTATAACACATTAAAATTTACTGTTACATACTAAAAATTTTCTCGTTGTAAATCTAAAAATTAATTTTAAAAAAATTTATGAAAGTCAATAATGGCTAATTGTAGAAATCATGTACATTCATAGCAACAATGATCCTTGACCACTTTGATATTACAGTTTCAATGAACACTACGATTGTAAAACGATCGCTTATTTGTAAAATCAAAACTGAATAGTTTATACTATTTTTTATTAAATATAGATTTAAAAAATTAAATAGAAGTGCAACGATTGAGATTTAAAAAATTAATTAGCATTATTCTTGGTTACTTAAAAAATGTTAAATAATAAAATTCTAAATGATAAAAAGTAGTTTACATACTTTTGATAATCCCTAGTATAGTATATATGTACAAATGCATTTTTGTTAACACATTATAGTCGGAATGTTTTTAGCTTCAGCTATTATAGCAACATACAATATAACAATTAGATTACAATAAATTATACGACATTCCTGCATTCAAAGCAAGCATTTATATGTATATGTATATAGTACGATTATTAGAACCACGTTTTACTAAAGTGTTCACATTTTTCTAATTTCTCAGCAAATCAACTTAATAAGATTATTGTACGCTTTAAGAAAGTGGCAGTAGTCGAAAATTCCATTCACTCAAGTTACTTTTCTATTACTGACAAGTAATTTAGACAAGTAATTGTTTAGGTGTTGTAGAGATTTATAATAAAAAAAAATCACACCAAAAGCGCACTAAGAAACCATCAAGAATAACTTATGCGCATGCAACAGAATATTTCGGTATAGTTGATATCGGTAACTGATTGCGTTGAAACCGTTTAATACTATTCAATGCATATAGAAAGTTTACAAAGTCGGATCACCTTTTTTTCATTCGGTAAATTTGTCAGAAATTTGATATGGTTATAATTTTGGAATGAATGATCAATTATGACAAAAATTGTCAAGCGATCACGATATTGAACACTTTCTTAATCACTGAAGTAATATATACTTATTTCATTTAATATATATAAAAATCACTAATCTGCCATCTAAGAGATTCAAATGTTTCCAGTCGAAAATTAATAGAACTGCGCAAGTTATTTCTTCTTCATACATTCAGCCAGCCCGACAATAAACATATTAATCGGAACCAGAAACGCACAACCAGGCGAAGAACAACAATATCATTAAACGATCGATCGTCGCCGAAAAATAGAGGATTCGTCGAGGTAACAAATTTCTCTGGTGGAATCATATCTACCATTAGAATATTCAAGTGATAACAGTTTCAAAAATTAGTCACTGTAAAATGCTAGCAACAAGTTCACTTCCACCAAAAAAATTCGTTATCGCTCTTTAACGAAGACCGCATTTTTATATATCGCTTGGACATATATTAGTATTATTCGACTGTATCGAGGTACGTCGCATACACTTTTCCTCTTTTAACATTAATATTAAGTCTTAAAACAATTCTAATCATTGTTCCAAGCACTAATACTCACAGGAAAATACTTCATTTCGAACCAGGTTAGTCCAAGAGTAAAAAGTGTATACCATGGCTCGATAAACACACATTTGTTAAAATTGTTTATACATATGTGTTTCTTAATATTCACAACAAAGCTGTCAAACACGATTTTCAAAAATATCTTGCTACGTACTACAATATTTTTATTTCGTCTTACGGACCCACCGATGAAACGTCCTTTTTCAAACTGTGGCTGACAGTTGATGTCGGACGTTACTCAAATGATCATTTTTTTCTTGCGATATGCTCGCTTTTCAGATTCGTATCGTATCTTCGTATAAGAATATTGGATGTCTGCATCGATGCATAGTTTGCCTCTAAAGCATTCGCTCCTTTTTATTAAGGTTTGCTTAAACCTTTGCAGGTTTTGGCTTGCCGACCACCAAGATTATCTTCTGCAGAAACTTTGTGAAACTTACTGGAAAAAAATTTTTGTTAATTAACATTTGAAACAACGCTGACTATATCGCAAGATCTACGTATATCGTATAAAAAATTTTAAATTAATGTAATTCGAAATTATTGGGTTAGTATGCTCAAATATTTTAAAAGTTTAATGTCTCTTTTCATACTCCGCACTAAAAAGATTAGACCTGGAATCTAAAGTATTACCGTGTCTAGTATAATCTTATTATTATTTATGCAATTTCACTAAGACACATTTTCATTAAAATAATTTCTAGAAAAAGAAGACCATAAACGTCTGTTGTTATTAGTGTAGTGCTGCTAGTGTAAAATGCGTTATGAAAACAGAAACAAGAATAATGAAATTTTTTAAATTATGATTATTTTAATAAAAATTATAACTAAAACTAAATACTGTGATGCGGATTTTGATCGACTGATACGTTACGACAGTGATCGTGCACATATACTGCTTTTTAAATAAAAATCATATTTAATGCATGAGACATGGATTAATAATAATAATTTTGAATGAAATAAAAAAAAGGTATAAAAATGCATGCTTGACATGGAAGAGTAATTATTTGTAGTGTGTTTTTGAACCTGTGTCTTATTCGGTCCGACGACTACCATGACCTTCTGCAAAAGTTGAGTAACGGCGCCTGCAGGAATAAACAATTTGAAAAAATGCGACAAAATGCAAAAATCATTTTTATCCTGGTCGTCGATTATTTGTCTCGTTCGTTGCACGATAGCGTAATTCGAATGTTAGATCGACTCAACTTACCGACAGTTTGCTGGAAGCACTTGGGCTTGTTTTTCCAAGCGATGAAGGCCAAGTAGACAGGTACTGAAGATAAAATCATCAGACATCCATAGCCTACGAAAGTAACAAAACATTGATTTAACAATATTGCATAACACGCAAACGTTTGTATTTATTCAGCGAAAGCTTACCCGTTTCTACTGGACTCGCGTACATTGGCACGATAGTAACGAAGAGCGTGCAGAGGATGTAGATGATGGGAAAGGCAAGATTCACCTTGATGGGCCTAGGCAAGTTGGGCTGGGCCCATCTCAACCACGGTACGCACAGTACCGATACACCAATACTCAACTACAATGCATTAATTACGTGGAATAAAAAACTTTCGAAAAGTACTTATCATACATTAGCAATTTTGTAGCATAGATTGCGTGTTATAACTTTCTTACCCACGTGGCGAATCCTACGTAATTTATGAGAGCAACAATGTCAGAGGAGCACAAGTAGAGCATGGACAAAAGAGCCTAAAAACAAGCACGTATTAAATTATCCAGGATAGAGATTGCAATTCTCGCGTCAACATGTTAACGCGATTGTTTATCAGAATATACGTGCTTCTTAAACTTCCGTTTCGAAATTTTATGTATATCAATGTCTGGCCTATCACTCGGAGTCATTCTGAAGGAGAGCCGAGAGAAAAAATAAGTAAAAATATTCAGATCATTGCACTAGATCTCAACTTGTTATCGGTATCGCCATAACCGGTATTTTTTGTACACCGTCATAGACAAAAAGAAAGCCGGGCTCCGTCTTGCTATGCGCACGTGCCGTCGCGTCAGGTCGCGGCATATAAAGCATCATAATAGCAGAGGAAGTCCGTTTATAGATGAATTACCATGCAAATCACAGCCGGCGTGGGTGTCATTCTCGAGGTCTGTATCATCGTCAAGATCTCAGGCATCTGTCCCTCACAGGCCCCAGCGTAGAAGAGCCGCGATGATGTAAGCAGAATGCCATTGACCGCGCCGAAAGTCGACAGGGCAACGAACACAGGTATCGTCCAGGCCATTGGGCCGAATAGTCGATTAGCGAAGGTCTGTAAAAAAAAAAAAGAGAAAGAGTGCTCGAGATATCGCTTTCTTTAGAGTTGCTTGTGCGTAAGTATACTCGAGCGTTTATGGGCCACGTGGAAGAAGTTCTGCGCTGTACCACGTAGGCATGCGCATACCCTTTTGAATTTACGATGCTTGCAGGGTCGACTTTTATGGCTCGTTACTCACTTTCGAGAATAATCGGCATTTAATAAAATACGCTTGTCTCATGGCGAAAATTTAAATTTTAAATTCGATCAATCCGTATAACAATTATGATAATTCAGTAAGCGTTGTAACAAATATTATACAGCGATTGTATACGTAAATGAAAAATGCATAAGTCCGCGAACTTGGCGTCATTAACAATGCATAGATTCAGCAATAACCTAAATATCCCGATGAAAAGCACGATAAATAAAAGAAAGATTGTACGAAACGAGATAATTGCCGAGAACAATCGCAGCTTGGGTGTAAGTTGGGGCGTCGAGGGTCTATAATTTTCTACCCATATAACTGACCAGACAATGAGCAGTAGCGCATCAATATTAATGGAGAGAAAAAATAAAGGATAACTCACGACTGCGACGGCCTCGCTACCCAAAACCTCCGCCGGACTGAGCGTCGTGTAGAAAGCTACGTTAGTCAGAACGTAAACAATCGTTACCAATGCGCAGGAGATTCCGATGGCTCTTGGCAGATTTCTGTGAGAAAAAGAAATTACATTTTTCAACCATTGATCAAACTTCAAAAGTACATTTGTTTTTATTCATGAACTGCGAAACTGGCAGTATAACGACCTCGTAAATACAAATAAAGCGAAGAGAATCTGTTCTAAAGTTTAATTTCGTTGGCGCGCTCGTAAAACTTAAAGCGCCTCCTTGCGATTCTCCCGTTCCGCTGTATATTACCTCACGGGATCCTTTAGCTCCTCTATGATAAAGTTCAAGTAGTTCCAGCCGTTGTAGGCGAAAAGCCCCGAGTAGAAACTCAGCGCTATCTCCGTTATATCCGACTTCGTGTTCTCAAAAGTAAAGTACTGCGTTTGGTCTGGAAAAAAAAACGAATGCACACACAATAAGCTCCTGTAACATAATCGTTTCTTCATTTCCCCGAACGCGGGGGCGAAGAAATAAAGCAACCATTTTTCTCATTGCCACCGGCGCAAGAAAGAAAATTAAAATAAATCCACCTACGCACTCGAATTCAAAGAGAAAAGTGAACATATATATATATATAGACGACGCGGAAGGAGAGCGAGCCGAGAGATAGACGCGGCGAATGAATCAATTGAAGCCTCTTTACGCAGGCAAACGGTATATTGTGTCTCGGTTCGCACGGCTCAGTGTTTAACCACCTTTCTGATTGGACAAATTGTCTCGTCCGGCCCGCGATGCGAGGCTTAAGAAACAAGCTCGAGAAAGGCGCTATTGTACAGTCGTGCATTTGTGTACAGTGTGAGAGAAAAAACATTGTTTTTCGTAAAATAAATTTCCTTACTGTTGGCCAGCTGATAACCGCCCGCGCCGATAATGACGAACAGAGCCAGAAGCTTGGCGTACGTGAAGACGTCTTGGACATGCGTCGCCCACTTCACGTCCCAGCAGTTGATGAAGGCCAGCACACCTTGTAACAACAAAGAGATTACAATTAGATTTTATGGATATTATGAGAAAAAAAAATTGTAATTAAATGTTTTTTTTTACGGGTCACTACATAATCATGATTCCTTTGTAGCCTTGTCAATTTTAATCTGAAAGTTTCGTTCTTGCGGGAACTACTTGATATGCAAGGAACTATGCTATTACTTCTTCCAATTAAATTTTCATATAATAAGTGAAATATGCGCATTGAATATTTACTATGACGTATTTAATGAAATCCAAAATATAATTCATCTTTTTATTTAATTATCAAGATATTATAAATGTATGCATTGATTTAAATTAATGTTTATGCGTATATACATACCCATGCACTGATTTAAACGTACACTATTATGCAGTATTAATTTGAATAAATATTTCTTTGTAACATAAAATATGAAACAAATGTATTATTTTTCTGTAAATTGTGTGCTTACTTAATTAGATTTAGTCATTTTCAATGTAATCGTGGATCGCTCTAGTTATAGGGTTATCAGCGGACATCGATCTGTTAGGCAACGCTTTTTTTCAAGTAGATTTCTCATATGCACATTTCAAAGATGCAAACTCGTCTAAAAATCATACAATTTCACCGAAGTCACTAAGCTTATTAAACCTCATCTTGTGCTCGTCGTCACACGCTGTTATATAATTGAGTAAAATTGCAGTGGCCGCAGCGCTTCGGTTATGGCTCGGTGTAGACAATTACTAAAGAAGACTTCGTGGATCGAAAAAGGAATTGATAAAATGCCGTGGCCGGAAAACCACTGAGGGACATAATCATCGAGGGCGAGTCGTTTGAATTTGGCCCGACCAATTTGCACCGGAGCGTCTCTCTTTTATAGATACATGCATGTACAATTCTATATACGTTTACATCGGATTTGGCGAATGAATCTACTTCTCTATACACACCCCAACAATGAAATTTAAACGGATAATCGCTCGGCCTTTGTACAGATGTCGTGGGCGCGTCCTTGACTTTTGTACGAATATTGCTCTCGTAATTAGATGAACACGCTTGGATAATGATACTCGCTCGCGAAATCTGGATCAAAGGGATGATCATTGAATGTGTCAATGGTTCTGTTTAGATTGATGTTTACATAAAACGTAGATATGCATTTATTTATCTTCGTTTTCTATGAATAGACAACTAATTTCAAATGCTCTTCCCCTCGAGCTTTCTCGTAAATAAAAGCAAGTTAACGAGAAAAACGATCTTCAATACTCTAATGGATCGAACCTTTTTATCTCTAAAAGGTTTCGTTTCTCTTGCATTGTAACCGCATACAAAAGAAAATCGAAGGGAACAAGGATAATTGGAAAAAAAACGATAGCAATCCAGCATAAGTCGCGCTTTTTGATCAACTGTTCCAAAGATATGCGCATTTACTGATGATAGTTATAAGGTTAAGTGAGAGGAACCTTGGATTGATAATCAATCGTTAATCGATGAAAATTCGCTTTTTTTCTATTATCTCCCTCGATATGTTATTCTTCCTAGATCGGTGAATCATTATCGCGAGACTTTTTAATTGAAACATTAAATTATATGTTAGATCGAGGTAAACAACAACAGCTTTGGTTTAATTGTCTTGTCATATGTATGTACTTATATGTATATATATATGTATGTACATACATACGCACATATCTACGCATACACACTATAGTATGAGAATTTGGTAATGAATGTTGATAATCTTTTAAATAGAACATATATATGCCGCCATAATGAAATTCTTGATTTCCATTGGATAGATGCGCAGAATGCGAATTGACTTATTTCTTTTTGTGTCGTTTTTAAAGAAGTTCCCTCTTGACAATCCAAAAAAATCTTTAAGGTAGCTGTGTCTACCTCGATAGGGATTTACTAAATTTTGTAAATCAAACTGGTTTTGAATAAATAAATAAATGAATAAATAAATATTTTACAGTATTAATAAATTAATTATCTATACCGCGTTAAAACTCTTATCAAGTATAACAGTTAATTTCGTTAGGCAATCCGTTATATACATGAAGGTTTAAACTCTTATCAAGAAACACTTAATTTCACACCGGTCAACACGGCAAATTAAACTTGCCACGCACTTTCAGAATTGAAGTACAAAATCAGAGATCGAATTCATAAAAGAAAACTAATGGAAATTAAATTAAAATGTTTGAAAAATTTGCATTCATATAGACGAGGCTTAAAGGATTGATCAACTGGAGTGTTTTATTGCAAAGCGCTTTTCCGGGTGTTAAGTTACCGCTAGGAGGTCTGATACATATAGATACTCGTATCTTCATTCCCATTAAGTAAAAATCTAACAATATCTGTCGATTCTGATTTGTAGAGCCTCATGTTTCACGGGCTCTAATCAGCTTTTAAAATAAATTGACGCTACTGCGTTGCACGCGAAATCAGATTCTTTCTAATCTGTGATAAAAAAAAGTCACGTGTATCTTTTTTTCATACGTGTTTATCCATTTATTCTTGTATTACACGAGCTTCGCTGCAACATACGCAGCAGTTGTTCTTGCTTATTCATTTCAGCTCTTGTTTATTCATTTATTTATTTATTCACGTATTATACTCAAGCTCCGAGCTGCAACATAAATTATGCATCTACTCCTCGAGGGGGTAGAACTGTAAGTGCAGAAATTTGCACTCCGATCTTTTTTGGTGATTTCGTCGAGTATAATCATCCGTAATTTAATAAAGAAAGAATCTCCGTTCTCGAAACCACAAGGATGCGGCCAAATGACAAAGCTATTATATCCACACCGCAAAGAAAGTGCCGTAGGGAGTTCGAGGAATCTAAGCTGTCGCGTGTGCCCGATGACGTTTATTATTACTATAACAGCCACTGCACACGAAATTTCGCTGTTACATTGCGTCAGTCGAGTCTTCCCATGCATGCGCACTGGCCTGAATGCACACATTTTTTTCGTTTAGGTGGGAGATTCCGCATTGTTTTGCGCTCTCGTGACGAGAAAAAAAGTGCAAGGCCATACGCGCGTGATGCACTGCATATATATTGCAGAGTGATCGAATTTTTATGTACCATGGATATAAGGAGGTTTCATATTCTTCATCCTTTCTTCGTATATCTTACCGTATTTTCACGATTATCGTCGTATTGAAAGAAGCAATTTCTCGTGGGATACTTGCATATGGCTACATGATTGGGCTGACAGTTGACTATAACTCGTTGCATGGAGTTGCAGAAGATTAGAAACGGCTATTTTTAGCCGAAGTGCAATCAGAATTGAACGTAAATAAAGCGACGATAAAGCACGAGGTCGGCTTCTGATGTATCGGATTCGAGAAAGTTTGTTGTACTATAATGCAATGAAACGATTGTCAGGATGTCCGATCGGTTGGATGAGTCGAACATAAGAACGCCTGAATGAATGAAGAACTTGATTGGCTAATTCGATTTTCAGCAGAGCTTTTGCAAATTTTATCAAATTTTCTGCGCCCCTTCGCTCAGGATGGAAAGGCACAATTATATATCAATGACCCGCTTTAGTCCACAAGCTAAAAGCCAACGCAAAATCTCTGTATTTCCAAGATCTCTGAGAGCACTCTGTGAGGGCTCGTGGGAATACCTCCAGTACAGCCGCTACCAAGAGTCCACGTATGAAAAAAATTTTCAGAGGAAAGTTGCGCCTCAGTGTTGGTTTTCGAGAATGGAGCAGTTATCGATCTCGTAAACGTGCAGCGGCTAAAAATAAACTGACGATCGATGTGAAATTATACTAGACACACAATTTACGAATAATCTGGAAATCGACATGGCGCGTGAAAATGGAAAACGCGCTGATGAGTAAACGCTCATTACAACAGTCGTTCATATCAATTGCAGTAAAAAATCGTTCCTAGAACAAAACAGCACGGGACAAACCATTAACCCGAATCGCATCAGCATTTCAAACTAGACCAGATCCTTAACTCAATACTTAATACAACGAATATATACTACATTTCTTATCTTAAAAAAGCATTACGACACGTTGAGAATTTTTCATTCTTGCTTTTCGATTGTTCGTTTATGTACGCGCGTTCGATAGTCTCGTTCACGATTTCAGATTAGAATGTAAAAGTAAGTAATTCGAAAACTAATCTATACCTTTGTGACACACTTTAGTTATATAAATACATTTTTATTTAAGATTCTATGATTATAATGTAAAGAAATTTATTCCAAAGAATTGAAATTTCAGAGAAGAAAAGACTCTAAAATTAAAAATTCAAATTATCAGCTGAAATTAAGCAGCTTTCTCATCTGAATGTGGCTTATTAAAGATAAGAAAATAATACTCACATATACAGCAGACAGCCAAAAGCCTTGCGGCGTCCTCGGGCGGCTCGCACTCGGGGAACATGGGTTTGAGTACGTATTTGCTGAAGGTAAGGGATACGATGGCTTGGCTGCAGGGTCTCACGATCATGCACTCGATCCAGAGCCTCACGAAGGCCATGAAAGGTCCAAACGTCTCCATAATATACGCGTAGTCTGCGCCGGACTTCCTAATCATGCAACCGAGCTCCGCGTAGCAGTAGGCGCCGACCTGCAATGCCATAATGTTGTGGTGTAGCTATTCTACTGAACTTGCTGAGATCGTGCTCTGATAAGCACACTAAGGATTCGCGCGATGCGATGCTCTAATTGATGGTTTTTCTTAAACTGATATGGTGGGGATGTGTAACGAGGACTTCTGTGGCGTAGGAAGTGTCTCTGGAGTTAACGGACTTAAGTTTGTATTCTGGGGAGTATTTGCATCGTGTGCCACAGTGCGCTCGATAAAGAAAGTTTTCCAAGTGAATTTATTCGAATGGTACGTCGAAAATGGAAATTTAGATACGCTAGTGCCATTTCATGTTAATTTTTTCTTTTTTTGCCAAAGCATTTGTCACTTTTGCGTATTCATGTGAAGATCTTATCGTGGATTTAATTTATTAGCTTCGAGTCAATTATGTAATTGATGCGATTTGCAAGACACACTTCATTATGCTGTATTCAGGCAAGATTTAGCCCATTCTCATTTAACATAAGATGTTCACAAGGAATACATTTGACAAAAATTTTTTCATTCCAGAAGAAAATTTATTTTGGAGTGTATAAAAACTTTAAATAACATAATTTATGAATGCTTTGAAAATTTTTTTACAATTATTTTTAACTATTAAGACGATGTATTTTTATAATTATCCAATTAATAACTTTTAGATGCTCTAATCACATAGTTTAATATTTACTGAAGTGTGATTTTCGATTTGAAGTAAAGCAAAACTTCTTGAAAATTTAAATAACTATGAATAATAAATAATTTCACTCAAAAACTAAGACTTTGTTAGTGATAAGACTTTGTTCAGTAAACCTCTCTATATATCAATCTCATTTTTTCTGTAGGTAAAAAAATAACATTATTTATCATCCTCATTATTTATCAACAAGAAATGAAACAACTAAAGTGATCATCTTATCGTTAAAGAATTACTTTTGACAATATTTTTAATTTAAATAAAAATCATTTTCTTTTTCCACAAAAATAGATTAAAAAATACAATAATGGTTACTAATACTCACCATCGAAAACAGTCCTGAAGCTGTCCATACCAGTAAACTAGCGTTGACACTACCCGTAAATTTCAGGACACCAGTTGGACTTACAAAAATACCAGATCCAATGATAGATCCAACAATAACTGTCACCCCGTTCAACAGGGACATCTTTGCCTCGAGCTTGATCTCATCTCCCCCAACGCCAACGTTGTCGTATGGCCCATTCGTCTCTCCATCTTTTATGCTACCCTTTATACTTCCCTTCGTACTTCCTTTTAAACTCTCCGACTTTGACATCCTGAAAAATATTGATATTCATCAATAAAATTATATATAGTTTACTCTTATTTTATACTACTGCACTTTTACTTGACTAAATTGTTTTATATATTTGTTTAATATAAACATTATTATTAGTTATTTTGAGAGCAAAATTATAGCTGTTTCGAAAAGTTATATAAGTATATGCATGATAAATCTGGAAGAATAAGAGTTTGGGCTTTTCCAATTGTTCCACTCCGCACGATTCTGCAGATATACGAAACGCACTATCAATTTCCAGCAGCAACCCACACGGATACCTAGGTTTTGTTGAATAATGCGCATATTGACCTAGTGATGCGATTCACCGACCAATCGCATTTTCCTCTGTTCATTTCTCTTTCTGTCTCTTTCTCACTCTTTCTCTCTCCCTCTCTTTCAGTTAAGTGCTAGAGTAATCTCTTATCTCGAATTCTCGCCTCAAGAGGGTATCAAACTAACTTTATAGCACAGTGTGACCTAAATACGCATTTAAGTCACGGCTATCCATGACATAAATAGTCGACTATTTTACCGTGAATGTCACGTTCAATTCACGGTATACTAATCGACTGCTTCTATCACGAATAAGCGTGACTGCGTGCGGTTACAGATAGGAATTATGTGCTATAAAATTCTTATGCGATACCTGTGACTTAACTGACTCATCGAACAGCATAAACATCACCCTCGTTGCGCTCGGGCCAAGTTCACGCCGGGCAGTATAATGAACCACTTAGGTGACACGTATCGTAATGTGCCATAAATTGTGAATTGCTTACAAAAAGTATGCGAGTAATTTAATATTATACATAAAAAGAGGCTGTTTAGATCGAAAAATATTCTGGAAAGCCGTTAATGCTACACCTAAAAGGAAAACTTCATTTAGAATTAAATAGAACAACGGGCGTTATAAGAGTTCAGAAGCAGATCTAACAGTTGATTAAAAATTCAAATTTCATGCGACAATACATCAGAAAAAAGTACTAATTTGTTTATAATAAATAACATAGATGAATTTGCAATAAAAGACGACGTAATGTTCCTTAATATTGTAAGGTGACAAGCTCCTATTATAATGCCTTCATGAGCAAAGTTAGTTTAATGTAATTGTGATATAAACTTGAAATTTCATACAATAAAATAGTAATTTGTATAGAATCGAGAGCAATTATATCGCAATTTACTGTAATGTCATTTGTACTATCAAGCAAATCAGTTGTCTTAACTTCTGCTATATTATAGCGTGGAATGTAAAGTTTGAATTGACTATCAGTTCCTCTTTCGTCCGATTAATTATTGATTTTCACTTATTTAAAACGATCAATTCAAGGTCTGCTAATAGTTTCGATTTCTTCGAGCGCTCGCGATCTGCACAACTTTACGAAAAACGATTTCTCGTCCCCACGATACCACAAGCACCAGAGCACAAATATTAAAAAAGAAAAGAACTCGTCAGGATCGAGATTATAGACACTTTGCATACAACATTCCAGAGTCAGCTGGAATTAGAAGGCGGACTCGCGACGGAGAAACGTGACAAAATCTCTCACCTCATCGGAAAAAGCAAAAGCCTCCTGTTAATGCACACGATCGGACACAACGGCGACGCTCTTTCGACATCGCAGCGCTCGTTGTCGTCGCTGGACGGCAATATGTGCATGTTAGTCGTCACGACGCATACACAATGCTCGATCTTGACAATGTAAGTGTATAAAGCGCAGACTACACCTTCGCGAAGCCGATCAATCGAGAGACGGATGAAACTCGTTTTCGAAGAAACCATACGCTATTCGTGAATATTGAAATGACTCTGGCTTGATAAGATTTCTTCCTTTTAACGCAACACTTTCCTGATCGAGACGTTGTATATACCAATGAAGGACGATTTAAAGGCCTGCTGTCTCCATGGAAATGCTCGTATCTAGCTATTTTCAAAAATTGTACATCCGCACTTTCAAGATCTTTTTACACACACTGGCAGTCGCTTTTACCATAAACTATTCCTACATAGTATTTACATCAATCGGAGTAAACACCTTGTTAATTTATCGTCGACAGTATAACGTCATCGTAAAGTATGAATATATGCTTATTTTTTAATAACGAATCCTTCGCGGCTACGGCTATTTAGAAACAAATAAAAATAAGTAAAAGGCAAAGCTGTACACGCGTGTAAACTCGCGAAAAAAAAAGAAACGAACACCGTCACACCGTCTAACCTAGCCGGACTATGACCCAGCGACTTTTCCCTTTCTCCTCGAGCTTTTTTGCCTGCAGTCTGACTCTCCGGGCAAAAAGCCTCTCGATACATTTTATGATATTTAACGATCCGGATCGACGAGAAAAATCTCTCAGGCCGAAGAATCACGCGAGAAAATTGATTTATGCTCCAGTTGATTTTTCCATTCGTCACTGCATAGATAAGGAACAGAGTATACATGCATATATACAAGCGCGTCTGAAATTATCTCAACATTTTTGCAAATGCCAGATCATAAAACCCGGAATAGTAGCGGATATAGATTTAAAGTTTTCTTTTACCAGCATTTCCTGGTCTAGCGTAAAACGAAAACAATACGCAGAAGTGAGGGATGACTATTGCTCGCATATATACCTAACCATCAAGCGTTTACAGGGGTGACGGTAAAAAGTGCGTTCCGCCTGCTCTCGTGTTTCAAGGGGCACTCGTAGAGCTTCGCCGCGCCTTTGGTTTCCTCGTTGCCTTACAACGAGATTTCGCACACTTCCGTGAGTTTCAATTGGGGGCGTCTCTCGCTGAGTTTCCTTGTTTTCGCGGTAGCAAGCGCTTACGAGAGGGTGTAATTTTGCGAAGCATATAGGTGGTTTTTAATATTCTTTCGAGACGAACGCCTGTTATAGACAGACGAGTCAACTGAAATATTCTAACGAGGATCTGAGAGACTATTGAAAATTCAAATCACGCGCTGTAATGAGCTTATATTTTAATGTACTTGAATGGAGAAACTTTGAATAATGAAATAAAGTTCACTGAATTCAAAGTTTTATCATTCAGATAATAAAATACAAATTCAGCATATTGATTTTTTCTTTCGTCTGACATATTGTAGCGCGAAATTGCAATATTCGAGGTATGTTTAAACTAATGCAGTCATAAGTTTGAATTAACTGAAAGAGATGATGTATACATTTAATTGGAGATTAGCATATTTTTTTCTATCAAGTTTCTGGTGTATACAAGATCAATATGAGCGAATGACAAATTTACTTATTTGCGATTTTTTTGTAAAGTATAGTTCGAGTCTTTTATTATTCACTTGTTAGAAGTAAAAATGCACGTTGTAATCCACCTTGCTTCGCATGAGAGACAACACTATCTAATAAACTCAGAATTTTTTCATCAAATCATCACCTGAAGCTGTTTCACTTCAGTTTTAAGTACTAAGTGCAACGTACGTTAACTTTTAATAATCGTTTTTCCTGCTTGAATATTTTATTACAAGAATTCACGAAATCTTACTGAATTTCTTACAAGCCAATTGCAAGTATATAATAAATATACATGGTGTGTACGTGTGTATATGCCTTGGGGGTGTGAATTTGCCAGAAACAAATTCCAGCGCAAATCAATATCACCTCATGCCCGTGAAATTTTCGAGTCCAAACGCACTGAGCCCCACAAGGTAACCATAACCCCCTTGTTCACGTGCGCGACTATCTATACACAATCTTCCACGAAGCTTTCAGCCCTCGAAATCGCAAGTCCGTCTGCATATTGCGTCATGCGGTCCTTTACTCTTTCCCCGCACATCGATTTTTTGGCCTTCCACCAAAGTCTCATATTCTAAAAGAGTAAGAAAAAGTACTGTGGACAGAAGTACGTCTAGCCAAGGGCATGTGTACTCGAGAGCCGTAAGAGTATAAGTGGAACTAATAGAGAGACGAGAAAAGGGTAAAGAGAAGCTCAATAGCATTGTTTGCCGGGGAAAAGTCCGTGAATGTTTGGGTGAGAGATTTATCGATCAGCTGTTCCATTGTGTGGTAAAGAAAAATTTGAAATCTTCAACGCAGATAACTGCGTAGCTATTAGAGCATTAACTATGACAAAAACTTCGATGCGAATGTGATCGACAGATCAAAAAAGAAAAAAAAACTCATCGGAATTTCATTGACAAGCAATTGCGCCTCGATGCGTCGCACGCCGCGCAAAACGTGTATTTATATACCGTCGGTCACATCGCGAGAGTCGACAAGTAGAAGAAGTCAACGATTTCTGCCCTGGAATTTCAGAGTCCAGCGAAACAAACCGTCTTTTTGTCGGCCGTCCCAGTGTATTATTTTATCGGCTCGACTGTATAGGTATATATAATATGCAAGGCAGTGAAAAATCGCAAACGAGTCGTCGCATGCATATATTTATTTGCTACTCGTGTCGATCCCGAGAAAAAGGAATAACTTCGATGAATGCGGATATCGAGGATATTCCGAAACACGTTTGCCAGAATCGCATTCGCATTTTTATTTTCGCAGCCTTTTCGATAATCCGCCGAAACGAAATAAAAGCTTGTCCTGATCAAGCTCGAGCTTTCGCACCAAATTTTAATGAAATCTGCACGAAAGCACAGGTCGATAAGACCCCGAGATATTCAACTGAAACGAAGCACATTGTTCGCTAATTTACGCGAAAGCAAGCAATTGAAACTTCCTCTTAGTTTCATCTTGTTTCCTCCGCGACGTCTAGCAGTATCTCCGTATATATGTATACGTACATTATCCGGAGAAAGAGCACGTCTCTCGCTCGAAAATAAAGCGCATGTATAACGAGCGAAGCCGAGGAGAGGAAAAATCGTGCACGTCTCGTAAAGAGCGAAAAGGAGCTTAGTTAAACTCGCGCTCTATACGAGAGAAGGTATACGCGCGATATTATATATACAGCCTCATGCGCAACGTGCTCCGGGGGAAAAAGGGCTTATTTCCCGGAGGCGTCGCCGCCGCCGCCGCGAGAGTATCGCACGGTGGCGGCGCGCGTTCTTCCGAGAAATCAATATCCAGACCACGTGGGTCGTAGAACACTGACGCCGTCGTAGCGCGATAAGGGAAGCAAGAGTATGGGTCTTTATAGCGTCGATCAAAGTACACATCGCCGTCAGGGCCGTGTAAAATTTGCAACTTTACGCGCGTAACGTAGTCTTCGTCGTTGAATACGAGGTCGCGCGACATGAGCATTGAGCACTTTATGGTGATCGATATAGACGAGAGGATATCGGCACTTTATCAATAAAGAGGATAGCCACTGGTTACTCACCTGAATCGTTGCTCGTACACGTTTGGGTGAATGGGACACGTCGGCGCACTCTTTTATCCCAAGGATCAATCTCACAGAAAGCGAAGCTCTCCCGGGAGCCTCTTGCGCGCACGTCCGATTTTCACGAGGCAGCGCCGTCGACTATGGACGCGCGCGAAAAAGAGCGCCTCTTTCGGCAGCCCGAAAAAACCGAGGAGGGGGTCCTCGCGCTCTTTTCTCTCACTCACTCTGTGAACTCGAACCTGTCTCTCTTTCTTACAGTGTATACGCGTACGTGCGCGTACAATAAAAACGCGAGTGTCGAGCAAGGGCTGCGGCGAACGTATGCCGTATAGCTGGTACTCTGTTCGACCGGCGAAAAAAAAAGGAAGGAGTGCGCGAGCGCGCCGTGCAAGTATTTGTCTGTCTCTCTCGGCGCGCTGCTCCGAGTTTGAATGAGTCTGCGAGTCTGCGTCTATCTCTCGCGCTCCCTTCTCTCTCCTTGATGTATTATACTACTACTACTGCTGATAGAGAGAGGGAGGATCGCGACCCTGCATCTCTCCCCCTACTCGCGACTCTCGCCTATGCGCATGTGCTCGAGTTGTTTCTTCGCGCTTTGTGTGCTGTGGCATGTGTGTATGCGTGTGTGGCGGAGGGGGAGAGAGACATATAGGGGAAACATTTTGTTCATCGTAACGCTTGTTGCTCTGATGTGTGTTTGTGTTAAGCTACTGTCGTGGATATCCGTCTTTTGGTTCTTTACTGCGAGAATTAGGCTGCGAGGATGTTGCAATAATTTGAAAGGGATTCTTTCGAAATTTATTTCTTTTCTTCGTTTTTTATTAAGAATTTCTTTTAATGAACTGAACGTTTATAGGGATGCATTCCTATAGAGTTCTTGTTAATTTTGTATGTAATACTTGTAAGTTAGAATATAATTCGAGGTATAACGAACATCTACATAATAATTTTGAATACTAAAAGAAGTATTTAAAAAAAAAGACTTAGTGATTGTGTTTTCTGGCTAATGATGCGGACAATGTCAATAAAATATACTTTGATTATGCTCTAAGTATAATGTATGATAAATCGAAAGGTTAAACGAAAATAATTTATCACTGAACACGAAGCAGATAAAATGGGCCCGAACATTTCTCTTTTTTTCTGTTTTTTTTTTTTTGCTGCAATAAAGAACTGACTTATCGCGGATTTAACGCCTTAATGGAGTCATTAAGCCTCCGTTTATTGATTACTCCCCTGTTTATTATTCATTGAAAAAAGACGTTGCAAACTAACCTACTCATCGCATTCTTAAAACAAAATTCGATCGATAAACACCGTTCCCACTACGTCACTGCGTGTCCAAATCATTTACGCGACATTTGCTATATACATAATTATTAATTATATTACATCATGCAGTGACGTAAAAAATTCTACTTTAGTTATCCTTATCATATTCATATTCTTTTATACATACTAGAGAAATTTTCCAAGCGCGCGTAGATTATTTTTTCCTTGCCATTCAAAACAAGCAAAAGCTGACCAACGAAATTTTTGGATAACGCTCTGAATTGGCTCATAAGCACTTTGAATTGGCTCTACTCGATAATTCGATAATAATCGCTATCTCCTTTTTATAGAGCGACATACTTGCAACATACGCCACAGCACAATATTTACAACTCTGAATCGATGTATCATTGGCCTTATCGCTATTTACACAATTTTCGACTATAAATTCTCAACAATATTTCGCGCCCGATAATACAGCCATCACAAGTCCAGTATAACAAACACGCTTTCAAGGTTACTTTATACATACACACGTACGTACGCAGCGTATCCCGCTGCGTCGGTTGGGGTTATTCGTCGCTCTTTGCGCACCTGGACGTACTCCCGATTCTCAACGGGCACATCTCAAGCGCGCACAAAAAACGCACAAAGAAATGTCTGTGTAATGTGTGTGTATAGGATAGTCGCGCTGGGATCAAAAGATTTCGTTTCGAAGAGAAGAGGGCCTCAGGGCCCCGCGTGTGTGACGTCGCCTGTATATAGACGCGCGACTGTAACGTCGAGATATATAGAGTTACGAAGGACTGTTTATCGGCTTTAGCGAACTGCCACCGCATCATGCGCTTATGATTTATTTTTCTTCTCCGAATAACAAAATCTGCAGGACGAAGGAGACAAGTCGACGTTGAAAGCGCATGATCGTCAGGAGACCTTTCCGAGCGAACGTCTAATCCTTAATTTCCATAGCTTAATGACGATAGCCCATCACTTTGATTTCAGATATGCGCAAACGCACAAGCTGTGAAGGACGTGCGTCTCGACGGGTAATGCCATTTTTCGATGCGTCGCAAAGGACTCCGGAAATGAAGCGTAGGCGGCCTAGCGCTTGCGTTAAACCAGATATAATACAGCAAAGTGACGTCACGCGGAGGAATCAATATTGCCCGGCAGATAAGCGCGATTCTACGTCACGGTATACGTACAGACGGTTACACACCTCCTTTTTATTGGTGGCCTTGGAAATCCCCAGAATCCTCCGAGTGAGAGGTGTTCCTCCTGTTTGCTCATTATATTGTATCCTCGCGAGGAATCCCGAGTTTAATAAGTGGTGTTGGGGTCTGAGATTAAGTTAAACATTCCAATTTCCCCCCCATAACAGACAGGAAAGTTGCTTTGTTGTAATTTCATTCTATTAACACTTATAAGCAAATTCGTATTATTTTATCGTCGATTTTCTAACGTTTTGCAATCAGTTTTTTTAAGATCTACATTATAAAATCAACACAGAAATACATTGGCAAATAATCAATTACATCAATAGTATAGATAATATGACATCTAGACGATGCCAACTAAAATTTATAATGAGTAGAAATAAGGTGCTGTAAAATCTCGTGTAAAATAGTTTCAATCAAACAACTAATTAACAAGATTAAAGATCCACTCACGAAAAACCGTCCAACCGGATTTTTACGAAAACGCCAGATGACAATTCCGTTTTTTTTCTAATTCTGATGCCTTTACATATTTAATTTCATTTTATTCTACTTTTTTTTATCAATCATATATAAGTAATTATAGTTGCTAAATACATTTATAGTATCTGTGCAATGTAAAAAGTATTTTTGTAGTGGATACTTACGTACAATTTGACGAATGAATGTAATTTACAATTTGTGTAATTTACAACTTATTTAAATATCTATTTAACTGTATACACACAAACTTGGGAGTTGAACGAGTTGTAACAGAGCAGTGGGAGTTTGTCTCACAACCTGGATTAGCCGCGTTTTCAGTAGATACGGGCGCGCTCGGTCAGACGCGCGTATATTTTTTTCTATCAATCTTTTACTATAAATTACATAGAATCGCAAAATTCGGTAACCCAAGGAATGACAAAACTGAAGATCAAAGGGGATGCATGATTTTAGTAAAGCGTGAATTCATAGTACGTTTGAGTGGAGGTGATCGATTATGATTCAGACGCAGTTTGCAGTGTCGCGTGTTTGGTAGTTATCGCTAACACTTTTGTCTTTAGATAATAACTATACGAATAGTATTTCTTTATTGTCATCTAACTGGAAGCATTAATGAGGATATTTATTGTACGCACTATATAAATCCCTTATCTATGTGTAGTTCATCAATTTAATTGTGATGATAATACTTGATGATTTTCATTTATCTCAGTGTTACATCTTAATTACTGATCGCTTGTAACGAGTTGTTAGTTATCTACTTCATGATTCGGAAAATCTTCGTCAAGTGTGTGTATTATAAATAATAAAATCCGCGATTGAGCAATGTTTAACGAACCCATTCACTCTATTAAGGACGAAAATAACCTCTTTTCATTTTTCTTAGATTAACTCTTTCAGTCTTTAACATACCTTCGTAATTAATCCAAGGTGATAATTGCGTGTCTATCTCGTCGATGAAAACTGCCAATCACAGGTATAGCCCTATAAGCTAAATGACTAGCCAGTTAAGATTTTTTTTCCATGGCTGACAGCGTGATTTGCAATCATACTCATTGCGATGACAGCCTCTTTAAATGTCTTATATACGTATACGTATATAAATACACGAGCAGCCAGCATAGCACTTAGATGTATACATGCATACATATTATGCTATGAACGCGTGTACCGTGTACGTGTGGGGTAGGTCGACGGCTTCTCGCGGAAGAAGCAATTGTTGAGTGAAATAGGAGACTGGAAACCCTTGAAAAATACGCGGTCAATGTGTATCGCATTATACTACGTAGTTATGCAACATTAAACGGATATTTTTTCGAAAAAATGTTTCTATATGCTTGGCTACACTACTACTTAACTGCGTTTATATATATATATATTGCTTTGTACATAATATACGAATATATAAGTGATAATTCAGACATGTATACGGACACACGTTTCAAGACAATGATACGGCACGTGCGAATTGTTAATTTGCTGCGGAATCAGGTTTTACTTATGTTTCTATTATCTCGACTCGTTGATGTTTTGTTTCGTGCTCTTTTTTCATTTCTAAGAATTTGAACTTGTAGATGTAATTGTAGATGTGCTGTTCGTGAATAATTGAAAATCGTCTTATACGTGACAATACTGATCCCCAATTGAATTTCTTTCTTTAACATTTTTCTTTCCTTTTTATGTTTCTACCCTTCCTTATATAGTCATTTATAGAAGTAGTTTGAAACTCGAATTCGAATTGTTATCGAAACGATGATGGCAGTTATGAATTACAATTACAGTCCCTAACTTAACATGATACGGTCATAAATGAATAAGAAATAGAAGCGAATTTATCGTTAAAAATAAAAAAAAAAAAAATACTGACCATTGGTCGGAGCACTTAAAAAATTTGCATCGGTAAGTTCGGAAACTGACACACAACTCAACCGCTAATATAGAAACCTAAGGTATTATGTGCGAAAGCGAAGGATGCTATAATTAATAAAGTCAATTGAGTCAATTAAAAATTTAAATCTTGCCGTTTGGTTTCATTAGAACTTGAAAACTGGATTTTTTGATTCTTCATTCTTTCTATATCGCTTTAAAGTGACGATATATAATAATTTACACTGTCGCGACACTAGAGTACATAGTTATCGGTTGGGCGTTGGGCCGCTTTTGTGTTTGTGTATGTATGTGTGTATATATATATGCATAAGTTATATGTACACCAGTACACACATGCGCATTTATACAGACGAAAAGCGAGTTGGAAATAGGTATAGTATATATACATGTACTGATGTACCACAAAGCACTTTGTTATTGCGGCGTCTCACCGTCCATATCCATTCGGCAATCAGTGGCCGTATGGCAGAGTGCGCGCGCGGCTGAAACGGATAAGCAAAAAATAAATAGAAGCTGCAATAAGCATATACTTATAGTCGGAGGGAACCAACCAAATTGCTGCCTCGTCGCTTTAGCTGTCACGAATGAGAAACTTTCGGGCAGCGTAATACGTGATCCATATCTACATACACGCATATATATACGAAAGTAAGAGACATATACGTATGTATATATATGTATATATATATACACACACACAGAAAGTAGTCGTACTCGCACCGTGAATTACAATTAATCGAGGTGCTTTACATTAATTTCTGTCCTCTACAGTTCACTGGCTAATGGTCGCTGTCCTATGAAACAGAGGATGCGCAACGAGCAGATGATAATAACGACGACTATTCAAAAAGTCCTCCCGATTATTTCCTGGCTTGTGTCATTTGCTGAGTAGATATCGGCTCACCGTAACAGGCATCGATAGAGGGAACATATACGGTAGGTGCAATGGCTAATGGCTGCTTAGAATGTTTCCGCTCGCTCACGGCTAATCGTAACATATGACTTATGTTTACAGGCTGTTTTATTAAGTTCGTATTATGCACCTATTCTGCGCATAAGCGGTGTCGAGCTCTTTTGTCAGGACAATAATTGGCTTGCGATTGTGCATCGCCGATAAAGAGTTAGAATGTTGGCTCTGACCGAGTCCGATAGTCGGAGACACACAGCTGGCGAACGTAAGCGTCCGAAGGCCAAGAAGAGGAGCAAGCACGAGAAGATACAGAAGAGAGCTTTGTTGACAATTGATAAGGACATGGAAGAGAAAGATAATAATACAGAAGAGCTGCAGATTCATGAACTGATGCCAGTACCCTACAAGCCAGAGGACCACGAGAACCAGTTGAATGCTACAGAGGTGACCTTCGAACAGGCTACTGTCACGGAACAAGATTGTCAGCAGGTTACTTCTATCTCTTGCATGGACTCGGTTCCCAATAGTAACAAGTTTGTAATTATAACACTACTGGAACCAGAGGCACAAGGAATCACAGGTGAACTGTTAAATGCGCAAGAGATAACTGATGTCGATGACAAAACAAAGCGTACAAAATTACAAAAGAAAGTTATATTGTTGCACAAAATTGACCCAATGACTACGACTACTATAGAAGCTAGCACAGAGCAGACTGCTCAAATTGTTACTACTAAGGAAGAGGACAAAGGGTTTATTGATGGCGAATTGATGACGATTAACTTTAGCGATCTTGCCTCTGCGACGACTGATGGAAAGGAGCAGAGGGACTTAGGTAATTGGATTAAGAAGTTTCCTTCGTTAGCTTTGTTGTACACAGAGTCTGGTAAACCATATGTCAAATGTCCAGCTTGTACAGCAATGTTCTTCAAAGCAACTACGTTTGAAAAACATGTGTCTTGTCATCTGAGAAAGCAAGATGAACGCTACATTTGTAACTTTTGTAAATATGAAAATGAAGATCCTAATGATATATTTACACATCTCTGTTTACACCAGGATCAGTGTGAAGTATGTATTATGAATTTGACTAGGAAAAATAGCTTCAAGAAGCACTGGGAGTTTTCAGAAATGCAGATGACCTTTACTGTAAAACGAGACAGATGGAGTAGATTTGTTTGTATTTACTGTAAGCTTGGATTCGATCTACTGCATCAACTTCAAAAACATTGGTTCAAGCATTCCTGTAATTCTAGAAAGACTGTTCAGTGTAATCAATGTTCTGGCCTCTTTGATACTGACGAAGCTCTACAGAATCATGTGTGTTTGAAATGTCCAGTGTGTGGTAAAATCTGTGACAGTGTGCATAGGTTGAGGTCGCATACAAGATATGAAAAGCATTATTTGTACTGTACGATATGCACTTATGAGTTCATTTTGGCTGTAGATCATGAGAAACACATGGCCCTTCACAAGAAAATTTATCATTCACACAAGGATTATGCTCATTGCTTGGAATCTGAAGATGGAACATCATTTCAATGTGAAATTTGTGGAAAGATATACCACACAATGTCTTGTCTTGTACTACATATTCATGATGATCACAAAATTCCAGAAGCAAGTCGAGCCCTTGGAGATGATGATCTTGCAAGAATAAGTCTACCAGAAGTCAAGGATGGAGCTACTTCTTATGATATTATCACTACTTTGAAAAATGAATTGAAGTGTGAAGTAGAATTTGCAACTGCTTGTGAAGAAGTTTTAGAAGTTCAAACAGAAAGGACAACTGATAAATCAAATGTTACAGAAGTAACTGAAGTTGATGAGCAATGCGAACCTGTTGCTTTATGCTGGAATAGATATTCGATAGATGATCAAGCTACTATTAGGAAGGCTACTTAGGATTTTTATATTTCGTTAACTTTTTAGTTACTTTATGCTTTCATTCTATGATTTGTTACACATTTGTGCAGCTGAACCAAAGCGAAGAAAAAAGTAGATTCTTTGCTAACTGCAATAATGGGACATGTGCATTTTTAAGACTGTGAAAATAAGAGCTTTTGAAAAGAAAACGTGAATGATAAGCGTTGTAAAAACGTGTATATAGCGTTTTTGAAACGCGGAAGTTCCTATATGTTTATATATGAAAAATAGTTTAAAAGTAAATTACACAAAAAAAGTATAGGAATTAGGTGAATTGATTTGATTCTTATAAGATATTATATGAATCATATTTTTTTTTAAAGTTTGTAGTATAAAGAGTCAAAGAATATGGTACTGGTTAATAGTACAAAATTATTTTACTTGTCATACAAAACGAGGCAGATGTAAATATTCGACAATGTTGATGTTCAAATTCAAGGAATTTGAAAAACTCGTTCGTATTATATATTTCACATGAATTCGTTAACCTTAGGTTTTTTCAGATTATTAAAAAATGAAAAATAGTTAATGATATAAATACTTCTGTAATGCACACCCGAATCATTGGCACATTAATTGCCTGAAAAAATGTATCTTTTGTAGTTGAATTTGCACTTCAGTTACATCTGTAATTATGTCAACAGTCTGCAAATTTTTTTTATTTAAATATAAGATAGAAACTATAAATATATATATATCTTATCTTACATTGTTTTTTAAGAATTAAACCCACCTGTAACTTCAATTCCTTCAAATTAAATAATTTCAATGTATGTACATATATATCAATTTTATTTAAACAATATTTGCTTTATTTTATAATACAATATTTTTTTAATGGTCATGCATCTCACTTTTTTATCGACATTCATACGGCGCATGTAGTCCTACTTACGATACTAGCATAAAAATACAGCCGAGTCTTATTTTTTCCACACGCATTCTTGATTACGATTGCAAAAAAACATTTCCATTTTCTAGCGCGTTCATTCTCTTTCTTTCGGCCAAAATACCATTCGCCAGTCTTGGAAAAATCGAGATTAATCTATTCTCGAAGAAAAGAAAAATAGCATTGCACGTTAATTTTGGCTATTTTTACTTCCAGAGTCTACAATATTGCGCTTGTAACCAAAATTACCTAAATTTTTCTAATTCAATATCATTTTGCAATTTACTTTATTTTTATTTAATATTCCACTATTAGAAAGATTAAAAAGCCTTAAACGTTATGAATATCAATAAAAAGTTTTCGAAGTCTTGCAGTTTAAGCATTTATGAAATTAAAAAAATTAAAACATCACAAATTTCTTGGAAGTTTTCTAAAACTCCTATAACAATACATTTTAACCTGCTCTGAAAACACTTGAATTATACAATGGCAAAATATACAAATCCAGATCTTTATAACTGTATTAGCAATAAAACTAAATAATGAGATACAAAAGTAATGTAATTTGTTCGATATTTCAAGAGTATCGTAACGACCAAAGAAAAAATACTGCAATACACGTTTTTTAGTGTTTTCACGGCAAATTGCATTTCCAAAAAAGTTTATGGATATCTTGCAAGTCTGACGCGCACTTTCTGTAATACAGCATCCACTACTCGGATTTTTCTTTATTATAGACTAGATAAAGCTGAATACACTGTAATGAAAAAGAATGTGCTTAGTTTTATTATGATCGCGTGGAGTTCGTCAGTAAATCTTTTACAAGTCAAGCATTTTACAAAACCTTGGATACCCAATAAATCCTGGAATGGTTGTATAGTATACATTATTTTGTTCTTTTTAGTTGGATCGGGTATGACAATTAAAATTAAGATTCGAACTCAACGCAATCGTAGTCTCTTTGAGACTATGCGTTATTTTTATTTCCACTGAATGGGTGAAATATAATCCAATATAATCCAGAAAGAATATGTTTAACTGTATAGAAGACAAAATTTGTATACGAAATTAGTCTTCCAATCACAACATATATCTATAAAGCATGTAAACAGTGCTGAAGATTATCTTAAAACTAAATGTCTAAAACATTTTCTCCTAAATATGTTCACGTACGATTTGCGTTTGGATAGTTAATGTTTATAAGATTACCATTTTCTAAAATATTTTTTTAACTCTGACAGAGCATTTTATTTACAGGCTATCTGAGTAAATTTTTTTAGCTGCAAAGTGAAGGACGTTTAAGAATTTAAGTAAATTGTTAGAAAGAACTTACATTTTAAGAAGGCATCATTGTGCATAATCTTATTACTTGACGTAAAAATTTGTAGAAAGATAATTTACAGCACTGGTTCTATAGACAATTACTTTTGTAAATTAAGAGTAACTTGAATGCATAAGATTATCTAGAAATTGAAAAGAGAACTGCACTTCTGTATTGCATCTTTCTTAATTTTATATTTGTCAGCAAGTACAATCATCAAATGGTGCTAAATATCGATAAATTTGGATGCAATGTTCATTTAAAACTCGTGCATTCAATTGCTCTTTCGTTCGTTTTACATTTACTTTTTGTACAACTATAGCTTTCACCTCTTTAAACTCTTCTTTTTTTTTTATATTATTATCATTATTATAGTCGACTTCGACTCTAACTTGGCATAGAATTATATAGAATTATATACAAATCGACGAAGCACAATATCGAGAATGTGATTTCTTCTTTCTATAGATTGAGTGAGTCATTCTCACAAAATAATTAATGACTAATGATGCAATTTATTTTTGTCCCTTAATGAATAGGCAATATTACCCTAATAAATGTAGTCACCAAGAAGACTCATGATTCGCATCAGTAATTTTTACAGTAATAAAAAAATCTGCTTTCGTCGTCTAATAAAAAAAATTCCGATATCCGTTGTATAACTATATATACAAAACTGTACAAACTGTCGCCGTGATTTCTTCCACGTCTCTTATTCTTTGTACGAATCTCTTTTGGCTTTTCTCCTCCGCATGAAATTATTATCAGTATCGAAAAAAAAATATTTATAAATTAGACGGAGACGTGTATACTTTGTTTGTTCAAAATAATACGCAATCTGACACCAAACTTCTTTTCAATACTTTGCACATTCTCTACAACTTACGTATATAAATTGAATGGATTTGGGAAAAAGTCTAGCTTTACTCAGTCTTTATATCACGAGATAAACGAACTAAGTACCAGGAATGATTCAAATCGACAAAAGTTATCAAAAGAATAAAGTTATCAAGAACAGTGGTGTACTGTGCGAAGGAGAACTCGGGAGTTAATCGAGTTGTCGCTTGACAAGAGATGTCGGAAGAGTCTTTCGACGGTGTGAGAATCTTCGATGAGTATGTGAACTTGGCAAAGTTCAAAGGCCTACGATCCTTCTGCTACAATGAAATATTTAAAAGTGTGATGAAAGTTTTGTTTCGTTCATATGCTCTCTATCTCTCTGTCTCTCTCTCATGCCCTATGTTAGCACTAAATGCAAGTCGACTCTGGATGCTGACTGCTTGACTTTCGCGACTTCTTGGGTTCCTTGATGGTGAGCTCTTGGGAGGGCCTGCGCGGACTGCCGAGGGTCACGAGGGCTGAGGCGACCGCCAGGCCTGCGCTCTGGCCCGCCGGAGTGTAAGGCTCGCCCCCAGTCGGCAACCTGACTAGTAAAGAAAGAACTGCTGCCCTATTGCCGCAGCAAGGCTCCAAAGCTATCGGACTCGGAGCATCCTACGATGTTAGATTTTTATTTTTTAAGCATTTATTTTTGAATACTCATTGGTCAATATTTAGAATGTCCACCTACCTTTTTCTTTTTTTTCTTGCGAGAATTATTCATCTCGGTATCACTTCCATCTGTTTCTGAGATATTGGATTCGCGTCTTTCTATTTCCACAAGAACTTGGCTAAAGGCACGGCTAGCCATCTGTTCCATTTCTACAAAAAGACGTTGCCTTCTTCTGTACATATCATACTTTTGCTTGATTTTCCAGAGGATTGCCGCTACCAGCAACAAAGCAAGGAAGCACCTATGTGGAGGCATATAATCTCTAGTTTACAAGTAAATACTGCCGAAGTTTTAAGACAGCGACTCATTGGAAGAAATCAATTAGTTTGTCGAAGAACAAACAGACAAAAAACGCGGGATTTTTAAAAACAATTTATAATTTGAATAATAATAGTCAATACTCACGTAGAAAATGTTATGAAAAACTGCTGCAAATTCAACTTGGAATACTGGGAGAACGAGATTTGAATCCACAGCGGAGGTTGGAAGTCGTAAACGTAGACATAGAATGTAGTGAGCGTGTTGTTATCCTCATTGCCAAAATTATAGTCTGCTTTACTAAAGCGATGTTTGTACGTTAGATTAGTGCAGTTTGCCCCGAGGAGTAATGGTTTTTCAGGACTATTAGCCTTTTTAATGGTTATGTTCATTCTGGCAATTACGGAACACGTTATGGAAAAGTCAGCATCTACATCTGGTTTTGGAGGAGAATTCTTAAAGTTTATGGCTCTGTAGTGGCGATCTTCTTTTTTACTAAGATTAAACGTAAATTGATAATCAATTGCTAGATCATCTGAAATATAACCGAAAAATAAACGAGGGTTAATGATACCATTCAAATAAATCGATAAAATATGTTACTCAAACAGACTTACAAAAACATGATCCTTTGTTCGTAGGATCACCGTGATAAAGTCCACTGATATCACATTTTTCACAATGATCACCTACAATACCTTTCGTTGTACAGAAACATTTCCCAGTCTCTCCGGTGCAGTTTGTACCCTGGTCGTTGCAAGAGCAAGCTAGGCACCAAAAATAAAAAAAATGAAGCTTCTAATTCATAAAAATGTCAGCAATCCATTTTAACTTTGATGAAACTTACGTTGACAAGTAGCTCCATTAAGAGGATTGCCATAAAAGCCTGGTCTGCACTTCTCGCAATGAGGTCCATACGTTAAATTTCCACACGGTTGAATGCATTCACTGCTGTTTAAATGACATGTACTATGTCCGTTACATTGGCAAACTACAATCAACATAGGCTTATTATTTAAGAATCCTCTGAACTGAGGTTAAACATATTGTAAAATTCGTGTAAACTTACTTGGACACTCTGTAAAGTACCAACGATCTAACGGGCAACTCTCTGGGCTCCTGTGACTGGGTTGTCGTCCCCCACCAGGCAAACATTTACCCCGACCAGTATTCGTTCCATCATCACACCAGCCGCATGCTGGATCAATTCTACAGGACGCACAAGAATTAGATGAACTGCACCACTCATTGCCTGATTTAGTGTTTCGACATTTTTCAGACGCCGTTGTCCATTCACGACACTGTCCATAGGGAAAACTCGCCGGGTAGGCGTTTTTGTCAACGCATCGTTCTTCATTCTGGCACCAGATACATTCAGCCTCTGTACAATTGCGGCAGGACGTATATTCGACGCAGGGACTTCGGCAGATGTCCACCGGTGAGCGCTGGGGTTGGATCGTGTTGTTCGCGCTCGCCTTGAACACATGTAGCGGAATTTCATTTTATATATTTCTACTTCCATTGGTTTACCGGAAAACAACAAAATGAGCTCTACAAAATAATGATACTTACAATAGCAATTTCAGACAGTGGTTTGCATCTGTCTGGACCATTCGACCAGGACCATATGCAGTTGGGATTGCTGGAGCAGGCTTGACACGAGTGAAGTTGATAACACTCGATGCCAGTATGTGCGTCGCACATGTCTAGAGAACTAATGGCTCTTATCGGAGGTGCATTAGCAATATTCCGGCAAACTTCGTGTAAGCAGCTTTTGCCGCACCAAACGCAGTTATAGGAGGTCTGCACACAGGCAACGCAATCCGTCAGCAGTTTGCACAGCTCTTTGTGCGAGGTCATGCCACGCGGCAGAGTATCGTACAAACAGCGCATATACCTGCCGTCATGAGGATCGTCGTTTATTAAGACATTCTTTGGGATCTTGGTAATAGGAAGGCAATTGCTGAGTTTCTTGTCCCACACGCACTTCAGACCTATTCTAGAGTTCAAACATTGACTATGATTACGCAAGTGTTCACACGTTCCTGGAGTATACCTGCAAGTCCAAAATTTTGATGTATTTACTCTCGAAAAATTTCCCTACTGTAATCATATTATTAAAAATATTTACCTCAACATATCCGACAGCATCTGTCCGTCGAATCCACCATAGACATACATAGACTTACTGAAAACAGTAGCGCTGTGCCCATATCTCGACAAATCAGCCATCTCTCTAGGCATAGTATACTGTCTCCATGAGTCACAGGTTACATCGTAAGCTATCGTATCCGCAGAATAGCACCTAGCACCGTAAGAGTGAATTGTATCATTGTGAGTATTGCCACCGAAAACCAGCATGAGTGAGCCACTGATGAAGACAGCTGTGTGGAAGAAACGTGCGGATGGCGCAGCGGTCAACAGTCTCCATTCTCTTGGTCGATTGGGATGGTACGAGTATAGCCTGTTGGTCAGGACTTGCGTACCCGGATTCTCAGAAACGTAGCCGCCATAGACATAGATAAGGTTGGAGAGCGGATCGTGGGCGGAGCTGTGGCCATAACCACCCTTTACCGGGAAACCGTAGGTCTCAACGATCTGCCACTCGCGCGCACTGAAGTAATACTCTTGGACGGTATTTAGATAACCATATTGAGGTGAGTGCCCGAAGATCACAACCATCTTCTCCTTTTTATCGTGGCTCTGCACCAGATTTGCTGTATGCCCGGCCACCTGTATTTGTAAGAACATTTTAATATTATGATCATTATTTGTGTAACTAGAAAAACAACATTCATGTATAACGGTATGTCGGTCTGGAGAATAATGAATCATAAGTTCATCTTGTAATAAAAACGATTGATTCTACAAAATAAGGTAAAACAAACCTTAAGTGGGCCACACATTGTCTTATTAACACAGTTATCGTGCACAGTGACATTCTCCCACAGCTTAGCAGACACGTCAAATGCCCAGATTTCATTGGTAACGGTGGAGTTGTCGATGACACCGCCATACATATAGATTTTGTCACCGAACAATACACAGGAGTGACCATAACGAGGAAGAGGTTGCCGTCCAGTGATGTGAGGTGTCTCCCACACGTTGCCGTTGAAGTCGTAGATGTAGATCATCTTTGCTCGGTGAAAGCTTTCCCCACCGATGACGTAAAGCGAGTCCTGCCAGACAACAGCGCAGTGACTTGCCGAGCCCTCCGGCGACAGATCGTTGTAATTCACTGCATCCCAGTATCCCTGCTCGCTCGTTTGGTTGCAGTCGGCGCCTGGAATTTCACGTTGGCTTATTAGTTTGTCTTGATGGAGCGGAAGTAATTTATATATTTTTCATAGCGAATGATAACGAAAATTTTAGCATCATTACATACATCTGATTAAAAAAGAAAAGCTTCGTCTAGAAATAGTAATATCCGTGCGTATAAGCTCGGGTCGCCTTAAAGTGGTACAGTCTGTGTCTGTGTTTCTTTGTCTATCCTTACCTCCCTCACCCCCCGCCCCTTTCTCTCGCTCGAATGAAAGAAGGAAGAATGCAAATCAAGGCAGCGTACATGCTATAGGAGAAAAAGGAGAAGGAATAAAAGCGACAGTAAAACGACGTCGAGATGCTTGAATTAGGAGGTATAATGTATACAAAAGACAAGTAACTTTCAGTGAAATAAAGGAAGAAATAAGCTACAAGTCTCCTGCAGTATACGTTATTTCGTGGCGAGGACACTTCCGTCCAACTAAAACGTGGGTGTGTTCAGCATTAAGATCCGTGAAAATAGACTGTAATTGTCGCTCTGCGACTTCCTACTTCCGTTACGTGCTCGTTTTGTTTTTTTGCTTTGGCTATTAGCCTTTCAGTCGAGTCTGTTGTTCTTTTTTTTTTACTGCCAGAAAAAAAACGTCCTAGTAGCAAAAATTTGCTGTCGGAAGCTAAAATTAAACAGGCGCGTTCGAGTTAATTGGACTGTAAACGTTATCGATCAGCTGATTAAAATTTAACGAATTGCAGAGAAACAATTGCATTATATTGTGCGACGCGTCCACGCATTCACCTTTGAATCCGGCAGTACAGTCGCAACGATGCCCCTCGTGGTTGCATTCGCCCTGTCCTCGATGAGCC
Source organism: Philotrypesis tridentata (assembly GCA_018906965.1). NCBI lineage: Eukaryota > Metazoa > Arthropoda > Insecta > Hymenoptera > Pteromalidae > Philotrypesis > Philotrypesis tridentata. The sequence goes on along the minus strand of JACCIB010000290.1, from coordinate 48,130 downwards.
GAGCAGTTGTTGGGGCAGATTGGAACGTCGCAAGCCTCGCCCATCCACGTGGCGTCGCACGTGCAGATACCCTCGATGCAAACTCCATGACCCGAACAGTCGACGTGCGAGTCCCTGAAAAAGGAGGTGTATCATTAGCAACGATGAAAAAATAAACAAGCATACCGGGTCGAGCGCTGCCGTGCAATATAATTGCGTGCTATCTTATCTCGGGCAAACTGTCGAATATAGCTCGCGGGGAAAAGGAAAATAATTTCAGAGTTTGAGCTCGAATAATTTTTCGTTTCAAACGATAAAGATGTCTCCTCCATGTAGGTCAAGCAAACCCCAAGAACCCCTCGAAGACTGTCTGTCTCATGAGCGCGAGACTCGCGGTCAAGTGTCAGTAAACTCGGAAGGCCGAGACGACGGAGAGAGAGAGAGAGAGAGAGAGAGAGAGAGAGAAACTGAGGAGACGCCGCCGCATTGATTCTTTTTTTCTTGGCGAGGAAACAAGCTGCTTTTTTTATACGAAAGGGCAATGCATGTATCTATGCGCGTTGAATTAGTAGATAAGCTCGCGGATGCAGATATGAAGAAGCAGTTTAGTTACCCTTTTTTTTGTGACCGCATACGGAACGACTCTTTGTTTGACGTATTATCGCGGTCTGCAGTTTTCCACGAAAGGCTTCTGCTCGAAACAATACCTTTTTTTTTATTTCGAGAGTGTCGCGAATCTAGCGCAGTGCTCATAGTCACTTTCACTTTGATTTGAAGGACTTTGATGTAAATCGGATTAGCGTTGGGAGAGGGTTTCATCGTTAATCTGTCAGGATTATTTCGTAATGCAACTATCGATTGTCCAAATAATTTTCTTGCAGTCGAGATGAAAAGAATGGAGAACGCAATCATTGCGAGAATTTAAGGAAGGCAGAAAAGACAAGCCCCTCGGAAAGTGCAGGCGTTTCTCGCCGTCGAAATATACATTTACCCGCGCGTATACGAGAGAAAGCCACAAAGAAGAAGCACTGGTGGTGGAGCATCATCCCGTCTTTGTCTACTCGTCGTACGCGAGGAGTGTGACTCAACGGCTCGTTCTCGATCTTCTCTCGAAACACATCGTCGTGTCGTGCGAGAAGCATGCAAAGCGACAAAAGGACAAAAACGTTCTCTCTCGCGAGTGGCACTTGTTTTTCCTCCCACTCTCGACTATACATACATGTATACGTTCAGTCGCAGCGTATATACTGTGTCTATTTATCAAATCTCTCTCTCTCTCTCTCTCTCTCTCTCTCTCTCTATCTCTCTCGGACGCGACCCGACAAATTCCTCTACGATGCGGAGAGAAGAGAGAGAGAGAGAGAGAGAGAGAGAGAGAGACTTTATTAAGCTCGAGGGGGGTAGATATGCATCGTAAACGGGGATATAAAATGTCGTTCCAGGCTCAGGCTTTTAATGCTCAAACTTTTCGGTGGCTCTATATACGTATATATAGATAGACAGAAGCTCGTGAATAATGAAGGAGCTTTTTGCGCGAAGAGCGCAACGTCTGCGAAGTCTCGAAAGTTTCTTGGCGTGGATGAATTTGATTGACTCGCGAAGAGAGAAGCACTTGATTGCGCTAAGAGGACGCGTTTTTTTCTCTCTCCTAGTCGCCGGCAATTACACTTTGCAGCTTCACTCCGATCGTATTTGCGGCCCGGTGAAAGAAAAATGATTGCTTTTTGTGGCCGCTATAGGTAATCGTACATATAAACACGTTTGTAATTAACAGGTCGCTCCCTTTACGTTGACCAATCACTCTTGGATCCAAGCGTTGAGAAGGAAAAAAAAGTTATGCTTGCGACTGAAGCATTTAAACGAGTCTCTCAAATCTACGAATAAGCACCTCTTTTGACGAATAATTTATCGAGATTCCGTCGTCATAAGCAAATTAATCCGGTGTCAATCTCCTCCTGATTGGATCTCGCTGCTTGATTATAAAATTTCTCTCTGTCTCCCTAAAAAAAGAAAAGAAAGACGAAGAGCCCTCTATACCTGCTGGGACAGGCGTTGATTTTGTAAGTGATATTGAAGCCGCTCATGTTGTATGCGACGTCGGAGTAAAAGTGTAGAAGGGCGCTGCCCGAGCGGGCGATGACTTCGGGCACGCGTCTTATGTGGTAGTCGTCCTTGTGCATGAGCCCGGTGAATACACCGAGCAATGGCGCCTCGACCGAGTCCCCGTCGAAGATGTAGAGGTGATCCCAGCCGCATTCTGTCGCGAATTCCTCAATGTGCATGCGTATCGACGAGTTGGTCGAGCTCTCGATTAACCAGGAGCACTTGACGTCGGTCGTGTAGTTGCCCACCCCGTCGTGGATGCTGCCCGATGGCTCTGAGAGTCTGAAACAGGGTTCAAGCATAGGAGGAGCTTTAATTACATTGCTTTGTGCATCAGTCTGCGCGAGAGGTTGTTAGATGTTGGCCGGTGCTGGGACGTGAGAGACTCGGGTGGGGGGAGAGAGGAATCTTTGATTGATTGGATTGTTTTGAGAGCTCGAAGGTGCTTGGAGATACAGTGGAAATTCGAGTGGGCTTTCAAAGGGTTGGCTGAGGAGACTTTCCAGTTCTTGTAAAATTATTAAAAATAATAATAATACCACAATATTAATGAATATACATGTATTTAAACTATGTTCCATATATCTATACGTTTTATATCCTCTCATTTTCAATAAAATATTTGCACTAAATTCTTAGAAATCGATAAATTAGTCAAACGAAATCGTGATTATTATCGAAACGTCAAGAATTAAAACATTCATTACACTCAATACTTGCAAGTATTATACTCCAGCTTTCTGAAAATTTATGTACATGCTTTCGAGGTATATATCTACAATTGAGTATGAAATTCCAGAAATATCTTGGCATTACTCCTATTTGCATTAGAATCTCACTTTAAGCTGTGGTTATACACTCTATGAAAGTTAGTCATTAAGTTATGTACGAAGTTTAAGAGGAAATGAGCAGAAAATCTGCAACAATTTTTCTAATACATCTTTCAAACACATTTGTGATGTTCACTCATTTCTAAAGTAAATTAAAGAAGCGCTATTCTGGTTCAAAAACTGTATTTTGTTATTAAAATTCTCAAGAAAAACCATTGCTTGAAACAAACAAATGATCTACTTAAAAATAGTCCAGTCCAGTTACGCGGCGATAAAAAAACCTATTGCTCCATAATTAGATGGGATCCGTTATAGCAAGCCAATTATATATTTTCACCGCGAGTGTAAAACACGTCTAATTGATTTTAAACTGACGCTCTGACCTTTTTTTCAACGCCGTCTATCACGAAAATAGACTATTGGAACTTTTCACGTCGGAATACACTGAAAATAAACTTTCCAATAAAAAGACGAGAACCTCATCATCGACGCGCCAGTCGCACACGCATCGCATATACTTACTAAAAATTCTTAAACGTCACACGTACAACGCGCGCGTACTTGAGGTTCTCTCTCTCTCTCTCATACACTCGCTGGATCGGCATAATTAACACGATTATATGCGTGGAATTTAGCTCGGCCCCGAGAGCGAGGAGGTCGTCTCTCTCTCTCTCTCTCTCTCTCTCTCTCTCTCTCTCTCTCTCTCTCTCTACGATTTGTATTTCTCTCGCCGTTGCTCCGTGCGTATATTACCACCGATATACACAGATATACTTTATCAGAGATAAATTAATTACTACCCATGTTTACCCTCAAACACGTGCGCGACGACGAGATAACGAAGCTGAATTTAATGCGATTCTAGGTCGCGATTCGCTTCCTTTTATTTTCATTCCCGCTGCTGTTCCTGCATTAAAAAAAATCAAAATGAATGAATATAATGACTGTATATTCAGTCAAAGTAGGTGAGACAGTTGACTATATGAATTTTAAGCTCGCTCAATTTTCAGCCGCGCACGCGAGGGATAGCGTCAAGTGAGAAAGCAAGATAGGCGAGACGCGTTTCATATACATTATAATACAGAGATGTAGAGGGGAGAGAGAAAGAGAGAGAGAGAGAGAGAGAGAGGAGTTCATTTTGCACGCAACACCCTGTCCGCGACGATAACGCTACAGCTATATGTTTATATATCCGAGGTGTTATGTAAAGGACTCCAATTTTTTTCACTTTTTTCGCGTAATATAACGCTTAAATCGAGTACGTTTGCGCCGTAATTATCCGGAAAATAATTATCGCTTGCGAGAGCGATAAAACAGCGTTAAAAACGAACGAATCAGTTTTCAATAATCGATAAATCACGCGCAACGTGCTCGCTTGCAATGCGTCAATTTTATATTTGAACGAACCTATTATGTACGGTAATTATTTAAAAATAATTTAAAAGTAAAAACATTGGTGTGGTGCAAAAAAAAGAATAAGCTTCGAAAATGCACACACAATGATCAGCGCAGTCGGAAAGGATGAATTTTCGTTTCTTGGAATTTAGATGTTGGAAAATTTAAGAAAATTCATTTGTATAATATTTAAAATTAATTATGAGTGAAATTACACTGTGTTGCCATCATGAAATTTCATCAACTATTTTTGCAACCATTTAGATAAAGCAAAACTTTTGATTTAAACAAAAAATTGCTTGTTTATCTTTTTTCATTGCTTAATAATAATTTCTTCAGCACCATGTAATACAAGATTTGCGGAAATCGTTAATTTTAAAACTTCAATTTTAATAAAAATTTATTCAACTATATTAGCTAATAAATACTTTATTACGAAATAGCTCCATAAAATCTATATCACCATCACGCTCCTATTCTAATTTGATTTTATAAATAAAAGTTATGAAATCAGCACATAACGGGTTGCTTTTATACGAAATATTCAATTTCCACAAAAGAAAATTAGGAAATCAATGAATAAGATGGCACGATGTCTTTTCACAGTCACGTCATACTTTTAATGTTAATCCATCTATATCTTTATTAAATCCAAACGATATCTTTTGAACTCGCAAAAGTTAAAAATCCGCTTCATCTCTGCGGGTACATAGCGAGTCAAAGTGTCAGCTATAGCATATATGTAACGACAATCAGAAATAGGTTGAGAATTCAAGGGAATCTACCCGCAAAAGAAGTTGGCCGTTGCACACTACCGCTAGCTACTCCAGACGCCGGAACTTTCACGCCGGGAAATGGAATGTTATGTATACGTATAGAGAGATATGCACTGCAAGTTTCCTCTTTGCGAACTTTGCGTCGCTGGAAAAAGAGGACAAACATTTTTCATTAAAGTTAGCGCTATGGAAGAAAAAAAGGAGCCAAGAGACAGTTTAATACAGAGACAGATATAGCGAGGAGAGAAAGCGATATACCGGATATTAATTCGTAATTTTCGTAGCACACTTCCGGCGCTTTTTCATACACTTGATCTGGCCATTTTTCAGCTTATTGCCGTACTCTCTCTCTCTCTCTTCTTTTTTTTTAAATATAGGCAGACTGAGAAAAAACGCATCGCGTGAACAAATACGAATAAAAGCAAGGTCTGTTTGCATGCTAAATTTTCTCTCGCCGGAGGTGAATTTACCCGCGTTTGTAATGATAATGACGAAACTTTGTGAAAGCCGCCCTTTCGAGTCTAGCAATTTTTGTTTCGCTTTGCTCTTGCGCGTACGTAAAAGTTAATTAAACTCTGCAGCGTACGTACGTTGCAAGCGTTAAACGCGCGCGTTTTAAAATACATCCTATACATTAGTTAAAGTCACTAGTACATCATACATATACGCTAGTCTGAATATGGCAGAAATGAGTACACGGCTAACAACTCAAGAAAACTCTCAGGGATCAGCATTATATAGCATCGCCGGAAAAACTAGTCGCTGCTCCAGTAGATGTATACAGTGTACAAGCTCAGTGAGATCGATCAGCTTCGAAATTGCAAAAGTTCATGAAATTATCGGAAAAGCACTCACGGAGAGAGTAATAAATACACGCATATCGAATACATGCATGTGTGTGTGTGTGTGTGTGTGTGTGTACAAAGTATACACACTGTACATATACATTATACGCATATATGTATATCGGTCTTTCTTATTCAAGAGACTATAGCGTCTTATATGTACAATATATGTATATATATAGGTGCGTGTAATGCGATTGCAAGAAGGACAGAAAATAAAGTAAGACACGATACGGTCGTCGTTGATCGCCGCCGCGAATATGGCCGATTTACCGTTAACGCAGTGCGTACAGCACAACGGCAATATGAGCAAAAGAAATGACTCGCACTAACGAGAGATCTTTCGCATCTCGGGTTCTTTATTCGGGGCGGGAATTTTAATTTCTTTCTTCTTCAGAAGGCCTGCAGCCTTGCGCCCACGCGGTCAGATCTTTGCAAGGCAATCGTTCTCCTGCAGTGCTCTGATAGCAGTAAAGTTACGTTTTTTTTTCTTTACACTATACACACAGAGGAAGCGGGAAAATTCAATTGGAACGACGTCGTAAAGAGATGGAGAAGCGCCTCAGCTCTGTGCAGGATGCTTCGAAAAATAAAAATGCTTCTGTACTGACTCACGGGTGAGAGCATGACTCTCCGTTGTCGGAAGACTCGCCGAAAAAAGTATCACGTATATGCATAAAGAGAAAAACCTGTTTTGAAGAAACGTCGATGCGAAACGAAATTTCTTGCTGCCGAAAAAACGCGCGCGCACGAGGCGCGTACAGGCCTCGAGAGTGAACCACATTTTTACGCTGCGATGCACACGCGTCGATGAGAAGAGAGATAAGATGAGCGAGAAGATGAGCGACAGAGCCGCGGGCCAATGTGGCTCACGTGCACCTCTTGTTTTTCTTCTTTGGTGAGCTGATTTTTTTGATCGACGATCGAGAAACGAAACAATGAGCAAACTTTTTTCTGCATATGTGTGCCGGAGAGATATATAGTTCTAGAAGAACGGTGTAAGCAAATGAACCGTTAAGATACTGCGCGTAAGGGCATGAATAATTGATTAGAAAAACGCGGTTTGATATGCAGTTTATGACTGTAAGAGAAAGCAAATATGTCAGTTAATAAACAGAGATTACTTTATCACGCATTGAGAATTCCGGACGTTGCGATGAATGTCAATTTAAATTTGAAGAAATGAATTTGCAATGGCTTTGTACGTGGAGGAGCGATGAAAAAGAGTAAGTGTGAGTTTATACGTGTGGAGCGATTGTGTAGCATATCTGATGATTGATCGTTGTCATTGCTGTTTCGGTCATTACATGGTATTATATGGATAAGCTTATCTACAACAGATAAGGCAATGTGCGAATATGGTATATAAATTTGAACAATTAAAGCAATCTTTAGATACTAGAAATAGCTCGGTGTAAATATAAGCGACCTTGAGATAATTTACTTGAAAGTAATCGAGTAGTGCGTAATTTTTATGACTAAACTAGTTGATAATAAGTGTCAGAGAGATGTCTATTAAAGTTGCATGTATGCGCATGGGAGTCTTTTCATTCATTACAGTAAATCTAATTTTAAAAGCTAATAATTTCTTTTGTTTTTGTCATATATTGGCATTTGCATTCATGTTTATATACTGTGCATTGTCAAGGACTCGTCAGAATGCAAATGCACATAATGGTCAAAGATAATTTTCTCCACTGAATCAAAACAGTCGGCTTTTAAACTATCTCAGTAAGTATATAGCTTTTTTGCACAGCCAAGTTAGATTGATTCTCCAACAGGGTCAGAGAGACAAGCATACAATATTCCATTATCTCATTGAAATAACCTCAATGGAGTATTGCTCTTGAGCGCATTATGCAAATGGAAGTTCACAAGACAATAAATTTTCATCACCACCATCGTTTCATAATCAACTTTCACCAACACCTAACCCGTTGCTGTGCCACTCTTGATTTCACTCTTGCCTTGTTTACAATCTAATCGCAGCACTCTAAAGAGAGAGAAGCGAGCAATAAAGCAAAAAGAAAAAAAGAAGTTAATGGCATAGAAGGAGATAAAAGGAGGAGATAAAAAATGCACCAAGCGAACCAACCTGACTTTGCTAGCACAGTATTGACAGTTGGGTCCCTGCCAGCCCTCTCGACAGAGGCAACTCCCGTTGACGCAGTTCCCATTGAGGCAGCTGTCGAGGTCGCACGCCGAGGCATTTGCCCCGACGACGCTGCTCTGGGAGCTCGCTGCAGCCGTCTCGAGGGGAGCCGCGCACTGCAGCAGCGTCGTCCAGACGACGAGGCTCCAAAGCAGCTGGCCGGCACCGCGAGCGGTGCGCCTGGACGACGACCGGCCAGTCTTCTCCTCTTCAACTCCTGCCCGGGCTTTTCGCCGGTACTTGCACTTATACAGGAACAAAAACATCTGCGCGGCTTCTGCCATTTTGGTAGGCTTCCATGTCAGCGCGCTGAGACAATGGCCGACGGCGACGAGCTTTCTCGCGGCCCTTGCTGCTGCTGCGCTGCTTCTCCTTTCCGCGGCCGAAGAAACGAGATTCCCGAGGCTCCGAGAGGGCGTGTGTACACTGGCCCCGCCTGTCCCGATGCTTCAGCCTCGCGCGAGAGCTCGTCCCTTTACCTCTACTGGGACTGGCGGGAGGGCGGCTCAGACCTTACTTCCTCGCCGCTCCTCGCTCCTCCGGTAGACGACGTTCCTGCTGCTGATCCGGACAAAGCGCCAGTAGCTCCCCATATCGTCTCCGCGCTGCTCTCCGTGTGTTTATACCGCGAGCTCGTATGCGAGAGCTGCAGCCGAGAGATCCCACCAATGCGGCGGCTCTTCGCGGAAATCCGAGACGCGCACTGCACGCTGACCACCTGGCGCACGACGGCAGACTATAGACTGTCTGGTCTGGTATGCGAAGAGCGACGAGTCAAACGCCGCCGCCTGGGAAGACTGTAGAGCTGTAGAGCCGACTTTGTGTGTGAAGTATATAGGTATACGTATAGATAGGTGTACACTGTACACGCGCGGCCGCCGCGCCGCGATTACGGTGCTCGCACGCACTCGCGCCTGCCGATGTGTGTCCGTACAGTCTTGTGCATAGGTAGGTGTCGCCGAGTTCACGGGCGCGGACTATGCCCGAGTGAGCCACTGGAGACTGGAAAGGCACAGGATTTCAAAGTACCGAGCTGCGGCTCACTTCGGAGGGGATGTATGGCCGCGTTTGGTCGTTTCCAAGCTAACTTCACGCGAGACTAGATCGAGATGAGATATGGATTGCGACTGGCGGGAAAACTTGAATGGCTTTCGTACATTCGCATATACATTTGAATTCAATCCCTGACTGTATAACGTTGCATCCTAACTGTTCTTATATTCATTTTTCCTTCATGTTTCTTTAGGTACATTTAACACGCTAAAGTTTCTCTTTATGTCTGTTTTTCAATTTTTCAAGTCTAAATCAATTTTTGCATATTCTTGTAGTACAGTGATATTTGTATACCCATACTTCTTAAAAAAAAACTTATAATAAAGTTTCAGTTTGCATCTCAAGGTTTTGGATTTAAATTAGGTTCCAAACATTTCGTTTTCATTTCCAATGTTTGATGGAAAAACAATTTATTTTGAATTGACATTATTTTTAGTCACTCGTGTCGTTATCCCTTTGAGTCTTATTCTGCAAAAGAATAACAGATAACAATTATAGTATAGACTAAATACTGCAGAATAGGTCAATGGTCAGGTATAGTAGAAACTGGCGAGTCGGTAAATCGGCTATAAATATAATTGACAGTAAAACAACCGTCAGTAGTAACAGTCGGTCAAGTAGTTTCTCTTTAAAACCCTCGCACCCCAAACCTTCTTAATTGATTCCTCGCATACAAAAATCCATCCGCGAAAGCTTGCCCATATAAGTATAAGTAACGTCACACGGTAGAATTCAAAGCTGGACACACCCTCATATACGCGTTGAATCTTCATCTCTATACATATAAGTATATCGACTGACGAAAAAAAGACGCGCATTACGGATTACGTGTTATAGAATAACGCGCTTGTGGAGAGATACTGTGTGGAGATGTGGAGGGGAACGGCGAGCCCACCCATATCCTCCTGTAACCTCGCACTTGAGCTGGCTCACAGTCACACGCAACGTAAGTATATACTTATATATACATACAGTGCGAACTGGGAAGAGAGTGGGTGTAGCGGCACGGAGAGAGGGAGAGCTTGCGCTCGCGCCATGGACCGTCCAACAACTAAGTATATACATAGTTAAGATTCAAAGTGATGGTAGTTTAGTAAACGGTCGCTGGCAGTGAACTCAGTGAACAAGTGAGACTCGCACGGGAAACTTCTGGGACATAGAGCGGAGTATAGCGACACGTGTGTTAGTCTGTTGTCGGTGGCGACGAACCGCCTCTTCTCTCTCTCTCTCTCTCTCTCTCTCTCTCTCTCACTCTCACTCTGTCTTTCTTTTTCCGTCTATATAATACGGTTTTGAAATAACACGTAGAAGGCGCCCAGTATAACCCGAGACACTGTAAATAGCAATACGTGGAGCAGACGCGACTCAAGAAGACCTATACTATACCCTTTTGAGAAGATCTATATATTCCCTTTTGACGTCTTCTGTATAGATTGTACTGGACGCGTATTGGTAGGTTATGTCTTGTTTATTTTTTAATTTTTCTCAGAATTGACTCCTTTACCAAGGTGAAAGCATATGTTCTGGTTCCTCCTTTCGAATGAGATACCCACTTGTTTGTAGGCATTTTATGTGTATGGCATAAATTTTCTCACTTTCTATAAGTGTACAGCGTCGTATAAGTTCATATTTTGAGACTGACAGACGGATCTTTTTCTAAGCTCTTAGCTTTCTTTTTTCTTATAACTGAATTCTTTTACGTAAAAAAATGCATACGCATCATAATAGATTTAAATGGTAAATAAAGTTTCAATAGTGATGAGTTATCAGTACTGAAAATAGATGAATTATATCTGCCCACCAACGTAATCAGTGCAGACAGTGCGTGCGGAGAGTTCAAATACTTATAATTTTTCAATTTCGTCTACTCGAGACTCATTATCATAAATCAACTGATAAGGAATTTTAAGCCGAGAAATCAATGCTTTATAATTAGCTATATACCCACCTGCGAGTTTCGTTCGTTTGACTTCAGATAATTTTCTTTCTACTTGTAATGAATATTTAATTATCCTATCTTTTTTTCATCCATCATAAACTGTTTCTACGGTAACACACTGATAAGTATCTTCTTTGAGGTACAGTTCTAAAATTTTGATGATTTGCAACGATACGTCATTTCCACATAGAACGTAATACTTACTTACTTTATCCCACCTGTTCAAGTACTTTCTTTCTCCTCGTGGGAGTAAGAGACATCATACTATATATTTTAAAGGCATGCGTGTGAATGACAATAATTTAAATAATTTGTAATATTTATTAACGGTATTACATTCACTAAGTTAAATTTTATTCAAAAGTTTATTTTTCTTTATTCCCTAGTAACATCGAACTTTATATAGAAGTCATATATAGAAGTCATTGACTTCTAAAAAATTATTAATAATGATTATTTGCGTTAGTTCTCTTGCAGACGAACTTGATAATCACTATCGGAAAACATCAATACAAGTATAATCGACTTTACCGCGTGTCCCCAGCGATGACAAGGCGACGCGATAACGATATTATAACACAAAAGCTTTATAAAGTATAATTTGAAATTTTGAAAACATTACGTAACTACATGGAACATTTGTAGCTTATCTTTCATGACATCAATACATTTTCAAATTTCTGTTACTTACGAATTTTTTTAGTGTATGTCTTCGTATAAAAAGAATTAAAAATGTTCGTTGGTTCTAAAATCACATTATAATCGTATTTTTGATTATATCAATAACAGAATATGTCTTAATAATATTAGTGAGACATTTTTAACTTAAAATCGCAGCTGACCAACGAGAAATAAATAATGCATGCACAACATTTAGATATGCCCGGGACATTCTAGGCTTTACAATTATTCGTTACATTGAGTCTTCAACAGGCAAAAAGTCTTCTTTCATGAAAATTACTTTTCCGCGAATGTAATACCGTGACCGTGGTACTTCCTAGTTTTCAAAATTTTTCCATTTTAAAAGTAAATACAAATTTTTAAAGGTAAATATTTTAAATTACTAATCTATTTACTGGGGCAAGAACATTCTAGTATTGTATTACTAATTTATCAATACATATGCATATGATGTACAGGTATGAAATCACCTGTGCAATACTTGCTTCTAAACACTTTGTTTATACCTTATGTATACAGTGAAAAAAATACACACATACGCGCGCGCGCACGTACACACACACACACACACACACTATACACATATATTTATAAAGTAATCAATTAGAGGGTACATATGAAATAAATAAAATTCTGTAAGTACTTATCCAATAAAATGCGGAATCGATACTGGCTGACCTTGAAAATTTTTTATCATTGAGTCTATATTTATTTACTGATAGAAAGATTCATTGGGAATAACGGCACCGACCCAATAGTTAACAACGAGCATGCATTTTAACGAACATGGATCTTTGACATTCGTTTTTAAATTAGGATGTTATAACATCACTGTTACACTTATGATCTAGAATTTTCAAGATTTTGACGCTTTATTCTGCAATACATGTTGCAAATTACAAGTACAATGCTCAAGAATTATTCAATTCAAAATGACGTTTTTATGAGTGTTTATGCAAAATACATGTAAAAAAATCCTTGGTCGCTGCCTTGGCACTCTAATGGGCTACGGAACCCTATTTGGCTCCTAGATTAAACGGATTTCATATTGGCTGTCGCGCAATGTCGTTCACCTCTGCGTTTCTTTTCTCTCGTTGCATACTTGCGTGTATATAGGCACGTGCGCTATTCTGTGTATACATATATCACATAGTGAAAGTATGCATTGTAATCATTTATCTCTCTCTTTTCCCTTTCCTCTCTTGTAGATCGATGAAATTCGAATTCTAAAAAGTTGCGAAACAGTATATTCTTGAATATGGAAAAGACTAACGGCCAGAAGGATGCCGTTCCCATGGGAATTCAGGACAAGAATCCAGAAGATGTTAGAATCGGAGGACTTGAAGGGTGAGTTTTAGAAAAGAATTATATAATTCTTATAATTACAGGACAACGTGATAATTATAAGTTTCTGTAAACTTATATTACTTGCTAAAATATTAATTATATGTTTTGTAAGAAACAAAATATGAGATTCTCTACGTAAGCACGGGTCATACAACGTAAAGACATATCTCGAGACGATTCAATCAAAGCCGGGCAAATCGTTTATTCCAGAAAGCCTTTGGCCCGCGTCTGAAATTCGCGCGATAAGTATACGATATAACAATGGATAATTTTCTGTTTCATCGTTGTTATCGGTCGATAGAATTGATAGATTCACGTGTGTCGAGGTTGTGTGATTTTTCTCGGAATTCTTTAGGCGAGAGGAAGAACAATAATTATTTTTTTTTTTTTACAAATGTGGAACTGCGAGTGTGTGTATCGTCGTAAACGTGCGCGTTTTCTCTCGGCTCTAAGATTGTTTATACTTTGTTTTATCTAATGTGTCGGAGATAAAAAGTTTCTTTGCAAGACATTTAAATGAGTCACTTGTCTCGCCGCGTCTGTGCGTGAATTAGTTTTTCACGCGACCGTGTAATAAATCGTTATGACAACTCGTTCCTTCGCTCTTCAATTCAAAGCACTTGGCTAACTTAAAGAAATTACCCCGACGTCTAGTGAATATACGCATACGTGCAGCTGAGCAGGGAACATCGTTTTTTTCAATTCTAGAAGTGCAGAAGCTATGTTCGAGTTAATTAGGAAATATAAAATTGTATGTACAGAATGCGTATCAGCCGCCGAAAATAATTAATCGATATAACTTTGCAATTAGAGCTACACATGAATGACCGATTGTAACGTAATCTGAGTGACGGGTCTTTAACCTCGTTTAATGTATAACTAATCAAGACTATTATGCGCTCAGCCTGGTGTACTTTGCAAATCGTATCGTATGGTTGATTCGCCATGTTATAATGTTTGCATATGTCCGAACAACAAAATAATAAATCGCGACTTATCGAAGCGCTAAATGTTGACATTGATCGATCTCTCATCGTGACTCACAAAAATTCATTCAGATAGAACTACTCGTTACGTATATTAATCAAAAGTCAATTTACGTACGTAAAAGAGGGAATGATATAATCTTAGAAACCATAGAGATTATCGGAAAGTTCGATGAGTATATGTAGAAAAAAAATTATTGGCTTAAATTTTTTTCAGAGGAGCTACACACTCGACACTCTACGTAGTCGACGGAAGGGGCAAGAAATTGGCCGAAGTTAGAGGTCCTCATACGAATCACTGGGTAAAGTGTCGCACATTATTCTCAAAGCGCCGCCTCGAACACGTTCATTGAAGAGTTAACGACTGGCCGCAACTGCGCCATCATTCGATCTTGACTGCACGAGTCTGCAAAGTCAAGAAAACGAGAACTGCGTTTTTCTCATTTGTCTTGTTTTTTGCATTTCATCCTCAGTGAATTGTTCTATGGCTTTTACGAAATGTTAAGAAGTCATTTGTGATTTAATATGCTAAATTCCGCATGACGCATTCAAAGTACATCCATCACTAAAGACGAGGATCTGTCTTAGTAGATAGAATAAAATTGTGCAAGGAGCAAAATTGATTAAACAATTATCATAGAAAATATAGCGCGGACGTTAAAAACATACTCAATTGTTTTAATTGTGCTCGTTGAGAGAAATGATCATTGAGACAAAAAGTTGTCAAATTCTTGTTACCCTTATTGAGTTAAATTAAATGGCAAATTTTTCTGAAAATTCAGAATTTGAAGACGCTTCTCGATATCGCATTGCTTCTGCAATTGACTTGAGGCTCATAAGTTAAATTCACAATGAGTTCCGCTCAGCGCCATATAAGGATATGCACTCTTTCACGCACAAAACGAATTTAAATGACACTCCTAGAAACAGAATCGTTACTGTCACTTCGAAACAATTCTTCTTTTCCAAGATCATTTCCTTTTGCATTATGAAACGCTTTATAAAACTTTTACGATTATCGGTATCTTACGTAAAGCTCCACGCCTCCTCAACGAGCATAAGACTCATCTCGAAAAAAGCTTTTCATTAAAACTCAAGTCGCATATCGCCTGTCTATTGTCTCGCACTCAATGCGGAAATTCGCGCGTGAAAAGGCTTCCCCGATTGGCGCTCGAGGGCAAAGCTTAGAAATGCAAGCTCTCGCGCGAGGGAGCGTATTCACGAGCGTTAACTGCGCTTTAATTCGCTTTCTCTATGTCGCAGCCGTAGTTACGCAATTGCCCCCCGTACAATTGGAGTCGATGCGGTCAGATCTATCCAATCAATATAATGTCGACGTATGATGCGATGGCGCAGTGTATATGCGTCAGTCGCTACTTTTTTAACTGCACGGCCTGGCGCTATTTTTACCGATATACACTGCTCAGGTACTCGTACTATGGTTAATTCACTGATTTTGATGTTTGCAGGTATTAGGATTAGAGGAAACGGTCACAAGGATCAACGATATGATCGTCAGGTCGAAGCTCGATCTTGGAATACCAGAATCGGTGCCTTACGACATTGTTGTGAGTATATTGAATGTACACTGTGAGAAAACGCTCTTCCCGGGAAGGAAAAAATTTAATTTAGGTCGAGCACCTAATTTATTGCTAATGAGAGCTTTTCATTGAGACACAACGTTGTAAAGTGCAATAGTAATTCGCAGGCGAGTTTATTTTTAGAAGTTTATCTTACGACTGTGTCAGAATTCTTTCACTGAACATTCAGAGCATTTCGATTGACGAATGCGCTGTAATCAACAGGTTTTGCTGGGAGGAAACGTGTAACCTTCATTCTTCAACCCGGAAGGAATTCAATTCCTCAGCGAGAGAGAAAGAGCTTTCATTTTTATCCGATCGACCTTGCCGAGCGCTCATAATTTTCGTTTGACTGTGCACACACAATGTGCATAGCCGGGCAACGCAATTTATTATGCTGATGGAAACGGCGTTATCATCCATCATTTCTATCTGCAAAATTTCCAGCTTCTAACCGTGCACTTTCAATCAGAGTTTCGATTAAATTGCTTCAAAGGATTCCATTTTGCAAAATCGATATGATAGGAAGTAGAGCTTCTTGTTTTATGCGTCTAAATCGATGCTTCCGAGATGGACGCATTTTCGTTGATTTATTCGCTTCATTGTTATTAGTAGGTTTTTGCACGGTATTTCGAATAGCGTTGTGTTGCTAATTTCTTTTTAATAGGCTGCAATTAAAATAAGATTGTTGCAGCGAGTCTTTTCAGTGTTTTAATAAAACATCAGAATACTGTCGCGAGAAACTATGAAAACTGATGCGTAATATAAGAGATTTATTTCAGTGATAATCTTATCTTCATCGAATTTGAACGTAGCAGACATAGTAAAGTAACTCTTTACTAAATTTTCTAAGTCCAACGAGCCTTTCTCGTAACCGAGTAAGTCTACATACAATTCCGAGTTAATAATCAGTATGCGATGTTCAAGAAAAGAAAAGATGCGATTGTTCAGTGAAGAATTTTCTCGCTATTCTGCGATGACTCCTATCGTAAATGACATTAAAGTGCCATAAATCATCATTTCCTTCTTACGCTCGCAGAAATTATATGTATTCATTATATAGTAGCTGAGCACGTGTCTCTTAACGTAAAAAAAAAGAAAAATCGTCACGCGACGTCGTTTCTAAAAGTTCATGTCAACCTTTTTTACAAAGGAAAGGAGTCTTGTAAATTAAAAATTTAAATTGCGCCTTAATGCATGGCAGATTAGATTAGATAGTAAAAAAATTAATCTATTTTTAATAGCTCAAATTGGTAGATTATTAAATAACAGTAGGCGACTAAGTTTTGATTTTTCGTATTTTACTTATATTTTTTGATACGAACAAATTAGTCGTTTCTTTGTCTGTCAGCTGTGCCGTGGAATTTGAATTTTTAATTGGCTATTGTTGTTGTCTTTAGTGGCGAAAGAAACTAAGTAGAATCATTAAACTCGAGCCCACATAGCAACGAAATTTTCATTTTCATACCTTTGACATTGACCCACATGTAGTACACACCATTACTTGTCCCGCATACATTTCTCAAATAATCATTGCTACAATAATCAGGGCGATTTCAGGGTCTGAACTTGAGCGGCTGTGAGGAGGAAAAGAGCAACAGTCTGTTGTCCGAGACTCTCCAACGGCTTCATCCGACAGCAGCAATGGACTACATTGTCGGCTCTGATACCCTCGGCAGTATAAGAACAGGTGTTCCCATTGGTGGCATCGTACTCATATCAGGAACGGGAAGCAACACTCTTCTTCTAAATCCAGATGGAAAGACTTATAGATGCGGCGGTTGGGGTCACATGTTGGGAGATGAAGGCAGCGGTGAGATTAATTTTTTTTTTATTCGTGCGTTTGCGTAAAAGAGTTAAATAATGATGTCAGTGTAGGAAATGAAGAGTAATCTCTATAGAACTGCGGTGGTAATCTGATATATAGTTTACCTTGCTGACGGTATCTTTACATAAAATATTATCGATTATTTGTTTTCAAGCATATGGTTTTTCATAAACATTTTTTTCATAGTTGAATTCGCAATTATACTTTTAGATTTTACATTATATCGAATTAATTTTAATGAATTTAAATTCATAAAAATTTTTATTGAAGAAATTTATACTTTTAGAAGAGTTTTCCAGCAAACAACTATCTAACAATGTCATTATTTGCACAAAATATTTTCGATTGATAAAAAAATATAGCCCGAACATTTTATTTCATTTCAAGTCACAAAAATTTGACCGATGTGTGATATATATCTGGAGTCGAAAACAAATTTTTCCACTGTCAAATACTTGAAATCAATTTGTTTTGCATTACATGAAATACGATATATTCTTCAGTTGGAGGATTGTCTCTTCCGCGAAGATTATACCTACATAAAATCTGAAAGTCATGTCATCCAGTCTGATAATAAGATACGAATCGCTCATGATTGAGAATGATTGAGAATAATACAACGGTTTGTTAATCGTTAATAATTTTAACAATAAAGACTGATGTATAGGTAATTCGACTCAGTTTGTTTTGCTCCGAAAAAATGTCTGTTGTAATATTTCTGCTGATGCTACAGCTCGCAATATGACATAATTTCATCACGTCGATAATGTGGACTTTTTTTCTTTTGCATTGATTTCCGTTAACGAATTTTCTTTCGATATTTTCAGCTTACTGGCTGGCACATCGGGCATGTAAGTACGTTTTCGATGACCTGGATGGTTTGAATAGGTCACCCGCACCGATAACGTACGTCTGGCCTGCCATGCAAGCGTATTTCGACATCAGTAATCAGGAAAGCTTGCTACCCCACATTTATGCTAATTTCAATAAAAGCAAATTTGCTATGTTTACAAAAGAGTTAGCCATTGGATGCGACAACAATGATCCCCTATGTCTAGGGCTTTTCTGCGAAGCTGGTGTTATGCTCGCGAAGCACGCTGTCACTGTCTCCCGCAAGGCACACAATGTACGAGTTTTATTTTAATACTAAGAAAATTAAAATCTCGAATTTGGTGCCAAAATTTAGTAGTTGAAAATTCGCATGGAACTACCACAAATTTAATTTTTATTTTTTATAAAAAATGAAAACCAAATTATCACGACTTTGAGGTATTTCAATGTTTCAAATCATGTACTTCCTGAATGTGAATTTTAAATTTTATAAAATGGTACATTATCGCATAACAAAAGGCAGCAAACTCTTGATTTTTCGTAACTTTCATTTAATTATCTATTTTAAACAAAGCAATTATTTCTTTGACTGTTACATCATAGCAAAATATTTGAATTTTTATTTTACTTTCGAACCATTCTAATTTAAAAATCGCAACTTTGAGATGATTTTTAGACTCATAACTTTTAAATGGTTTTTAGGTTTGCGTGGTATAAAAAACCACAATGCCTAAATCACACCAAAATGAAAAATTATAATTTTTATACGTAGTCGGCAAATATATATTGACTTTAGTACATATTTGTGAGTGAATCAGTCTGTTCGCCTTTAATATTAGTGTAACAACTACATAAATTTTCAGGACCTGAAACTCGAAAAAGGTGGAATAAAGGTGATCTGTGTCGGTTCAGTATGGAAATCGTGGGATTACTTGAAGTCAGGATTCATTGACGAAATCCATAAGAGCGGCGTCATTTGCGAGCTCACACTTCTTAAACTCACGACCTCTGCAGCTCTTGGAGCCTGTTACATTGCTGCCGATAAGCTGAATTGCAAGACGATAAACAAAACATTCGAATCTAACACTGAGAGTTTCTATCACTATAAGCGCGATAACTTGCCACCACCCTCTAAAGGCTGCACTTACAAACTAACGGCTTCCTGTGACAACGGCATTGGGACAGTAGCAAATTCTACGCCCGGATACCAGAACAGCATCGATCAAAGCATTGAGATTAGATAATCAAATCGCACATGTATACGAAGGAAGAGAAGAGAAGAGACGGAGGGAGGGAGAGAGAGAAAGAGAGATCGAGTCCGTTGAGACGCTCAATATCGTATTTATTGTAGAAAATCGAGATTGCGAGCGGACAATTTCTAATGGGTAGAACTCAATGGTAGAACTCCGACTTTGTCATTCATAGATTATTTAGCTTTCAATGTTGCCAAATTAGAGTTTCATCTTCTTTTTTAATTATTAGTTTGCGAATGGGCGCAAAAATTTTGTTGCTATCAAATTCTGATTTGATAAATAAACATAGTAGTCGAGTTTAGAAAATTTGATTTGTATTGAGACAATGTTCACACACGCACATACGTGCAAACATATACATACCGTTTAGAAAGTGCCTTTGCAATCTTGTATATGTAGAACAAATAAAAATTTCGTAGTAATGCAGTATACATTCGAATAAAACCGTCAGATGTATGCAAGGAAGTTATCTGATCTGTACAAGACTATTATCTCAAGTGATGAAAAAAGGGAAAATATTTTTATATGTACGTGCACTCTAGTGTGAGAAATTTGAAAAAAATCTAAAGTATAAGAAAAATTTCTGGTTTATAAAATATTTGTTGAAACGAGTCTCTAATAGTATATATTAGAGTTGAAAACTCTTACAAAAATTGCATATATACAATATATATATGTGGTATATATAGATACATTAGATACTATGTATAATAAACATTTATTGGTTTTTTATTTTTTTTTTCTACTCATAAGTTATGTGAGAATACATAATACAAAAAACAAATGCCTACTCCTATTTCTCCATTTTTACCTTTGAAAAATCATCACTGTTCAAAATATGTCAAAATTAACAAGTAATAACCTAACATTACCAGAAAACTTTTGAAAATTCAAAGAAATGTTTGGAATCTTCCTTAATTTAATTAAAAGTACTGTTGATTGGTCACTTTCGATTATTTGTGGCATAATTAAAGCCGTAGTTTACTTCGGTTTATTCGTAGTTTCTACATTATTTCTCTGTTTGTCAATATTCTTGACAACATTGATGCTTGTAATGTTTGTCGGATTCTTTGTTCCTTCGGATGATTCTAGCTCGCATCGTTGAAGGTTGAAATTCATCACCTGTAATTTGATGTGTGGATAATCGTAATAGAAAAACAAACGTTTGAAGGTATTACAGATACAATGCATTTATGAAAAAAAATAGATTTTATTGCTTTATCACAATATTAGTTTTGTGTACAATAATATCGATTTCACAGGCATACGATATTGATCTTATTATAATTTCAAGAAGATTTGAACATTGAAGCGTAATGAACTGACCTTTAAAAGCGTGGATCTCTAAAGTTTGTGTAGAGTTTTACAGGTATGTTTGCATGCTATTTGAACTCAACAGTGGTTATCAATATTAAAGGCTAAATTTAAAATTTACTATTGAATTTGCTAGATGATTTTATTTATTTATTAAAAAAATAAGGCTATGATTCAATTGCAAGTTGATTAATATATATATTTATATACATATATAACCCGACCGGACGCATGTATTCGAACATTTTAAATCTCTATCGTTAAACTTTTCAACCTTATAATACACTAATATTAAACTTATATAACGTTTCTTTTTCTCAAAATTCGATTAGGTACATCAGTAATTTATATGTATATATATTATGTAGCAAAAAAAGATTTCAATACTAGCCGCATTCACGTATAAAAAGGCAATTTTCAAACATAACATTTCGTAAATTTTTTTTCAACAACTTTGCAATGTATTCTATAAAAAATACCAATGCTTATGAAGCTAATAACATTAATTAAAATCTATAGATACGTAATATCGTGTTGTAGAAATCAAATTGGTGTGATAAATGTGATAGGAAATGATTGCTCGAGTAAAGGAAGTTTCCATTATTTGACGCTAATACCTCATGCGAATAACTGATAGTAATTACTGTGTTAACGCAACAATTATACCAGTTATGCACTGCAGATAATAAACAGATTTTGTAACAATCAAAGTTCGTAAAAAGTAAAAAATTAATCATTTCAATGTTTTAAGTCAAATATTTCGATCAACAATGGTTCCACGCTGGATGGATTAACATTTAAATACACGCCAACAACTTCGTCGTTGAGTCTATGTAATTCGGATATTTTCTGAATTAATTTCAGAAAAGTTGATTTCGCTTCGCAGCCGGGATATATGCTCTCCAAATATCGCCGTAACAGATAATAGTAGGAGTTCTGAAATAAAATAATCATTTAATTTGATTAGATATAATCATTGAACATTCCTAATGCAGCATCAAGTATAGCAAGTATAGAAAGCTTACTTGTTCAAGTTTGATAACGTCGCTATGTACAACTCTGGGTCTATCAGGTGAGAAAAGCGCTATAGCACTCAATATCAAGATAATATTTTCGTCTCGCCAGCGTGGATCAAATGTCCTTACGAATCTCGAGTGTTCAGAGTAAAGATTGCCTTTAGCTTCTTTCAGAACGTCTACTTTTATTTTAGACATTCTATCTTGACTATGTGGAATTTTCCAAATATCTTTATCAGGGTCATAATTGATCGCTGATCTTAGTATCATCATTTCGGTACAGCCTCCCTTCAATAATGCAAGCTGGTCTTCTTGACACATATTTTTAAAAGCGTTAATTTTTTTCGACATCTTAATCAGTCTTCGGATAGCTATCGCAGTCAAATTAATGACGTCCAATAACACAGGATCAGATTGACCAGAATTGCCCTTTGAGGAAGATAAGCTTTATTAGTATGTTGAAAACAAGAGATATGTATTGGCTATAGAATTAAATTTACCTTAAATCTACATTCGTCTCCAACTAAGTTTGTGATATCGTCGTCGAGCGGTGCTAGGAGTGCTTTATTTGCTACTATGAGCTCATTTAATTTAGCCCTTTCAGCATCATTTAATTCTCTGCTATTTTGATTACCTCCTAAGGTGGAATAAGCAGAAAACTCTAATTTTATCGCTTCACATAATATAGATTCAATTGAATTGGCAGCTATAGGTAATCTGTAAAAACGTATGTTTTCTTTAAAATTTAGCGTTTGCATAAAATATTTTATAAATCAATTTTTTGATAGTACCTTTGTACTTCTTGCAGAACATCTCTAGTAACATCATCACTGGTGTTATTCCAGTCATTTAAAATAGTATTATCATTACTTGTATTTTTGTTTTCTTCTGTACACCGGTTTGTAATTAAATTAGTTAAAATTGGATTTTCCACTTGGCTTGGGCTACCTTCTAAAATATTTTTTATCATGTTATCAGAAACATTATGAAAGTTTCCTGTTGCGTCCTTTTCATTAGATATGCTTCTAGCTTCTTCAGGAATGGTAGATGATTCAAGTTTATCTTCAAGAAATTGGGAGATCTGAGGATCAGAAGCTAATTTATCCATTATTTCTGGATCCATTATAAATTTGGCAATTATATTTTGATCTTGAATGATTTTTGCTACAATACTTGGATTGCTAACTAATTTAGCAAGTAATTCAGGATCTTGCATGACTTTAGAAGTCAAATTAGAAACTTTTGAGCTAGGTTCTTTAGATTTTTGACAAACAATAGCTTCTTCCATATTCGATTGTGGCACAGTCGAAATTACCTGATTTGTACAAATTTCAACAGATTTTACAGTTGTTGAACACTCCATGTATGGCATGTGTGAACTCTGCTCAGCAGTCAGTTGCTTGAATGTTGAATAATTTGGCAAATTACAGTCAAATCTTGAACCTTTAGGGGAAAGCGGAGATACTATGGAATCTGGATATTTTTTATCCAGTTTTTTTAATGTATCAACTGCTTCATTAGCTTTGATTGGTTGCATTTGCTGTTTGAGTTGACTTTGTTGCTCCTTTTCTAGTTCAAAATTATCATTAGAATTAGCAGCATTGCATTCGTTCATTCGACTAGATAGATCCTTCTCAATATTTGAATCACTTGGATTGTATGAATTAGAATGACTATATTTTATATAGTTTGGAATTGAAGAGTGTGCTGAATCTTTTAGCATTTCTAAGGTTTTACTTCCAGCTATGTCACAGTTTTCTGGAGGACTCGATGGGCTTGGAACACTAGCAGCTGTTACAGGACTCATGCTGTCCACAGCCGGCTGCTTATTTGCATCGAGATCGGTATATTTCTTATCAGACTCCCAAAAATATGTTTCTGACATAACAGAAGCAACTGAAGCTACAGATGGAATAGAGGTAGAATTGTCATCAAAATTAGAATCATCTATGCTTTCTCTTTTCAACTTCATCCCTTTTCGATTATCAGAACCTGGTCTCTTTTTAGCTCGATTTTGTTCAATTTTTTTTCTCTTTAGAACTTTGTCTTCCTCAGACATGATATACTCTTTTCGCATACCAATACTGAAACACTTATCTAATCTACATTTTTGGCAAAAGCGTCGTGTAACTGGTGTTATACTGCAATTTTCACTGAAGGGACAGCGAAAATCCTGAAATAAAGAATACTAATTATTGTCAATATTACTACAGATAAGGGTGCAAGTTATAATCAATTCAGAATTCATCAATAAGTAAAATTGATATTAATCATAAGAGAATATATCCAATTCAAAATATTGTCAACGCCAAGAATATCTATTGATCTGGCTTGATAAAACAAAAATTCAGATCTCACTGTATTGAAGTTGTTAAACAAGAGGCTAAGTCAAAGATTAAAAGTAATAGCAAACATACTTTGTTTTTAAGGGCGTTTCGTCTAAAAAAGGCTTTGCAGCTTTCGCAGGAAACTGCATTGAAATTATAGCCAAGTGCTCGGTCTCCACAGACACCACATATCTTATTGGCTTCCCTGACTGCGTGTTCATCTTCCATGTCTGCGAGTACAATGTTCGAAGCTCAAAATTGGGATTCATCGAATGACATCTTCCTCCGCAGAAGGTTTTGATGGACAACAAAAACGACCACGATATCTAATTCATATTGACCGGTTCAAAGCCTGCCGAGTACTGATCTTAAAAACTTACTTCGGCCGAAACCGGACCTGTATTTAGTTGTATAGCTTACGCTCTACACGTAATGCAGATTATGTCGAATAAATCCGTTCAATTGACAGTCACTTATCAACACTTAACGCAGGCCACTGGCCACCCATCAGTATACAGGATAGCAGCACGACAACTCTCCAACTTTACTGTACAAGAGTACACGATCCTCTCGGTTGATGACTAATCTCTTAACAAATCTTCCTTTCTACGCTCTCGATGTGTTGTTGTTGTTGTTATTGTTGTTGTTGTTATGTATATAGATATTAATTGCCTCTTCGTTTATATATATACTTGCTCATCGACCGTCGTCCGACCAACGTCCGACGACAAGTTCCCATTGATTATTATTTATGATTCATCAGGCGCCATTTTTAAATGGATATTTACCTCGTACTATAACGAAGAGTTCAGTATGTGTATATAGTAAATTTTTTTTTGTTCGGTCGCCGACAACACTGATAATAATTTATTTCTAAATGTAAATCAAACTTGGATTACAAAATTTATTTGGCTAATAATTTTATCGTTAACACTATTTAGAAACGCAGTAATGACCTTATGTTACCGTGTTGGCAGCATTTAGAAGTAGATGATCTTACGTTGGCAACATTGATTGTATTCCCTAGATTTTGGCAACCCTTTTCCCCCAGCATTACCAGCGAGCTTCTGCGAAAAAGCGCGGGAATTATGCAACAATGTCTTTCGTTCTCGACTGGATTTTCTCCGTTTCGCAGAATTTATGTCCTAAATTGTTCGACCACATGCTCGTCGAGTTTTCCTACGTATAACGCTGGCAGTCTACTATTGTATTTCTTACAATGGAAATTTCGACTCATTTGCTTTTTGTGTATCTTTACAGACTGTTTTGGTTTATCTAACGCAGCAACTACTTCGTGGTGTTGTCGAAACAAGTGCTTGCCGAATCTTGAATATCATGTACAAATCTACTTAGAGAAAAAGAATTATAAATGGTGTATTTATAGAAACGATGTTCGGTTAATCGGAATTTCATGTTCAACCTTGAAGGTTAGAGATGAAAGACAGCCAACCAAAGCACTAATGCTTATCTCAAAAAATGTTCTACTCAAGTCTTTATCGGTAAGTATATAAATTTGACAATACATCTTTAAGCCGCAAATATTTCGTTAATCGCTTGTTTTACATATATATGTATATTTGTAGAAATTATAGAATTAAATCTGTTTTTTAATTTTGTTTTTTGAATAAGTTGATCTATTGCAACAGCAAACATTTTGTGATTGTTTATGCATGCATCTTGTATTTTTTTGTATTTACTTTAATTAATTTAAGTGTGTTGAATAATGGTTTAAGTTCAGGAACAATTTACAAAGAACAGAAAACAAATTTCATACCTTCGTGTTATATGCCCAATACATCTACATTTAATGATGAACAAAATATCAAATTTTTTATTTTTGCATAGGTACTATAAATTTATAGGAATCAAAGAGCATAATTGAAAAACATGACATACATTTTACTAGAAAAATTTATTTACTTTATTGTTACATCGATTATTTTAACATACACATTTAAAAGTGTTCTGTACATGGAAACTATTGATTCAAAGATCGCGGTTACACCTTATACATACAATATACATAGCATGTATGAAAACTGTTTTGAGATGATTGTTACAAGATTTTATTAATTTAGGAAATAATTACAATTAAAATACATTATTCCAACAAATTAATTAGTTAATATAACAATAAAATTAAATTTTCATTCAGATCACATTTAAGGTGCATCTATCTTACTAACACTATAGATAATTTTCATTTAACTTTCACCGTTCTTCTTACAGATTTGCGTAAGTAGTTTAATTTCGATAACTAAAGCAAAAAAAGTGATTTGCACTGTGTTTTATAAACGTACAAAAAAACGCCACCGACAGTTTGTAAAGCACGTCGAATCTCTGCATTATAGACTCTCTATAACATGTAAGAGAAAAGGCGAGCGATATAATAAAAAAACGTTCTCCTCTCCACCAATCGTCGATAAATTATATTAACGATGAACGGCAGCTACGGCATCGCTCTTTTTTCCTCAGGTCATTATCGCTATAAGCCTTGTTTTTACCGACATGCCATTCCGTAATTTATATAAACCTTTACTGTTATATACTTACGCGGGAATAAACGTTACCACGAGCAGTTTATGTATGATGTAGTACATACCTGTAGCATATACCGTAAATGATCGCCTAATCCGTTCTGTCATCATGCCCATGATAGCATAATATTTTTAAGTTAATTAAAATTCAAATTTCGCGCTTCAAGGTAGCAGTAGACGAAAGACGATTGTATTAATTGCTAATTACTCAATTTTAATTCAACTTTTCTCGGTCTACTTGTATAACGGAGTTGGATTTCATAATTTATTGCAATTTTATTTGTATTATTTATTTTGTTGTAAGCCAAAAAATTATTTGATCTGCTAAATATATTCTGACGTGAAATTTTATTTTTTATTTTTAATGTTATTTTTTATGTCAAACTGAAAATCGATGCGCGTTAAACATTTATTTGCAAAGCTTCCAATTGGAAATTGAACGCGCGGCTTTTTCACCAGATTTAAACATTGCGTTAGAGGATATACGAAAGATTTTCTCACAGCAGTAGCCGTGCTTAAATAAATCAGTTAACCAAAATGGAGGTCGAGATGATCTTGTGGCTTTCCAAGTTGAAGCGCGCTTCCACGAAATTTAATTCTTGCGTAATATAATGCGCGGCGAAGATATAAAATATGCCATAAAATTAATTAATTAAATTTATTATTATTAAATTCAATTCAATTTTCTGCGGTTATATCATATAGCATAGCTGGCTACTGCAATATTTGATTTAAAACGACGTCACGCGCACACATGCACACGCACAACCGGCCGCGCGTTCACGTACACGATTTAACGAAGAAAATTCCAACGATCCCCTGAACGCTATAAACCCTGTTATTCTCGTAGTTTACGGCACCTGCATCATAGTCATCTGCATCATAGAGTGAGCCTTCGACCAAGCTTCGGACCAAGTACAAAATCAAATAATCGTTAAAACTATTAGTAACAACGAGCCGCGCGGTTTGCACTTATTGCACAAGTATAAAGGGCTACGGCAGCACTTAATTAATACTGAAACGAAATTATGCCGAAAGCTGCTTGTTTTTTGTGTCAGTGCACAAAGAGCCTCCGAGACACGCGAAAGGGTAAAAGCCATTCACGCGCGTAAATATTGAAAACGAGAAAATTTTGCTTTTGGCGCGAAAGGCTCAAAGTTACAAACGCGGATTGCAGGGAATGGACGAAAATTGAAACTTTAGACTTTATACCGAAATGAAACGCCGTGTAAGAATGTAATTGGTAACTGATAGTTTCAGAAGTAACGGTGGAAAAAGAATAAGGAAGAAATAAATCAAAATTCTGTATAAATACATTACGTTAAATGAATTAAAAAATATGACTCTTCGATGATTTTTAAAATACATTATGAAAAGCACGAATAAACGTTTTAAATATTGGAATTTCGCATTGTGATAATTCATCATAGTATGATGAAAACCTAGCCGCTGCACAAGATAATAAAAAAAATTCAATTAAATCGCTTTTCCGTGTATATTTACCCAGAATAAATCACGCAGCGCGATAACAACCTCCCCAAGTATTAACAACTATATTTACGATATTAAGCTAGCTTACAGCTCTTAAACAGCCGACGAGGAAAAAAAGTCGCGCGTCTCGCAGATATATATGTATATACGCGTATCGTACGCACACACGTGTCCCTCTCTAACACAGCATCTTTCTCTCACGGAATCGATATCGGCTAAGCGGGTAGTTTTGCCCCCCCCCCCCGTAGGTATACACACACATATATAGCCTCCGCAGGCGCGCGCGCGCGCACACACACACATGCGAGTCTGCGCGTCGAGGCCCTGACGCAGTTTATATTTAGAATTTACCTTTTACATCCAAGGCCGGAGCGCAAGCTCTCTCTCTCTCTCTCTCTCCCTCGCAAACTCTATACCTATGCTTTTACATTGTGCGCTGGATGTGCGCAATTGATTTTCCGATGAGTCGCTCATAGGGTTTTCAGGTGTGACTCTCTACAGGCATTGTGTTTTATGGTATAGTTGCAGATTTTTAGGTGAACGGCTATATACGCACATACGCGCTGGCGATTCAATGTTAGATGAAATGGGGGTATATACTGCACGTGCCATCGGGCGTCGTGTGCGATTTGACGCGGTAGACAAGTTTGTGCGGGTGATGCATGTGTTTCGTCAAGGTTCGTAAACCACTTAAGACGTTCCAGCCAAGCGCCTGAGCTACAAAGTTTGCTCAAGGTACATTGGTGTGAAAGTTTAGGACCCTCTATTATATATTGGTACTATATTTTTATCGTTTGCGTCGAGCACACTTTAAGCTGCTAAGGTAGTTCGTTAAGTGTACTTAACGCTAAACGTGATGGCGTAATGAGAAATATTGCAGTCGATTATACAGTTATTAACTCTTGGTAGAGTTTCTAGGTACGATTTAATTTTTTACGGGGATTTACCGCCAAAGCTTCGAATTCCATATAGGTATACTGATATAAAATATGTAGGTATACCGTATTTGGAAGAATTAAAAAATTAAATTAATTATTGAAAGCATGCTAATCGATACATTTCATCTTTTATTGTTAATGGCTTTATATCTCTTTTGTTATTACGTTGTGCATTGTTGTTTTGTTATTTGAATTTACTGTGTGCATTTTATGATTAATGGAACGTAGTGTTTTCATTGTTATACATCCGATTGCAAGGAAGAGAATTTCGTTCGTTGAATATTCATGCTTTCCATGCAAGATCGATTTAAATGAATTTTACGGAAAGTTGGTGAACTATTTGTTTTTTATTTACAGATAGAAGAAAGTTCCCAAATATAGCAACTCATGGCCATTTTGAGCGTATTTTTTGGTAGCTATGCGATACTGAAATTAGTTTCTTGGATTAGCATCTACACAATCAATTATAAGAGCGAAAATTAGTCTAGGAAAGGATTAGACACATCCCTTGGTTCGTGCACGTAATAGTTGCCCTCGGTTATTATCCAATAGTATTGTCGTTTCGCAGGATGCACATCTACACATACTATACACAGCCATACCGTATCCATCAAAGGCTCGACACATCCACATACGTTTTGCCGTAGGCGTTGTACTTGATCAGTTAATATATAGTGTCATGTCAAACGAAATTGGACAATAATCAATTAGATTCACGTAGGCTCGTTACAAAATCACTTTCTTAAAATGAGGTAGCGTTTCATAAGCCCATTCCATGCACATTCGGACTACGTATATAATCAATCATTTGGTGTAATAGGTGTAGATTTTTCTGGGCATTCAACGCTTGTATTAATCTTCCTGAATTTCCATACTGTTATGCATGTAATATTCAGAATCGTATGTGTATCAAGGAATTCCTTGCCTTTTACCTTGCAATTTCGAGAAATATTCTCGCATCCGTTAAAGAAAAAAAGTTATAGCTGCATCACACATAAGAGCGAATAACGTAGAGGTAGCTACAGCTGTACAAGGAAATAGCTTTCCAAGTCACGTGCAACTGGAACATCCGCACAAGCGAATATATAGATGTAATATAGCTGCCCGATTTTTCGCGACAATGGAGACCGATGCACCGCACATTCCCAAAGCCTTATGATTTTGAATTTATCGATATTGAATTCGGTTTATTTCCATCGATTTATGAGTATACGCCTAGGCAAAAAATTTTATATACGTATTCTAATTCAATACGAATGGGTCTTAATGTCGAGAGTTCTTATTCATACGACATAAAATGTTCAAAAGCCGTCTTAAAAATAAATAATATGTTCAAAAGTAAATATCACCAGCATACATAATTTTCTCTGCATGTGATAGTTTGGGAAGTATTTCGAGGAAAGTAGAAGAGAACATGATTTGCTCTGTTGTATCCTGGAACTAAATATGTAGACTAAGAAATTGGGAGCATTGTTTAACTAGGACTAAATATTTTTAATTAACATTTTTTACATTAAAACGTGTAATTATACTGCTGCACTATTTTAAAAGTAATACACGATCATTGTGATTCTAGTTATTGTAACTTTAAATATGCTTTACGAGTTTTTATAATTTCACAATTACTGAAATCTTTACTTTTCCAAGTTAGTAATTCATATGTTTTTTTTTTACAGAGTTGTCGACGCAGGCCATGTACACGATAAGAAAGCAGTTATTTTCTGCCACAAGGTAGTACAACTTTTTAATCTTCAAATATGATATACTTCAAATGTTATCAGACTATATTAAATTAAGAAGATTTATAAACAGTATAGCCACCCTGAAAATGAACAATCAAAAACTGAGGATCGGAGTACTTAATCTTTATTTGCCGATCCAGGTAACAAACAGATTGCTGACTCATCTTTTAAGGTTCTGAATCTTTCATTTGAATCAAAATCGTGATTTTATAATCTATATGCGTTGTAAGAGTCTGATGTTCAGTAAAAAACGAACGAATCCCTTTTTTAAGGTTTTCAGCAAATTTTTAACTTTGTAGAAAATCTTAATTTTCACTAATTTGCAAGCGCTGTATATTAAAATTGTAAGAAAATTACAGTATTTATACTATAGCTACGTAATCGCATTTTTGCCAAAACATTTATTAGATACCTGACGAGTGTATTTCAGGAGTACTGTAATTATATTGCATTAGAGTAGTGCGTAATGTAGTTAAACTTCTCGACACGCGGGATAACTATGCCCCAACCATGTGTCCGACCGGATCTAGACAGTTACTACTTGCACGCCACTGACGCGACGTGCATGTAATATGTAAAAGCTCGCGTGTCGCAACTTTGTCACTCTGACACGAGACACACGGAACTGAGAAGGGCACTTCATTTTTCTTTTGTAATTTATTTCTTGGCGATTCATCACGGATCAAAAGCGCAACTTCGCGGAGTAAATGCGAAACTTCGATTTTACAGCTGGAACTCGTAAATCGACTCGAGGAATTTTGAGTTTTCGATTTCTCTACTTGCGGCGCTGGCTCCAAGCGTAAGGGAAAAAAGTATCAAAGTTTAAGCTAAACCGCGGGGTCAGTTTGGTTTAGGAGGATTTTAGATGTGGTTATATCCTTGCGAGATCCGTCAGTTTAATGTGTCAGTGTCGCAGAGAATTAGAAATTCAAATTTCGCTCAGGTTGACTATACAAGAAATTAACCAATATGTTTGAAACAAAAAAGTGCATAAATTAAATTGCAATAAATTCATTATAAAAATGTGAAATATCACAATATTCGAATTGCCCTCGTCGAAATATTGTGTGAATATAAGCTTACAGTTACTTCATACAATGATACAGATAATTACGCAGAGTGAACCATTTTAAAATTCATTGTCACTTCAATGTTATTTTTTTGCAAGCAAATAAGTTTGAGTATCTCGTCTGACACGCATAGTGGTACGTAAATTTTTAATTGACTATATAACGCCTCCCAAAATGTGTGAATCTGTATGCGGTTCACTCATGAGGCAAGATTAATTTATGTTTCCCAGACTCATACTTTTAGCAGGGAAACTCACCACGAGTCGCAATATCCATTCCCTTCTTATAACGATAGTAATAACAATGACAACAGTAATAATAATAATATTAAAAATACAGTATTCTACTTATAATTCATTCGAATTGGCCCCAAGCGTAAAAATGGAGAGAAAGGAGCGAAGGGCAATTTCGTTGTCGGAAGCCTGGGCCGCACAACGGAGCGTTTTTTCCTCTCTTCCTTAGGGACAGAATCTTTTCAGTATTTGCTTAATAATGAGAAAGTGACAGCCTTGGCTTTCATTAACTTCTCTCCGAGATAATCTCTGCAATATTATACATTTTGCATATTTCTTATTTTCATCCATCAGCATCGTTTTGTCTCTCATTGGCGACTCTACATGATTGGAGAAATCGCGGCGTATACGAGTACAGTTTTGTGCAGAGGCTCCTTTTACGAGCAGGAAGAATTCGCCGGGAATGTCTGTGGCAGTGGGCCGACGAGTATCGATTGCTTCTCTCTCTCTCTCTCTCTCTCTCTCTCTTTCCGGGGGTGGCTACAGGTGGCAGCGCCACGCTACGGTCGCTTATTAAATATCATCGCTCGACGCCGTTTCTCGCTTCGAAGTGCTTCAATTGTCAGACAAGCTTGACGAATGTGCCCTTTTATTAATAGGGAGGATTTATAAGCGCAGAGTCTCAGTTCTTAATGATTTTGAATTTTCCGCGCTTTTTGACACGTCGTTTTAAGCTTGGACGTTATGTTGAATTGCACTTTGCGCGTAACAAGCAGTGTGTAAAATGATAATGGAAAAAGTTAGCTTCTAAATAATTACTGGGCGGAGAGTGAGTGATGGAGTTGCTATGAAATTGCGAAGAACACGCCGTGTCGCGTTTTTTCTTGCTTTTAAATTTTTTTTTTTTAAATAATGCTCAGCCTCGTAATAAATTTTGTCAGTACGTGTATCGTGTTTGGCTTTGTGATAAAACTTTTTTAATCGGATTCCTTTCCACGCTGCAGAGGAGAAAAATGTAAATGTTTGTGGAAGTCTCTTGTCGCAAAGTGAGGCTCGCGGTTAAAATAAATTCGTTACTAGAGAACTTTTTTTTGTGGAGCGGTTGTTACTTTAGATGAACAAATTACCCCTAATACAAGTAAGAGGATTGGTTGTTTTAAAGGAGAGAGATGTAGTTCATATTTTCATGCAATTCAAGCGAAATAGTCAAAGTATAAGTATATAATAGTTTGAGCTTTAGGTATGAGGACTTTTTTTTCATGGTGAAGTTGGCAAAATCGCAAACCTACAAAGGATAGATCATTGTTGCTTTGGTTCTAGAATTTTTGTCTTCAAACTTTCGCGGTGAGAGTGGAAAGTTTCGTTATAAAATCAACATTGGAATAAGCAGGTTTAATCCGTTGGCTTTTCAGTAGCACAATTGTATCTTTCGTTTGCAACAGCGAATATTTTTGACGTTGACCTAGTTTTGTGAAAATGTACAATGACAGACTTTGCCAAACAATTATGAGTACATTATCGCAGTATAAACAGGAACTGCTTGAAAATATACAGCGAGACGTTTCCAAATTAGATGTAATTTTAAGAAACGTTTAAACTCCGCTATTTCTTTTTAAGCTCTTTCTATTTACTGCAAAAATGTAATTCTTTAATTTTATATATTGTGGATGTAGATAATACATGCTATATGACGTTTAAGTTTTTTAAAGAAATTTTTTAATTTTTATTATAATTTAAGTGATTTGATAAATTTGCTAAACTAATACTTGTCATTTTTTTCAAAATACAAAACATTTTCAAAAATATTGCAAATTCATTAGCTTATCTTTAATATAAAACAATTATTCAAACGCATATATATATTAAATCATGTCTGTATATTTGAGCATTTTAAAGCGAACGTCTTGCAAAAATCGGCTCCTCTCACCAATACTCACAATACTTAATGTCAAAGACCAAATAATATCTCGATCAGTTTTACTTAACTAAGGTTGGCGCACTGTTCAATTGTCATCATTACACCATCGATACACCTCAGATATCTGTCTAAAAATAAAGCACAACAGTGTTGGAAGATCAGCTTTAAAGCCGCGTTACTGCATAATGGCCAACATAAGTATTCACGTCGGTGGTATTCCCCGTAAACTCTAATCTGACGCAACTTTCCGAACGCGTTTATGAAGTTTTGCCAGGAGCACGGGAAATAGATAAGCAGCTTATATATACGCGAAGGACTCTTCCCTTTAAGGGTAGGTTCGTCGTGAATATTTTTATATTTTCCACTTTTTTAGCTGTCTTCTTTCTCGCTCTTATCCGAGAAAATCGCTGTTTGTTTTGCGTGAATTTCATCATTTTACACGCGCGAAGATGTATTGTACGTTTTCTACTTCCGCATGTTCTCAAACATTTGTTTTGCTCCCGATTATTAAGCCGAGGTGTAACAACCGAGGGAGATTTTTACGTGAGTTTTTTTTAAATTATTTTTTTGGTAGCGATATTAGTCTATACGACGGTTTATTGCGGGAGAATATAAAGTTTATATCCCTATTGTAAAAAGCTGCGTATGTTTATACAGAAACATATTTTTTTTCGAAACTATAAACATTTACAAGCGTAGCGTCATTTACAAAGCAGCAAAGGGTTGGTTTTTCATTATAATGTCTCGATCAATTGAAGATTCAAATTTTACATCACAACGTAGCAGATGGAAAAACAACTCATTTGCTTGATAGCACATGATATTCAAAAAATTACAAATCAAGACATGGCTGCTC
Organism: Philotrypesis tridentata; assembly: GCA_018906965.1. NCBI lineage: Eukaryota > Metazoa > Arthropoda > Insecta > Hymenoptera > Pteromalidae > Philotrypesis > Philotrypesis tridentata. The sequence continues at coordinate 13,110 of JACCIB010000290.1, read as the reverse complement.
TCTTTTGTGTAGTTAACTATTATTTTATAAAGTTTCATTAACTTCATAAAGCTAGTACGCATTTATGATTAGTATAATGATTTTTACTATTTAATTCATGTAACCAAATAATCAATACATCTTCAAGTACACAAATCACGTTCCTATATGGCTCTTCGTAACACCTATACTCTTTCAATACGTTTCTGCAATGTTAATCGTTTTGCAATACTGCATAGGATTCTTCCTACAAGGAAAAGCAACGCAAGTTTTTCCAAGGAATTTTCGCGTGTTCGCGCGTGCCGGGGATAAATTGCTGTATTCTCTTGACAAGTATGATGCTGTTCTGTATGTCTTTTACGAGCTTTACATAGGTGCTACAAATTTCATCTCCGCGATCTTGCGCGTCTCTTGAAATACCGCAGCTGCGTGAGAGGATGATCTGCTTGTATACCAGAAGCTTGCCAGGATCGATGCAAGCTGAGCTAGAAAGCTTGAGCGCGAGACTAAGGGCTATTTATAGTGTCCATATGGCAATGTATGCGGGAATATACACTTTGGGATACGGTTCTGATCGTAGCTGTCTATGTTAAATGAGACTGTTTATGCTCATGCAGGTACACGACAAGAATTTCGTTCGGGTTCATTTATGGTTGGGTTTTACTTTTCAGAATCATTTCCAAGGTTCGTGTGACAGTGGCAAAGTAAGGCGGGGTGTTTCACTTTTCTTGTTTTATGTGCTTGGAGAATAAGAATTTATACTGTTTGGAGTTTTTTTTTTTTTGATAAAAGAGAATTCTTGAAAAAAAGAGAAACAGTAGTTCAGAATTTTCAAAATGGGTTTTTGTGTTTAAAGCATCTCATATTTGTTAGTAAAGAAAAAAGGGGGAACATATTTTACATTTCAACTGCGTCAGTAGGAAGCGAAACAATGATTAAATAAAAATACTCATTTCTGGTATGAGAAGATAAAAAAGCTGCAATTTTACATACATTAAAGTGCGTCAGTAGCAAATAAAACATTTAATGAATGAAAATATTTGCTCGCGGTATGAGAAGATGAAAAAAGTTGAAATTTCATTAAATTTAGTAGTTTATTTTTACATTCCCATTATGTAATATTAGAATCCTACGCCAAAAAATATGTGCGAGACTTTGAAAACATTTTACTGATTTGGCATTCTATCAAGCAATACTGACTTGCATCTGTTTTTCAAAATATTTATCCATGAAAATATGATTTTATTATCTTTGCGTCCTATTTTTACTGAATCTTACAATTTGAAAGATTCAAATTTCAACTTACTGTAAAGCCCAAAAGTATACTTTCAAAATTTTTTAATAAATTTTTAGAGGAATTATTAATATGAAGAAGGCCCGAAAGTCAAAATTTGTATCTTACACAACAAATCATAGCAAATCAAATCGCAACTAATTTGCTGACTACAAAAATTATAATCATAATTTATGTTTCGCATTTTGATTTTTCGCAATTTTGTTTATTACTCATCGTTAGAAGAACATATGTGTTTTCATTCGCTTTATCCTAGCGTGAAATTCGAATGATTTATGATAAAATCAGTTTCTGAGATCTGTGCACACAGATTTAATATACAAAATCACATACGCGTATTCTATTGCCCCCTTTCGAGTCTACCACGTCGGCCCGTGTAAAAATTAGCCCCGAGCTTTTTTTTCAGCCCTCCTTTCTATTCGCTTGCTTGAGCTCTTGGAAAGAAAGCGCGAGAAAAGCCGTCGATCTATGGCACGCATTCGTATATACGCTTATAACACAGGCGTCTCCCGTTCCATACACGCCTACGTGCGCACGAAGCAAGTTTGTAGATCAATATGGACGAGCTTCCCGCGACACACATCGGAAATCTTACGCCGAGATATATGTATACATGTATATCTATATACATATAAATACATATAAAATACAAACGCGTGGCTACGTTGAGGTAGAAGAGCAAAGAGAGGATTTTTTCGCATCGTCTCACCCACTTTCCCTCTAATCCTGGCAAATGGTATATCGAGTCCCTCGCCTGTCCCCGAGAGAAGCGAATCTTCTCTCTCTCTCTCTCTCTCTCTCTCTCTCTCTCTCTCTCTCTAACACCTATACTCCTATGGAAATTTTATTTCCAAAAATTCTCACCTATAGCCCAAGAGAGCAACTCATTTCCATATTAACGAAGACGCCGAAAGGATTTTCTCGTCATGCAACTTTCAGCTGTTCCCCCTTACGCTCACGACGTATTTATTGATTTTTTATCAAGCGAACCGAGATTTTCGAAACTGTTTTCTAGCCAAGCGCGTGTTTGGCTTGGTTTACGAGGAACGGAAAAAATGTCGTTGAAATTTTGCAAGATTCCGTTACCGTGGATACATACTGGCCATGGAAGTCGACCTCGAGAGTCTGCGACAGAAAAAAGCGAGATAAAGAGATTCTGGTATTTACAAGCGGCTAATCTGCTCGAGAATTTCCGCAAAAATGGAGTGAAAATCCGATGGATCTCGATTATTTCCAAGGGGAATTTCTCCGATATGACAGGCGTTTTGCGCCTGGCTAATGCGCGCGCACGTGTCTGTGTACGAAGATTCGATCGTTTCTTTTTCGAATATTGAAATACCTGTTCAGTACGGGGAAATAGTTGATTAATCATGATATACAGACATCATTTTTCCCTCGCAATTTAATCATTTAGAAAGGCATAAGCGCATAATGCGTTGTATGTTTAGAGATGTGCAGTACGTGCAAGTCACGGTTAACTAAATTGTCCTTTCATCGTATCAATCGGGATGGAAAAAGCCGTCATTCTTCAAACTGACAAATAGTCGATGACGCGCGTATGCACTTAATTTTTCTTCGGCACGCCAGTACAATTAGGCTCGATGAGCTTGGAAAAGTTGCCCTCTAAGCCGCTTTTCCCACGCGCCGGACTCCTCAAACTACTTTCCTCGACTAGGGAAAACGAATCTATTTAATCCCTGACACCGAGTGAACAGTGCACTGTTTTAATTGAATGTGTCAAGGGCATGGGCCGGGTAATGAAACGTTATTGGCAATGCCAGAAACGTCTTTTTTTTGCCGCCACGATTACGCTCGTAAATATCGTTACAGTTGTTAAACCATTAGTACGAGACGAGCAGATTTTTTAATCTTTTTTTTTAACGGCTCTGATAACAGCTGCGAAATAGGAAATCATTAGGCAATCCAAAAATAACTATACAGAGTTGACGTGAAATGGTCTGAACTATTGAATTTTGAATTGATATAATTTTCGAAATTAATTTCGTTACAAAATACCGATACGATTCTGGTACGTAATTATTCATCAATTAATTCCGATGCTATTCCATTTCTGAATCTGCTTGGATGCTGCTACAGCGATATTTTATGCACAAAGATGAGAAAAAAAATTATGCAATTTTGCAAGTGTCATTGATGCAAAGAGTCGATAGTAATAATCGAGTCTCGCAGGCAATATATACAAGAGGTGAAAAAAAAGCTGAATAAGGAGAAAAGATTGCCATCGAGATTCGAATCATCCGACTGAATATTTCATATTTCTTACGATTTTTCTTCGATATCTCAATGAAGTACAGTCGATGTATTTACTCATTCCATCACGATTCCTCGTAATGAGACGAGACGACGCTGGAAGATCACTTTTTTTTGCTTTTTCCTTTTGAAACTTGAGCATATTACGAGCAAAATTTTCGGATTAAAAATAATTATTTTTTATCAATGACAATGAATCTTTAGGCCACACGGAGCATTTTAAAAAATAACTATTTTAAATTTCGATTATAATAATTATAATTTGCCATGAAATAAATATTATAATTTCAGCCTAAATATATTGTGCAAATACACTGATTTAACGTATTGTGTCATACACATCCACTTCTTATTACCGTCTTTTAATTCCCACGCATCGAATTGTGAATAACATTACTCATCGTAGTGGAACGAATAATTCTAAATCCCTATGTCCACTTCGGTAACATAAAAAAAAATTACACCGTCTTCTTTTCCCTTGAAAGCAAACCGGTATACATCGCGAATCCGCACAAGTATGCAAATACAGTCGTATATGAAAAAACGAATGAAACAATTAAAAAGCCGATGTGCAGGACTACGAGAGTCGAGTGCGGCGAGGATGCTAAGAAGGTTCTGGCGCTGTTGCTCTGCGAGAGAGAGGCGATGGAGAGGGAGAAGGCGCTCGAATGGAGTCTGCGCAAGCCGGAGAGCTTCTGTTCACGAGGCTGGCTCGGTCCGTCGACAATGACAGTCCTGCCGCAACACCAAAGCGCGCCACACAATCGTGAGTAGAATTTTTTCAGTCCTCTCTCCGTCTTTCACACCTATACACACATGGAACACCTAATGCATACAAGTACACACCTGACACCTCACATAGCAATACACGCGTATACGGATTTTTCATTGGTGTTTTACTTAGATATTCTGTATAACCCAGCACAGTGTTATCGCTGAATAAGACGAACACATGTCGGGATACTATGTCGAGTTATATCATACACAATTTTATCCCGTAGCTGTGTGTTATTAATTAGCCACCCCCCCCCCTTTTTTACCCCTTCAGCAACGTTATGGACATGTGTACTTTTTTATCTCTCAATATTCCTTAACTTTATTAATACACACAATCACTACATACGTGCCACTGACGCAAGTGTGTGTCGGAGTGCTTCCTTTAAATATACACGTGCGTGTCGGAGGACCTGTGGAACATAGGCTGCTAGCTTTCGACGATTCGAGTAAGTGGTAACGAGCCATACCCCCCCGGGAATTAGTTTGGAATTCATGCCGCTCCAGTGTCGATTATTCTTAGAACTTTTTTTTTTGTTTCTATTTGAGTAGTCCCACAGTGATGTAGATCAACGTCCGATCGGCCGATAATAGAGTCTCTGCCTCTGTCATTTCGACTATCGGATGCCAGTTGGACGTGTAATTCTGGAGTCGAGGCTGAGAAATAAAGGGCTTTTCACGCGGCTGCCGATAAAAGTGTCGAAAATTTCAGGGGGAACGAAGAGGAATCGAGCCCAGACTATTTCCATCTATCTCGATGTGCTTTATACTCGTACATCTTGATGTTTACGATATACCTTGTAGATATTGAGCACTTTTTATTCAGCTTTTTAAATAGAGAGCTTAGTACTCAGATCGTACGCACACCTGTCGCGAAGGTGTATTCAGTGGGGAACAATGTATTTGGGAAAATTAATTTCGCATAGCTCCCAGCGGAATAATCTTTTGATGTCGGCACAATGAGGACCCCCACTGGCTTCTTAATTGACTTGAGTCACTTTGAGCAGTTTGTCTATTTGCGTATCGTAATAATGCACGTCTAGGTTATAATGCACACCTTTTCGGCTATCGAAAATTTATTGGCAAATATGAGGAATTGGCTAGTTGCAAAGCGAGCTAATTACGTAGCTACTCAATTATTTACAGCGCCTCTGGCGAGACGGAGGCGTTCGATGGCTTGTTTTATTTTCAATTATTACGATAGAGTCTATACTCGAGGTGATCATTATGGGACGTGACGTGTTAGCTTTTCGGACGCGGCACCTTGTGATTTTTTAATTATTTGCAATTTTAGGCAGCGGAGTTTGTGGGAGACAATGATCGATATTTATATTTATACACAGTTTCGGCATTTATAGGTCATACGTGTATTCTCCTTCCGAATCGATCGAGTCACATTAATTTAATTAAAAGTTTGCGATGGGTATACATGGATTTTTCGTTGATCGTTGCGCATGCACGGGAAAGTTCCAAGTGCAGCGTTAAGAATTCAGAATGGGTGCACGGAATCGCGAGAATTTTGTTTTTTCGTAGGAAAAAAAATGCGAATGATTGATAGTAATTTTTACGATCTATGCAAGAGAATGAACGTGGAAAAAATTAACAAAACGAGTCAATTACGTGAACGATGCACGAATTCGATGTTTATAGAGGATGCTAACAAAATTCCCAGAAATAAAGTGTGAAAATAAAAAAAACAAAAATTGTATAACTTCTATGCGATTAGAAAAAAATTACTTCTGATGACTATGTATGTATAGTTTTTTGTATTAAAGCTCCTTTTCCACATTTTATGGACCGTTAAAAAATGTTCTGCAATTGATAAATGTAAGAAGATTTTAATTATGATTGGCCAAAAAGAATGTAGAAGAATAAAGCTGGTTTAAAAAATTCAAAATACTGTAGCAAATAAAAGTTGGGGTAAAATAAGTTGAGAACAGTTGCTTGAATTTTAAGGAAGTCAAATAAAATTTCCCTTTGATAAGCACAAATGAACGACACAGGAAAATGTGAATTTGCGATAGACCAAAGAAAGAGTGTTGCAAAAAAGTGTTCGCTCATGCGAAAGGTTGTTAGGTTTTGAAAATAAAGTTCGTTTATGATTTCGTAAAAATCCACCTATTTCGCAGAAGTTAAGTAATTTTCTCCCTTTTTAAACACTTCAAATTTTTCAACCTAAAAGGTTTTATTTAACGATTTTTCTACATATATGTATACATAGTCGCGATGCAGTTGAAAGGGAAACATATATATGTATTTGAATTTACGAGGGTAGTGAATTTCACGTTTAAAACAGAGAACACTCGTAGAATGAAAAGAGTTTTATTTTTCATTCTCCGGAATACCTACTTCTCCAGCAGCAACAGCCTGTATATGAAAAGCTCGTAAATTCTTTCTATTGCATTCGCTTAAATATTTATATGTGATAGAAAACATCAGAAAACTCACAAAAGTGTCATCGAAATGTAAAATTGGATTCTCAAAAATTCACAGGGCTATCGAACTTTCGATACGTCGCAGTATTACGCATGAGGCTATGGCATTGTGACGTGCGAATAAAACAAAGTATAAACACGTCACTATACACATATAGCAAACAAGCCTCGTCGAGTGCTTGTATGTACATACATCAACCGCAGGTATATAACGCATAATTTTCGCAAGCGTATACCTCGCTCAATTGCCCAAAGCGACGATCTTATAGCTGAGGTGATCATAACCTATAAAATCGTCATTCAGCCAGAATAGAACGTGTTGATACGCATGCGTATATGTCGCATTATCCGGGATCTTTACGACGCGAGCTTTTACGAGTTAACTGCTTTGATTCGCGCTGTAAACAACGCAGTAGAATCTCCAGGTTTGTAAATCAAGTCTTTGGAAGTGAAATTTTTCGATGTGCGTGGGAAATCCGCGGGGAATTCAAATTCCTTACCCAGAAAAAAGAAAATTCACTTTAACCGGGGTCGTCACGTATAGCTCAACCGCACGCTCCGCTTTCCCGAATTACTCATTCAAACGGCGTACTTTCTCCCAAAAGTTTAAAATTATTCCACGAAACTTCAATCGTGCTGGCAGCAACAATCCCGAAAACATTAATTCCGGGCGAAGTGCAGCTCGCGGAAGCAGCTATACCGGAGTAGTATTGAATAAACGAAGGAATGCATTGAAATATAAGCGAGAGAGGGGGAAAGAAAGAAAAGCGTGGTGAATGGATTGTAAAAGCAGTAGCTCTTGGTGAATGCTGAGAGGATCATCCCGCTCTCTTTCTATCTCTCTCTCTCCCTTTCCGCGTCGCGCATGCAAAACTGTCCCGTCCCCATTCACTCGGCTTGGCCAGTGGAGTGCGCGATGCAGAAAAGAAAGTGCAACGGGCCAGTGGGCCACAGCCTCAAAGAATCGCGCGAGGCAGCAGTGATTTTAAAGGGAAGAAGATGAAGCGCTTCTTTTACTAGATGCACACTTTTTATAATATTCTCCCGGTATCTTCTTACGCTTTTTACCAAGTTTTCGCATTTCAAATTCATCAAACTTTTTCCGAATTCGCTTACTTGCAGCGTACATTGATCGACCTTCGCGTTATGATGATTTTTATTTTCAGCTTCTGTGGAAGAAATTTTGAAATAGTAATTTTTCGAAGTCTCTCTTTCTCTCTTTCTCTTTCGAAGTTTAATAATTACGTTATTCGTGATATGGAAAAGGAATAAGAAATTAAAATTGCACCCTACTATGTGGTAGATGAATAACACTGATTTACTTAAAATGGAAGTAGAAATGAAATTATTATATAAATTGAGACATACGTCGCTCGAAGTTATGTAATAATCCACCATTTTACCAAGTTAGATGTTGGTATTTAAATATCATATACGGAACAGCATTTGAATTACATGATTCTGTGATTCTATTTACATATCATGTTGTAAGGCGTTTCTATGTATTCATCAGTCTTTGTCAAACATTGTAAAACAGTTGACAATTACATAATGAAAGAGAAATTCTAACTGTATGAGTGTACGTTTAGATTTTAGCAACTATTTAACCGACTTTATGCAGACAAAGCTATAAGTATATATTTATATCCATTTCTGAAGTGCAGTCAAAAACTTATTTTTCATTTTAATCAGATGCTTGCTTTTTATGATCATTTACGAGTTTAATGAGTCTAATTAAATGAGTATAATAATGTAGAATAATTTTATTGAATTCAGCAGTTTCAAAGATATTTAATATTCTTTAGCCTTCTTTTAGCAAATCTTTTGAATACATCCTCATTTTTAGCTTAATTATAGCAATCTAAGTATACCAAAAATTTGATAGAGTTGTTTTTACTTTAGAGTATCGATTAATTTTTCGTATATGAAATTTTTTCCAGATAGCTTTCCTGCTAAGAAATTTTCGCGAATACTTTTTCAACAATGGAAAATCCGAACAATGTTTTAATCACCGCGGATCCAATGTTCGGCCAATGAAAGCATTGTATTAATACAAGTTCGTCGTAAAACCAGGCTGGGTGTTTTCCAGATATGAAATCCCATAATTACAAACTTTATCAGCTCTAGTAAAATAGCGGCGAAAAGCTCAAAGCGAGTAAGTGGTGCCGCAAAATTTATATGCCTAATAAAAACTCCGCCATAAAGCAACACTCGGCAACAAAAGCTAGCGTCACCGACTGACTGTAGACTAGGAAAATTCGGTTGGAAAAGTACGTAGGGCGGAAAAAGAATCGATTTTCCTCGGCCCCTTCCCTTTCCGATAAGGAAAGCCTCCCTGAATACTCGGCAATTTTCGAAAGTCGAAAATCCGGTAGGGAGGAATCTCTCGCGATCGATCAGATTCCCCGTGGAAAATAAAGGATTTTCTTGATTCTTTTGAACAATGAAAAATCACTGTTGTAGAAGTCTAATCGCGCTATTTCCGAAAGATTAAACTTTATGATTTCCAAATAGTTATCCTAGTAGAATATTGCCGATAAGTATAGAATTGAAAATGAGCGATTCGGCATATTTCGTCGCGAATCAATCGCTACAATGTAGCGATAAACTGCCGATAATATCGTCTAGGTCGTATCCTGGTAGAATTTTCCCCGATTAGACTACCAGTAATATTCCATGTTTCATTTACTTTTAGAAAAAAATATCATGTTCATTATAATAATATATAATTATAAATTAGTTGAAATAAATTACTTTTTTGTATTCTAATAAAAAACTATCAAATCATCTATATTTTTATTATACTTTTATGATACTAATCTCTACATGTATCGTTAACGATAAGTTCGGCATGATGTGCTCAAAATATGTCCCCAAGCATTCAGGTTTCTGGCTAGATTTTTTGCGATAATAAGCCAACAAACGATGAAATATGGCATTTACTGGGTAACGTATCAGGAACGATTCTACCAGGGTAGTATTCCAAATAGTTTGTAAAAATAATGTATCTTTGCTGCATTTATAAATAGTGAAGATTCGCAATACAAAATAGCAGGCAGTAATGATATTCACTCAAATGTAATATTATAATTGGCAAATATCACTGTTTCATGTAAACATAACTATCTCATTAAATGCACATTCATTAGTTTATTATTTCTTAAGCGTGGCATAAGCTGATTACTACGAACAGCGAAATTTTCAGTAATTTAAGTTAAGAGATTACGCGGCGTAGAAGAATATTGCAAAAAAAAATTTCATTTTTTCTTTTCAAAAGTTTGCTAGCATACCAGCCCGGATAAAAAAGCTTAAAAATAAAAGTTATTTTTCAGAAAATATTTTTTTCTCGCTCGCAAAATATCACGGAATAACTGAGAAAATCGCGTACCGTCACTATATCCAAAAATTGAATCTCGAAAAAGGGGCGCATGTTAATAAAAAAAGTAAAGAAATTGATGCGAATGTGTGACTCTTGCTAACGAGTTCATCAAATAGTTACTCGTTATAATCCAACGAAAATTGCTCGTGAAGCGAAAAAATAATAAATAACGCATGCACCCACGCACACACGCACAGACATGCGCACACACGCGCGAATACACATGTTGCCGGCGACCATCAAGCTACTGTACACTGTTTAGCCAATGATGAGCGAGAGAAAAGCAGGAATTCTCGTTATGCAGCTCGTAATACCGCTGACCTGCAAAATTCGACTGCGTGTACCCTCCTCCCTCTGCGCAATTTTTACGTGCCAGTTGAGTCTCTTAATTTGACCTGCGCGAGCTAGCGCCTCTGTCAAAGGGGAGTTTTCGTCGCGACACACATATTTTTCTGTGCAGTCGTCGGATATCGCTCTTTTTACACAACAAAGGATTTATGAAATCTTTTAAAAAATTCCGAAAATTACAGCGCGCTATTACAAAGGGACAAGCTGCTCTAAGCTTATTATTTCTATGTGTCTGCGGAAAGTTCTTTTTATTTGATTTTTCGTATAAACTAATCTAAAATATAATCAAGTACTTCAGCGTAAATATAAGTTCCACAACGATTCCTTTGCTTCAAAAGCTTCTGTACAAACTTACAAAATTAACTTTTTATACTATCACTTGAAGGTGAGACTCAGTCCCCTAAACTCCGGCCTCGTAAGTAAACCCTCCACGCTTTAATTTTTATGCGCAGACAGATTTTTTGATCATGCGAAAGATCGCAATTTTTTTTACTCTTTGATAATCAAGTTGCAGCTCTGACAAACAGGAAAAAAGTACATGGAAAAAAAACACGTGTCTCATTGTTGAAGCTTGGGTAGCGATACGTTGTGCGACAAAAATTTTTCGCTCTACCGACATAAACTCATCTATTGTAATAATTCACAATGGATATATCTCGCTTTGGTCCATTCAGCGGTTCTCGCGTCAGAGAGAAACTCGAGGTAGAGGAAAACAGGAAATTACGCGACGAGGAAAACTCGATGCCGATGCCCCACTTGAATGGGCGTATATAAGAATCTATATACCACTCTCTGCCTCTCTTACTCTATACATTCCCGCTAATTCTCTCATCTCTCGAGCATATAGTATACACAAACCGAGAGTCGGCTGAGATTTAATTAGTAGTTGTGTACGCGCAAGCTCGTTCAAAAACCGAGACGATATTCCAGTTGATCAGCTGCTCCGATAACTCGTATTGCAGTCGCGCTCACTGTATACCTATAAACTATATATGTGTAAGTTTGTTCAGATATAATTTCGAATATCTCCAAGTTCGGCGATGATGACGAGGACGATGGCGTTTCTTGGTTACTAATTAGTACGGGTGTATATAAACTTTCAACGTTACATGTACACACGTACACATGACTACTTCATAGTTTACGGACTTTAGATGGTATGCGACTCTATCACTCGAAAGTATAGTACATAGAATAAAATGACTCTATCGCTCTACTCGAGTAAAATTGATTTTAGAATACAGGCTCTGCACTGCATATTCTCACATTGGAGATCTGTATGCAGGCAGGCCTCAAAAAAATAGAAAAGAGAGAAATGTAAATTTCTCTCTGTTGGCGTTTCGTCCAGCTGTCAGAGTGGACTCCTCAGTAAGGCTCTGACAGCTTCCTCAGACGCCCGCCACTTCAAAGAGAAGCGGCATTTATGTGGTCTCGGCCTGCGTTTTTCTCTTGCAAGAGAGAACTCTAGCATAGAGAAAAAGGCAGGTCGCCACCTAGCGGACACTTATAAGAGCCAGTGTCAAAGTTTAGATGGTATGCGACTCTATCACTCGAAAGTATATACATAGAATAAAATGACTCTATCGCTCTACTCGAGTAAAATTGATTTTAGAATACAGGCTCTGCACTGCATATTCTCACATTGGAGATCTGTATGCAGGCAGGCCTCAAAAAAATAGAAAAAGAGAGAAATGTAAATTTCTCTCTGTTGGCGTTTCGTCCAGCTGTCAGAGTGGACTCCTCAGTAAGGCTCTGACAGCTTCCTCAGACGCCCGCCACTTCAAAGAGAAGCGGCATTTATGTGGTCTCGGTAGAGTCATTTTATTCTATGTACTATACTTTCGAGTGATAGAGTCGCATACCAATCTAAACTTTGACACTGGCTCTTATAAGTGTCCGCTAGGTGGCGACCTGCCTTTTTCTCTATGCTAGAGTTCTCTCTTGCAAGAGAAAAACGCAGGCCGAGACCACATAAATGCCGCTTCTCTTTGAAGTGACGGGCGTCTGAGGAAGCTGTCAGAGCCTTACTGAGGAGTCCACTCTGACAGCTGGACGAAACGCCAACAGAGAGAAATTTACATTTCTCTCTTTTCTATTTTTTTGAGGCCTGCCTGCATACAAGATCTCCAATGTGAGAATATGCAGTGCAGAGCCTGTATTCTAAAATCAATTTTACTCGAGTAGAGCGATAGAGTCATTTTATTCTATGTAATATACTTCGAGTGATAGAGTCGCATACCATCTAAACTTGACACTGGCTCTTATAAGTGTCCGCTAGGTGGCGACCTGCCTTTTTCCTCTATGCTAGAGTTCTCTCTTCAAGAGAAAAACGCAGGCCGAGACCACATAAATGCCGCTTCTCTTTGAAGTGGCGGGCGTCTGAGGAAGCTGTCAGAGCCTTACTGAGGAGTCCACTCTGACAGCTGGACGAAACGCCAACAGAGAGAAATTTACATTTCTCTCTTTTCTATTTTTTTGAGGCCTGCCTGCATACAGATCTCCAATGTGAGAATATGCAGTGCAGAGCCTGTATTCTAAAATCATTTTTACTCGAGTAGAGCGATAGAGTCATTTTATTCTATGTACTATACTTTCGAGTGATATGAGCGACGTGTGCAAGTTCGAGGTCT
>JACCIB010000289.1:0-200506 GCA_018906965.1 Philotrypesis tridentata | reverse complement strand
TAGCTGATGTAGATGCTGGGAAAGGCTTTAAAGCTTCAATTTCTAGACGTACATCGACAGGAGCGTTTTTTAGAGTTTCATTTTGCCGTGAACAGTCAATAACTACGAGTGGAACATTATTGATATAATCTTTCTTTATCCAACACTTGTTGCGGATCTCTTCCATAGTAGCTTCTTTGAAAATCAACATACATGTCATAGAGTAATGCATACTGATTTTTAAATATGTCAATGTTCAGATTACCGTATGGATAAGATTTTGAATTCAAGAAAAGTTTTACATTACTAATTTCACAATGATCAAATCTGCTACAATTTGCATCTTTAACATCTTTTCGCTTAGTTTGTAATCCAATTATTACAAAACGAGGTTTTTTCCATTTGATTTGAAGTTTTTACTGTCCATACGTGCTTATTGGCTGCTGGAAGTGATGGTATTCAAATAACTCCCAGGAACGATAACACATAGAGATTGGATGTCTTTACCAATAAAATTCAATAGCTGGATTTTTTGTTTGTCAGAAGCAACGACATGTGGCATTAACCACTCTATCTTTAATATCTTTATTTCAAAGTTTTCATAAGTAGCAGCAGCACCTGCAGCAGCAGTACTTTGTTGAATTACTGCATTGACATCACTTCTTGATCTAGTGAGAATGAGTTCGTGCTTCATATTAAACTACCACCTTTTTATAATCTTCTGCAAAACCCAAGACCATGCTCAAAGGAATGCAGCCTTCAAAGTATCCCGCATTATTTTTCACAGATGATTCTGATTCATTCAAACCTTCCCATCCTGCATTTTTTAAAGCGAAAGCTTGCCTCGGTGTAAATGAAGGCCATTCTTTCATAAGACTGGTCATACCAACATTTTTACATTTATCAATCTCCACCGCATTCATTTCATATCGAATTTCATCAAACAGATTGCAAATTCCATTGTTTGCAAAATCAGTTTTAGCTACTGCTGTTCCATCTGGTTTTCTTAATGTTCCATAGACGCGAACATAACTGCGAGACGGTAAGATCTGGATGGAAATACGAATTCATCACTGTTATTAAAACTCAATGAAGAGTATGGCTGGTATGAATGTAATTCGTACTGAGCAATAGACTCATCGAATACGACACCTGATTGAATATGAAGAATTTCGTCCATTTTTTCTGGAAGCAGCAGAGAATTATGCAACTTATTTTTTTCCACGAACTTTTAGTCCTATGCTCTTGAGGAACTGTACGCTCCGCCGTGTTAACGGTTTGACTTTCTTTTGTCGACTGATGGATGTTTGCCATTGCGGCTGTCTTATATGCACATTAGAATTGAAAAACAATGCCCATTATATCGCTTTGATGTGAAGTCTAATAGTAATTTCCTCTCCTCGAAAATTCACCATTCGAATTTGAAGATTATCTATGCACTTAACACTAAGTGGAAGATAATGACATGAGACGGAACTTCTACGATTTGAATCCTGGAGGTACTCTGGGGAAGAATTCGTGGATTGTGTGTACCTTTTTGTTATTGATGTATGCACCAGTAGTAATGTTGCACTCTACTCTGAGTGCATTTATCTTCAATATTTTACTGGTAAATCAGAATTAATGATTGACTTTTTCTTTGAGAATGCGTGGAGCAAAACCAAGAAGACGACCTATAGAATTATTAGGCGTAAAATCTAGTGGATGACTGCATTTAATTTCACTTCTAAGAGTATTATTGTTAGCTTTCAAGTTGAATTCAATTTTTTTAGATTTCAAAGATTCATTCAAAAATTTGTTAATAGCGTCTACCTCGTAACTTCCAGTAGGAATAGTTATTGTATCTCCGTTTTTTATATGAAGTTTATTATTTGTTTCATCTACATTGGAATTGAGTTAAATGTTAAGAGTTCAACTAATCCCAAAGTGTATTTCTTATGCTGTGTCAGTTCTATTGACGGAAAATATTGTGCTTCTAAAACAGAAGAATTTCCTGAAAGACTCAATGTAAAACTATCTTCCATGACTGATTGAAAGAGAATGAATGAATTTCAGTAATGGTTGCCTTTTTATAGACAATCGCTTAAGAATCGAAGACAAAGATGGCCACAAATAAATGTGTTAAAATTTTGATATCTTTTATAGTTATATTTTACTTCTTTTACATTTAAGTACTTCATAAGCTCAATAGGAGGTCTAAGATCACCAAAACTGTCAAAGTAAATGACTTTAGAACCATTTTTTCGATAACACACCCAGTGTGTGCCTTTGTTTTGATAATCATCTAAATTAACAATAGCAGATTCATTATGCCAAGGGCCATTTGAAGGTAGATTATTTCTCATGAAAACACCTCTAAAATTTGGGATTTTCATTTCACGAGCATACTTTATGAGATCATAGTCAGTTAGTGGACGATTTGGTAAAATTAAATTGACGTTTTTTTTTTTTTTAATTTGACCATGTCCAATGTTAGGCTTCATAAATAATCCCATTCCGCTTTTATAAGGTTTAAGATAGAGACCTTTGCCAAGAGCAATAGCTTCCATAGTTTTATTATGTCTTTTACTTTCTTCATAATCTTTCTGCGCACTTTTAGCAGCATTGACTGCTTTAGCTATTCCGGCAGCTCCTCCTGCTAAAGCACCGGTCGCACTAAGTCCTGCAAATAATGGTATAAGAAAAGGAAGAACTCCACCAATTTTTGATGGTAATGGTAGAACACGTGGAAGTTTAATTTTTTTCTTACCACCTACACTCTTTACAGCTTGTCGTGCACCTTTGCCGGGATCACCTCTTTTTATTCGCTTTTTTAGTTTAGTTCCAGGACCACAGTATTGATAACCTGGAAGATGCATTTCAATAGGTAAGTTATTGATTACTTTATCAAGCAATCCATGACCTTTTGGTCGTTTCTGAGACTTGTGTACAATCATCTCTCTTCGAGTGCTGATTCACAACTGAGAGATGGACAATATAAAACATGTATTTATATTATTTTAGGCTCAATTTTAAAGTTACCTTTGTCACGTCAACATGGATTTTACTGAACAGAAAGTCAAACTTCCAATTGCAAACTTTGATTTTGGAACACAGAAGAGAAAGAAGCGGCATGGAGAATTACTACCAGATAGTATCCGAGCAGTTTTTTGTGGTCCATCGAACTGTGGAAAAACAAATAGTTTATTAGCTCTAATTACACATCCGAATGGTCTTAGATTTGAAAATGTGTATGTATACTCTAAATCGTTGAATCAACCCAAGTACCAATTTCTCAAAGAAGTTTTAGATCCTATTAAAGGCATATCACATCTACCGTTTAGTAAACATGAATCTGTAGTATCTCCAGATGAAGCATTACCAAATTCAATCATGATTTTTGATGATGTAGCTTGTGAGAAGCAAGATAACGTCAGAGCATTTTTCTGTATGGGCAGACATAAAAACGTAGACAGTTTCTATCTTTGTCAATCATACGCTCATATACCAAAGCATCTAATTAGAGACAATATTAACATGCTAGTAATTTATCGCCAAGATGATGTTAATTTAAAACATGTATATGAAGATCATGTAAACACCGATTTAACTTTCAATGAATTTCGAAATCTTTGTTCAGAATGCTGGAAAAATGATAAGTATGGTTTCATTGTTATTGACAAGGATAGAGAAATGAATAACGGCAGATACAGAAAAGGATTCGATTGTTTTGCAATAAAAAGGAGATGTGAATCTTATTCATTGCAGTTCTATTGTAGACAGCAGCTTGTCAACATGTCTATGTTCTAGAAAGAAAAGGATATTCTCAGTGAGCTCGTGCGAGCACGTAAAGCTATTAAACAAAAATATGTTTTATTATAGCAAGAGAGAGATGATTTTCAAAAAGTAATGGGTGAAACATTGAAACCTGTCATTACTCCACTTGAAAAGCTCATCGATTCGAGAACCGAAAGCAATGGACCTTCGAATACTGATATGAATAGATCAAGTAAATACCAGAAAAAAGGAATGAGGCTTGGTAAATCAAGTTACATAGTTCATGACATTAATCAATCAGGTTCTACATATAACGATGATGATGATAATGACGATGATGATGAGTTTGCTTCATTAGATGGTACAATTTTAAATTCTACATTTAAATCTGTACGCGATCAAACTCAGTCAACTGACTTTTTATCATTACTGGATACAAGCCGCAGAAATTTAGATAATATATATGGAGTTAGGAATGAAAATGGAAGATATATGATTGGTAATGTAGAAATTGAGTTTGATAATAATACCATAAGAGTGAATAACGAAAGTTATCCTAAAAGTGATGGACTAATGGAGCTACTCTTTATCAGACAACCAGATGGAAATAAAATAAACGATGCAGATCGTAAAAATTATCGCAAAATTCTGGAAGCGTCGAATGCTCATCGAAAAAAATTTAGCAAAAATGGACCTATTTGTACATCAAGAAGTAGAAAATATAGAGATGTTATATCACCCATGTTCCGTAGCTCAAGCCGCAAAAGGAAATCTATCAGCGGAGAAGGTCTTCTACCTAAATATAAAATAGCTAAGAAGTCATCTTCCATTGATCTAATTTACTGGGATGATCCAAACGAGCTTGTTGAGCGACTTCGATTACTACTTGCCGAACAATCTGCTGGAAATAATAATCACGTCAATGAAATCCAATCAATTATCGAGGAGTTACGTGAAGCAGGTCATATATATTAATGTATACGAATTTTTTTCAATCATTTCCATCATGAGTGTCGATGTGTTTGGACGTACACTTGAGTGTCCGCAAGAAGTAGCTCGCGGTCCTGCAGGCCTTGGTTTCAATTTTACATCAGATGGTAATTTTGATTTACAAAATAAAAGATTGTGCAACCTCGCTTCTCCCAGTAAGCCTAATGATGCAGTCACCCTTGATACTGTACAAAAACTGATCAGCAAGGAAATTGGTGATGTAAACAGAAAATTTAGTACAATTAAAGTTTCAATAGAAGATCCTATAAAACTAGAATACAATAAAATTAATGCAACTCTTAGAAATCAACAAAATATAATAGATAATCTTCGTAAACAATTAGTAGAATATGATAAGATAATCAAATCAATGGAAAAAGAAATAGGTGAACTCAATAAAATCAATGCAACTCTTAGAAATCAGCAAAATATAACAGATAATCTTCGTAAACAATTAGTAGAATATGATAAGATAATCGAACCAATGATAAAAGAAAAACAAAAACAAGAATTGAAAGATGCTGCTGCGAAAAAGTTTTGGGATGATATTCAGAAAAAAAATTAACAGTGAAGAGTGAAAATGGAGCATCAAAGAGTGGCTGAAGAGTTGCATAAACCAGCTCGACGCAGATACAAGCGAAGAAAATATGATATACGCGGGATAGATGAGACGTGGCAAGCTGATCTTGTAGAAATGATACCTTACTCTAAGGAGAATAAAGGTTTTAACTACTTACTCACCGTCATAGATATATTCTCAAAGTATGCATGGGCTATCCCAGTCAAGACGAAAAGTGGCAATGATGTTTCTAAAGCAATGGAGGGAATATTGAAGGAAGGACGAGTACCAAAAAACCTGCAAACCGATCAAGGAAAAGAATTTTACAATTCAAATTTTCATCAGCTCATGAAAAAGCATAAAATCAATCTTTACTCTTCACATAGTAATCTTCACGCAAGTATATGTGAACGTTTTAATAGAACGTTAAAAAATTCAATGTGGGTCGAGTTCAGCAAACAAGGAAATTATAAGTGGTTGAATATTTTGCCTAATTTGATTAAAGCTTATAATTCAAGAAAACATCGAACAATAGCAATTGAACCCAAAAATGTTTCCAAGCTGAATGAAAAGCAAATCAAGAAGCGATTTCCAGTTGAAAAGTTGTCTGTGAAGAAACCGAAATTCAAAATTGGAGATAAAGTGCGGATAAGTAAAATAAAACATGTTTTTGAAAAAGGATATACTCCAAATTGGTCAACCGAGATTTTCACAATTACGAAAGTAGTAAAAACTAATCCAATAACTTACCACGTGAAAGATTATTATGATAATCCTGTGTCTGGCGGCTTTTATGAAACTGAAATTCAAAAGACAATATATCCTGAAATTTATCTAGTAGAAAAAGTTTTAAAGAAGCGTGGTAATCGTATTTATGTGAAATGGTTGGGATTTAGTAACCAACATAATAGCTGGATAAATAAAAACGATATTAAATAAAATTAAGTTAGATATAAAATGATATGATATAAAATAAAATTAAGATGGATATTAAATGAAAGGATAAGGATAAGGATAATAGGCAAATAAAAAGAATAATTATTATGATAAATAATGATATTTATTCATAAATGTAAAATGTATAATTATATTATGAAATAAAATACAATGATTAAACAAATTGTTCTCATTATTGTGTTGAAGTTTCAAACTTAAACGAATTTCCTCCCTTGTATATGATAAATAACGTAAGCTTATTTGCGACGTTGCTCATTTGATTATAAAGATTACTATCATGCAAAAGCATTGACGATATTTTGCATGGCAAAAAGATCTGGTAAGAGTCGTCCACCTCAGCGACAACCTTGAAACCAAACCTAGTTTTCACTTCCTTTAGTGCTGTTACCATATGTTGTCTATCTTTTTCTAAGTCTGTAGCTTTCTTAGTTGGTAGAAAGTCGCGTTCTGCAACCTTGTTCAATGCAGATAAATCCATTCTGAAAAAAAATGATAAAATTAGGTTAACAACCACTGATAGAGAATAAATGAAGAAAAGTAACAATCAACTTACTTAGTCGAGTCTTGACTTCTTTGCAAGAGGTGAACTGTATTCGAACTCTTCGATGGCTCGAATGTACTCTTCGTCGTGTTGCAACGATTCATATAGCCAGTTCCCCTCCATAACTCCTGCCCCTTCCATTGCCTCTTGCAATATATCCCTACTCCTCTCTTCTTTGGGACTTATCCCCTCCATAGATGAATTCCATTCATGCATACATTCTTCCCGAATATCGTATTCGATTGTGATTGGTTGACCTTCGTTATCGTAAAGCGTCATCTCTACTCGTTTTACTCCCTCCTTCTCTGGCATTTCAGGGTTCTCATTGGTCTCCCTCTCTTTTTCTCTTCCCTCATTGGCTACCAGATTCCCCTTCTCTGCTTCCACTTGTAATGCAACAGTCATTGCTTCCCCCTCCAGTTGACTTGCAGCTAGCGACATCTGATCTTCCATTATTCTATAATGCCCCCATGGCAAAGTGTCTGTACTGTGAGGCAATAAATACCTTTTATCGTCATAAGGACTTAGAGCAATTTTTTTCTGTTTTTGAGTGTGAACTATATGCAATTTTTATCGTATATTGCATTGCTCTCGTTGTATAATATCTTCATCTAAAAGACATCTTCGATAGTCTTCAAATGTAATGGTTTTCCTTACAACATAGGATTTGATACCTTTAGCTTTCTTTATTGTTGCTCCACCATCAACTAAAATACTATACATTTTACTTCTTAAGCCAATGAATTCTGTCATAATTTTTCCAGAGCATTCGTCTTTCATGAGTCCAAGCACTTTTTTATTTGCACGAGGAATGCCAAATTGATTATTTTTATCATAATCTGATGTATCAAATCTATGAATATCTTGTTTCATTATTTGATACATATCAAAATCTTCTACTTGATAAATCAAACTATCCGTATCTGTATAGAGGAGTTTGCATTTTTTTCCCACTCGCTGTTTCATATATGAGTACAACTCATACAGTAGTGTCTTCGATAAATCTAGGATGCAAAGTCCAACATATATTGGCTTCTTTATAGTAACACTCGTTCTTTTCATCTGAATGGCTACCAAATTTTCATCAAAAATAGCACAGCTATGAAAATTTGGTTGAGCTATTCGTGCTTCTGCTCCATATCTACCTGTAAATTTATTAACTAATCGTACATCTACGCGAGATCGCTCTCGTTCGATACACTTACCATAGACAGCGTTTATAAGTAATTTATAGAAGAGTTTTTTAAATTCATTTTTGGCTTGCTTTCTCTTCTCTGTATTTAGTTCCACATAAGGTTTGAGCCAAGCCTTTTGCTCAAATCTTAAAAGTCTATGCACCTTTTTTAAATGAAATCCATTATCTAAAGCTTGTTTTAGTGCTCGATAATGAATGACATATCTAGTCTTGTCATTTAATGTAGTTAGCAGTTTCTTCTGCTTTGAACCAGGTGGTGTTTGGTGTTCTGCACAAAACGGTGCACAAAACGGTAAATCTTGATGATCATCGTGTATTTCTTCAGGACACTCTTCAGGCAAACGTTGTACCATTGCCCATTCATAAAGATTATTAATATCAAAGTATAATAGCGTCTTCGTTTTTTGAGTATTATCATAAGAAGAACCCATGTACGGATTGTTCGCCTTACCATATCGATTACAACACTGACTGATTCCACCTCGAATACCTGATTCGATGAACATCAGCATATCGATATCCGTAAGAAGTTCTAATTCTACCTTTGTCATTTTAAGTGCGGCTGAAAATGTTAATCCAGGCGTAGTATAAAAATGAGCTGGACATAATCCATAGGCACTAAGAGATGTTTCTCTAAAACTTTCAAAGACGTCAGCTAGTAGCAGTACATCTGTTTTTAAATAGAGATCTGAATACTCTCCTAAAGTTGATATATTAAATTTTCGCCATACTTTACGAGCGTGATAATAGACCTCTTCTGCAATATGAGAATCTGTAAGCTTGTTATAAAAATCATCCTTTTCTGGCAGTCTTGTAGCAGTTAGTTTATCTAATCCATCTACCAAATCGTAAGGAAATACACCTTTTCTTCTGAGAAGAACAATATTTTCATCTGAATAACCATCTAATTGAAATTCCGTAACTGCTATCGGTACGTTTTCCAGATATGACGCAAGTTTCTCCAATGATGATGGTAGAAAACGCCATGAATCTATAAATCTAAAACTAATATCACTTTCATCGATATATTTCGTAAACGAAATATATTTTTCCTTATTATGTGGTATTAGGCTGACTCGTCCTTTCAGTAATGAAGAAGTAGCAATCTCTTTCAAAATGAAATGAGTATCATAATTAAGATTATGAAAAATTACTGGAATAAATCTTGAGTTCTGGTAATTCAAATTACAAGAATTATGAGCTGCACCTCTGAAACTAAAGAAAAAGTATGCTATTGAGTAAAGAAATTATTTTATTTTTTCTATATATATCACATTAAAAAAAAGCTTACCGTCCTGTGAGATGACAATGATCTCGTACTGCTAGTTGATCTGATTGAATAGGTTTCCGACAAATATGACAATTGGTTGACCTCCGAAAAGATAATTCTTCCAGATCTGTAAGTTTCATTGGCTTTGGATTTTTATAGAGTTGTTCAATTTTTTCTGCAATTGATTTCAGTTCCTTAACAAACCATTCTGCAGCTGTTTCTTCATCAGAATGATTTTGTCTGTATGATCTATAGCCAGATAACTTGTCGTCATAGCTACATTTTATATAATATCCTATACTGTACGCTTCATGAATCTGAAAAGCATTCTCATTTTCAGTTGGTTTCAATAAACATTCAAATTCTGCATAGATTACAAACGGCACTTTTTCACTTTTTTTATAATCTTCAAATTTAAGAATATTGTTCTTAGAGTCAGGTAAATTTGTTCTACAAGTATTTATATTTTTACAATAATTTTCATGATTTTCCAATCCCTCTTCACTATAAAATATTTGTAAACATCTGTCACAATGATAAGATTTTTTATTAGATTTTGAAACTTGAAATTTTAAAAGTCGTGACATGCTTTTTATCCACACATAATGAAACCGAGGCAGTCTTTCTTCTTCTTCTTCACCATGATTTTTTTCTTCATGTTCGTTTATATAAAAATCTTGAATAAGAAGGAGATTTACATGATTCTCTTTCTTTTCGGTTGTAATGTACCAAGGTGACACTTCATGTTTCTGACCATACATCCTAAGCATATACACGTTCACAGAAATATTATTATTAAGCTTTTCAAATTTTGAAACATCTTTTACTTTAACTGGAAATTCTCTATCACCAAAATTAAGCTTATTTGTATGAGCGAGGTAATTACTTAATCTATGGGCGTTCGTTGCAGAAGGATATAACGCTGAAAGTATGGCATACTTAAAGCATTGATTATCATTGTTGTGAACATTGATACATGCTTTTTTCACTTCTATAAATTTTGGAAGTGGAATGAATGAGTTTCCTCTAAGTGGTGTATATTTTTTTATATTTATACATAAACTTATAATACTCTTTAAAGTCCATCCAGAATCCTTTTCTTGAAATTCTTCTAATTGTGTAAGAATCGGATCTTTGATATGCTCTTTAAACCATTCTTCTAAGTTTGATGCTGTATAAATTGCAGAACTTTCGGTAGTAAAGTATTTTATATCTACCACTTCCTCTCCGTTCTTCTGCATAGAAAATTCTGAAATGAAATCAGAATGAACTTTTACATTGATATAATCATTTATGCTTTCTTGTACTTTTTCTTTAAAAATCTGTTCTGCATCTATCATAAAACTTTTAATATCCTTGTGCTCTATATTTATTATTACTCCAGATCTTATACGATTTTGAAATGCTGAGCCCACATCACGCCACTCAACTCTAGCTTCTATAGTTTCTATGCCGCCACCTTGTTGAAGTTTTTGTTCAAACTCAACTTGTATGCAGGACAGGTGGGTCATGCAAGTCTGACATTTCTGTTTCTCTCCTCTCGTAAGGTTAGATTTCTCTATCTCATCAGTCAATTCCTTTATTGTGGAATTGCACACATCTAACCAGTAATGAATATCCTTGCTGCTCAGTTCATGAATACTTTTTAAGCTATCGCGAAGGACTTGTACAAATCGTTCAATCAGTTCGATTGAAGCCATGTTTAGTCACAAAAGTTTCTTCTACACTGCTGAAAAATAAACTGGTTTGTACAAGAAAATTTTCGCCCTTTTGTACCCAAAGCTGCTGGAGGAAGTAGTGGGGGTTTGAGCCAATGGCAGAGAAGATTTTCTCTCAAACCAATAAAAAAAAAAGGAAAATTTTGGAGGGGAAAGGAAAAAGTTTTCGTTAAACCAATCAGAGCTCGACAATTTCTGTTCAGCCAATGGTAAGCAGTTGAAGAGTGGGGGGGGGTAGACACATTCCTAAAGAGCAAGATGCTAGACCATTCGTTTTCATTCTCGAGTTTACTGTTGAATTGGGAAGAACTAAAATATGGCTAGAACGCGCGATTATGACACAATGTTTAGAAGTGTTTTATTACCTTGTTCCGAATTTACTAAAATTCTATATCCAACGTGATCATATCCTAATAAAATTCCTACATCAGCTTTTCTATCCCATTTCATATCTCTTTTAATTTCTGGTACTCTGACAAAAACTTTACTGCCATATAATCGCAAATGACTAATATCCGGTTTCTTTTTAAAGAAAATTTCAAAAGGAGTTTTATTCTCAATAGTATTCGCAATTGGTCTATTTTTTAAATAAACTGCCACTTGCTCTATCTCTGGCCAATATTTACGATTTACATTAGCTTCATGTAACAAACATCTTGCTGTATTCATTATTGTTCTATTATATCTTTCGGCTGTTCCATTTAATTCGTGTATATATGGAGGACAAGGTTCTAACAAAATTCCTTTTTCACTTATAACATTATAAAAATCTCGATTTATATATTCTTTTCCGCTGTTGCATCTCAATCTTTTTATCTTTTTTCCAGTAATATTTTCAACTTTATTTATATAGTCAATAAAACATTCACAAACTTCTGACTTTGACTTTATCGTATAAACTAACGCGCATTTACTATAATCATCAATAAATGTTAGAAAATATTGTGAACCATCAAATCCCGTAGTTTTATGTGGCCCATTCAAGTCTGTATGTATAAGTTCTAAAATATCAGTTGTTCTTGTTCGATTATTTGCAAAAGGCAAATTATGCATTTTATTTTGAATACATGCACCGCATTGCAAAATTACTGGTTCTAATTTTTCTGGCATACCATCCACTAATTTATTTTTACACATATTTTCTAAATATTAAAATTAATATGACCTAACAGTCTATGATATCTTTCTTTCTGTGTTTCAATTTTTTCATTTTTTTCTGCGATACAACACTATTTACTATCAATAAAACTACTGATTTTATACAATCCATGTTCTTTGTAAGCTACCGCAATTAAATTGTTTTGTTCATTATATATTTTCGATGTATTTTCAACAAAAATAATTTTATTTTTATCCGTTTCTTTCGCAAAACTTAACAGATTTTTATCCATTTCTTTAACGTAAAATACATTGGATATTTCTACCTTAGTTGTCACTCTATTTGCACTAAAATAAGTTATGATTTTACCGATTTTTGTACCTTTCAAAATTCTACCATCACCAACTTTTACACTTATTGGCTTCTCTAAAGTGATTGATTCATGAAAATAAGATTCGTCATTTACTATGTGGTCTGAGCAGCCACTATCTAATATCCAATCTATTTTATTTGTATCGCAAGCATACATTTTCGCGTCACATTCATCATTGCGCTTTACCTCTGCTAAAAATGACTCTGGTGTCACTTGATCGCTGACGTTTTCACTATACCTCGCATCGTGTCTCTGATTTCCTCTGCCTCTACCATAGTAGCCTCGTTGTCCACCTCTGCTTCCGCCATAGTAACTTCGTTGTACACCTCTGCTTCCGCGACCTCGGAACTGCTGTGTCTGTTGTTGCTGCTGATGTTGATTATGCGCACCTCCTCGCCAATGCGCTGTACCTCTGCTGCCTCTTCCTCTGGTCCATGAGTTTCGGCATTCATTCATAACATGTCCAAATTGTCCACATCCAAAACAGTTTTTATTTGTTTTGTTCAGCTTGAAAAACACTCGTTTTTTTCTTTCCGCTATCCTTTTCTGTATTTCGGCTTTCCCACATGTTTATTTTATTCTTTGAAAATTCACAGTTTCTATCACTTTCTTGAATTGTATCTACTAAATCTCCAAAATAGCTTAGTGAATCGGGTAATGTTCTCAGCATATAATTTAACTTCTCTCGTTCATCAACTTTTCCACCTGCATTTTTTAATTCATTTATTGTCTTCTCGAATTCTGTGAAAAATAAACTGCAATTGTCAAAATCTTTTAACTTTATTTTATCCAATCTATTTCTTATGCATATCTGCAAAGCCGATGATTCTTTCAAATATAATTCATCAAATTTCTTCATGATTCCTAAGGCTGTATCTTTTTCACTCACGATTCTAGTTGGTCATTTGAAATACTGCCGTAAATATAGTTCATTGCTTTCAGATTTTTCTCGGCCCAAGATTCCACATCTTCAGTACTTTGTTTCTCTCTAGTAGCAGGTTCATCACATTTTTTCCACTTTAATAATAGTAATATTCTCTTCTTCCATATACTATAATTTTTACCATCAAATACTTGAATTTTAATTTCTTCGTTATTTGCCATTTCTTCTTTTTCTTTTCTTAGGTTCCGTTGATTTTCGATAGATTGCTTTTTAAATGATACTTCTAATATAGTTTTGGCTGCCTTCCTTAGAACATCTAATTTTAAAGCTTCACTCACAAATTTTCGATTATACTTATTCAAAATTTCAATTAATTTTTGTTTTGATGCTGAATCTGTAAGTTCTTTTTCTTCACTTTTCCTGACTAAACTCCTTAACTCGTCAACAGGTATGAATTCAAACACTGAATTCCTTTCAAATACATTCAAAAATTCAATCAATTCTTCTTTTGATACTGTATATACCCACCCTGGGGTTTTTCCTTTCAAATACCAGTATTTGTCTTCAAGACTCATGAATGAGTTTTCCTACGTATTTATTTGAGTTAGTAACCACGCTCTGCTACCATGTTAAAATATGGTGAAAAATTAAGTATAGGAGAAGAGATTTAATATTTATTAATTACATTTATTTATAATATCTTACTCAGTGCATCTTAGCACTGCTACTACCCGATACAAAAGCACATTACAAACTGAAAACCTCTCAGCGGTCAATCGCTCGGTTATAAAAGGCTGATTTGACAATTCAGCATTGTCCGTATTTTCCTAAGTTCGTTGCACTGCTGTGCAAAGCATAAATTTATAATTTCAACAATATGAGATTTAAATTCTGTTGATTTACATTCATTTAAAAAAAACAGGAACAAATTCTATCATGTAGAACGCAATTTTTTTTACGGAAAAACTTGCCGTCCCGTCCTATCATAGATAATCGATGAACTACTAAATGTCAGTGTAATTAACAATATCATAATATGTTTAATATAGTTAATATATCGTCTTACTATCCTATAATCGGTACTACTCAAAACATTATATTAAAATGTGAGAATGATGGCCTCAAATAATAATAATTGGAATTCCATGTTTTAATTAAGTTGTTATGTCCCACCTACACTCTCACCTCATAGGTAGGACATGTATTTGAGAGAAGATAGACTTTTTAATTGTTTATTGCTAGCGTGTATTGAGTTATTGTGAGTGGCTGGATTTAGACTCGTTACCCACTCCGATATGTATTTTAGTATATTTATTTGACTTACCTTCTTCTGCTTCACTTGACTTATTTTGTTGCTTCTGCTGTCCTCGTAGTTTTCTTTCTGCTTGTTCGACTTGTTTGGATTATACGTGACAGGTTGCTTTGTAATAATTCACTCTCAGTTTTCTTTTCGAGTATAATTGAAAATATATTTGCTTCTTAAATTCACAATTCAGTACTTGGAAGTACAATTAAATGCTCCGCGCCTTTACGAACCGCGAGGTACGGAGTTCGGACTTAAACACGAGACTAATTAAAATGAGGCCAATTCGACTCTTTTAAAGCCTGAATATGTTGACCAAATCTTAAAGTGTAATGCTTAATAATCATTTTAGAGAGTATACCGATTGCCGAATAAGTAACACTGCTGACTGGTGTTACTAAGTTACAACACGCATTCAAAATATAGTCTTTCGAAATTAACATCGTAATTCTCTTTGTGTGTTTTGAATTTTGATAATATAGTTTAAATTAATAACAAATAGATTTAAAAATGAATAACGTCGTAGTACGTTACAAAGTAAATATTTAAAACTAAAGGCTGTAAACTACATAAATATTCAGTATCTATTTTTTTAGGTAATAATACATTGTTCTTAATAATGTTTAGTTGAGTACCACTATCTATTAATAACTTAAAAATAGCCTTAGAATTCAAGTCTTGTACCTCAATATATTGTAATAAACTTTATAATTTTATAACATAAATATTAGCTATAACATCAACATTCCTCAAATTAACATTATCATTAGTCTCTAAAAATCTATTTATTTCAAAAATTTTCTCCCTATTTACCTTAATTACGATTTATTTTCTAAGTCTCTTACGCGTTCCTTCCCGGAAGAGATTTGAAGTTTCCCTATTTTCTAAAACAATTTTCAATAGTATGACCCAAACCTTTATATTTTGCACATACGATTCCCTTTTTCTGTTCCAATATTTTAATTCTATCACAATTACTGATACTATGCTCTTTCTGTGAACAAAACGCGCAGTTTTCTTTTACTGCTAATGTCAGATCCTGCACTTTTCTACAATATTTTACTTCATGATTAGAACCATTACAATATTTACAAACTTTCCTATTAGCTTTATTACTAAAATTGTTTCTATTTTGTTGTTGAAAATTTTGTTGATAATTATTTTTCTTAGAATCATTATTACCATTTTGTAATAATGCTTTTAATTTCCAACAAAATTTAACAGTATGCCCAGTTCCATCACACCATTGGCATTTACATTGTTGCTTAGCCTTACTTTCAGTTACTAATATTTTAGCTACTTCATAATCAGGAGCCTCATGATCCGTAGCTTGACAAATAGTATAAAATCTAAATCTATTTTCTCCTAATTTACAAAACTTTGTAGGAGGCCCCCTTTTTTGACACCTAGAACAAAATTGTTCCGGACAATTCTGTGGAGAATGTCCAACATTATTACAAATTGTACAATTACCATTCTCAGATAAATTTACACATTTAATTGGATCATGATCTGGTTTTTTACATTTGTGACAAATTTCAAAATTACGAACTACTGAACATTGAGGTGCTTTATGCCCCATTTCTTGGGAAAATTGACAGTGATTATTTTGCATTTTATTTAGGCTACATGTACTAATAGAAAGTCCCGTATGACTACAAAATTTACAAATTAATCTAATTTTGTCTTTAGCAAATCGATAATAATCTGAAAAGTGATCATTTTCTTCACAATATAAGCAAGCTGTCAAGCGACAAAATAATGCTTCATGATCTCGAGCTTCATAGAATTGACAATTCATTATTTTTGGAATACTTTTTTCTTCAACCATATCATTCTCATACATATTATTTATACTTCTGAAATCTGAATGTTTGCGTTGATTAATTTTGGTTTCTATAGCAATAGCTCTTACTGCTAAATCATGAATCGTAATTTCATTTCCCAACTCATATCTAATTTCAGGCTTTAAACCTTTCCTACAACTAATTGCCGCATCATTATTCAATTGAACCATAAAACGTTGTTTTTCTTCATTAGTAAGTTCTTCTAATTCTTTTATTTCATTTATTTTATACAATAAATCTCTCAAATAAGTGTATTTTCTATGAGAAACTTACCTTATTTGAACCAATGTCGTTGATAATCCTTTATTATTCAAGGAGAATTGTTGAATGTCCAGTTAATGTTTTTGTTTGATAGGTGTCTTCAAAAACAATCCAATGATCTAAACGAATTACTTCAGATCTCAAGGTATAGGTTTTTTAGGATTCACAGATTTTAAGATTCAGAATTAAATTATTTACCACATTAAAAATATAAAATCATTTACTATAATTATTTGTAAGAAAACTTTAAAATAGTAATACAAATATAAAACACAAAAACAAGCAATTTTCCACGATAATGAATTAAAAACTATCAAATCTCCGCCAATTTTCGAACCGGCGTGGACGGAGTCGATACAAAATCTTGACTGCCGAAATAAGAGCATTGTGTCTTTTTTAAGCACTAAACTTAGTTTACAAATTCACAACATTATTGAATATTCAACATTAAACATTTTGCAATCCTACATACAATATTGCGGGTTTCCCAAAAGTATAACGCTCAGTCTGCGTTTCGCAAGCTCAGCGTCAGCTGAGCTCTTACTTTCGAAAGTTTGACAATCAACGAATCTTATGCAACTGACAGAATCGATGTTGTGATTTGGATTTTGAAAGTATTATTATTTTCTCAAATTGTCAAATTATCAACTTCCAACTATTAATTCTGTAGCTAAAAATTCAGATAGATAACGTCATAAGACGTTACATGGTTATACACGTCGTGCCGTAAAGTACGACTTATGCCACTAGTATCGTAATATACTATTATAGAAATTCGATAATAGAAAAAATGATACAAATCCGAGTTTTGAAAAATGGTTGCGACGGAGATTCCCTTGTTAGAGCCGGGTAGCTCCCCTGCAGACATCTGAGACCGAGCAGAATGAATATATGCTCTAACACACGGGTGTTTACAGGGGAGAGACCGCACACCGAGCCACAGCCAGGCGCCGGGACTGAGCCGCGTCGTAGGAGTAGGAGAAAGAAGGAGAGGAAATGCGCGAGGTGAACAGCAGCCGGCTGAGTCGCCGCTGTGACGTTAGGGCCGCCGAGCTGCGAGAGAGCGCGCGGAGTAGAAGTGCTGCCGGCTACCACACGCGGCCGCTCGTGGCGCGCAAAGCCAGCAGGCGCGCCGATGGGCAGTAGCCGCCGCCATGACACCACCGAGAACCACGAGGCGACGGCTGGAACGGCGAGCGCATGGCGCGCAGCGCGAGACTATAGGCGGCGCGCAGCAAGTAGCGTATACGTCAGAGTAGCGCGTATGTATGAGTGAAAGGCGAGCGCGTATGAGAGCGAGAGAGACAGCGCGATGCGGCCGTAGCATACTGTCGAGAAAGTAGAGGCTACCGAGCCTCCACAGTACGTATGCAGGAATGATATTGGCGGTCGGAGTGGAGGCGCCAGGGCTCTCTACACCGACAATAGTACGCGCGCAGAAAATAATATGCCGGAGCCGAAAGACGAGTAATGAAGTGAGAGATGAATAATTGTAGTATGGCGCGGAGTGAATAAAAGAAAAATAAATGTAAATAGTAAATGTTGTGCAGGAGGAATAATTATCTGTTGTAGAATAAGGAGGAGTATTATAAAGTATGTGGAAATGTAAAACAAGGCGAAAATATAAAACATAAATTGTAACTACCGCGGCGAGTCACGTGACCGCCGAAGCCGACGTATGTGTGCGTGCATGAGAGCGCGAGGACGAGCGACGGGTCGCGAGCGGGCAGTCGCACATTCGCACGCCTCACAGCAGCAACGAGCATTTTCTCAAAGTTTTCACAGCGAATTTTCACAGAGTTTTATCGA
The DNA here is from genome assembly GCA_018906965.1 of Philotrypesis tridentata. NCBI lineage: Eukaryota > Metazoa > Arthropoda > Insecta > Hymenoptera > Pteromalidae > Philotrypesis > Philotrypesis tridentata. The sequence goes on along the minus strand of JACCIB010000289.1, from coordinate 181,966 downwards.
GTTCAAGAGTTTCACCTGCTTCACCACCCGCGTATCCGCAGTATCCGCGCTTTACAGGGAACGAGATTACAGCTGAACGAGAGGAAGGAAGCGAAGGAGAAAGGAGAAAGTAAGAGAAAGTGAATTCTAGCCCGCGAGTGCTATCTGCCGAAGCCGTGTCGTGTGTGCGTACAATGAGTGTACGAGGATAACGTGTATAGTAGAAATAAGTCCAATCCTCGAAATAAAACAGTGATATTAACCGTGAATTCAAGCGTTTATTCCTTGCTACTTTCCGGCTCAAACGACCCCGAAGACGACGAGTCTTAGCCGAGGCCCGAAGAATTGCTCGAGGCTCTCGCGACGTGTCAAGGCGCCCTTAATCCGAAACAGACGCGAAGCAAGGCCTTGAGGAACACAGGGTGTAGGAGAACACACGCACACGAGGAGGACCACCATCGGTCATTACGGTGGTCGCGCACTACGTTCCCCTTCCCCCGCCCGCGTGCATCTTCTTCTGCCGTGTCACACTAATTTGACTAATATAGACTGCGACGGAGAATCCGTCGTTGAAAAGCTGGGTGACTCTCCTGCAGGCACCCGAAACCGAGCAGAAGAAAATACTCTAATGGCAACGGGTGCTTACAGGAGAAAACAGCTGAGCCGTAGCCAGGCGCCGGCACTGAGCCGCGCCGTAGGAGAGAGAGAGAGAGAGGGAGAGCGCACGAGAGTAGCAGCCAGCCGAGTCGCCGCCGTGACGTCACGGCCGTCGAGCAGCGAGAGAGCGCGCGAGGAGTGGGAGCGCCGCTGACTACTACACGCGGCCGCGCGCGGCGCGCAGAGCCAGCAGGCGCACCGCTGGGCCGCAGCCGCCGCCATGACACCGCCGAGGAGCACGAGGCGACGGCGGACATAGCCAGCGCATGGCGCTACAGCGAGCGGCGCGACGAGCGGCTGAGCCGCGTATATTGTAGCAAGCGCGTGCGTATGTGTGTGTGTGAGCGCGCGCAGCACGGCGCGTGCTGAAGAACGTATGGGTGCGAGAGAGACCGCACGATGCGGGTAAAACACAGCGCTAGAGAGTGGAGGCTACCGAGCCCCACAGACGTATGCGAGGCCGATATTGGCGGTCGGAGTGGAGGCAACGGGCTTCTCCACACCGACAGAAATGCGCGTACGCGAGAATAATTACGCCAGAGCCGAGAGAGAGAATGACGCCGAAGAATGAAATCATGAATGTCGTACGCGTTGAACCAAATTAAATAATAATAAAATAAATGAAAATAACAATAAATAATAAGGGGTCGTTGCCCGAGAAATCATGTAGAGTGACAATGTGAAGGATAAAGAGTGCAGGTAAGCGGACAGAGCGAAAGAGAAAATGTAAACCGTAATTACCGCGGCAAGTCACGTGATCGCCAGAGCCGATGTACGTGTGTGTGTGATAGCAGGAGAGTGAGCCACGAGCCGAGAGAGTCAGTCGCACGTACGCAGTGAACTAGAGCACAGCTACGAGCAATCCACCGAGTTTCGAGAGTTTTTGTAAGAGTCCAGCAGCATTTATTCACCCGCGCACAACCGCGTTACGCCTGTGTTCGTGTCGTCGCTTTATAGGGTACGAGACAACGGCTGTACGCGAGGAAGTCTGCAACTGTCAGTGTAGTGGAAGTAATAAAGGAAATTCATTTATAATTCTAAGTGTTTAAGTTTGTATACCAAAAAAATATCGGCTCAAGCGACCCGCGAGATAAGGAGTCTCAGCCGAGGCCCGAGCTTGTGAGTGAGCCATTAGTGTCGCGTCAAGGCGCCCGCACACCCGGAAAAATAATAGACGCGACCTGTAGCTCGACTCAGGACCGCGGAGGGGAAGGCCCCAGCGCGAGCGCGAAACACTCCCCGGGAGACGCACCGACGTGCCTCTCTCCTCTTCGTATCGCCCGCCACAGCCACCAGCCCCGCCGTGTCACACTGGCGCCCACAAAACCACAAAATAAAACCCGGAGCCGTGATTTATGTGTGTTAATTTTTCTGTTTAGACATTGAAGAAGTTTATAAAAATTCTCGTGTGGGAAAAAAGTGCTCGCGTGGTGCAAACGCAAATTTAGCCATCTTGGTAGCACGAGCAGGTCGCCGGCGGCCATATTGAATAGTGGCGTCGGTTGCTCGCCGAGAAGAATTGCCGAGCGCCAGCGCGAACACAGTGACGCGAAAATAATTTTTTTGTTTCTCCCCGAGGACAACGATAAATTAATTAAATTAATTTTTTTTTCTCCCACCTACCGAGAGAGCAAGTGATTAATTATTTTCTTCCTCGTTTTAATTTTTTTTCTCTCTCGTACAACGTGCAAGGAAAATTTTCCGGTTAATTAATTTAAACAAATTGAGTTTAAGAATACCCAGAATTCGCGTGTCGTGTCGCAGCCGAGCCGTCGAGTTGAGATTCAATCTCCTCGAGGAGTGAGACTAGCCGAATAAAATAGCCGCAAAGACAGGCGCGTCAGACACCTACATAGAGACATCGAGAGAATGACACAGACGGACGTTTTCGAACAATTGAACGATCGAGTGAGCAGTATAGGATCTGTAGAACTTCTCAAAGATAGACTACTACGATTGAGAATCAGAGAAAGCCAAATAGCCCAAGCCCCATGGTACGAATGGGATGAATATGGTCGCGTGCCACCGAGTACGATGGAGGACATGTTACTCGCACCGAAAACAGTGCTGCGGAAAAATGCAACACAAGCAATACCAGTGCCCATGAGTGACAACAACTACCCTGCCACGGCAAACGTCAGTCTTGGACAAATACAGAACGTCACTGTACGTCAGATCCATAGAGTAACCAACGTGATGCAGGGACATGAACAAGGACTCCCGTACAGAGTGCACCAGTCGCATGAAGTACAGCAATTTATGGATGTGCCGGTAAAAACCAACTCAACAGGAGCCTTCCAAGGACCTGAGACACATACCATGGCAACTCCGTCAATTGCAGCAACTCATACAACTCCGAAATCAACGGGAGCGATCCCAAAAATCCCTAGCCTGAACCGCAATTTACCCACAGAAGACAACGCCTCAGCAGACGAAACACAATACAGCATATATCAATGGAATACACCGAAAGATCATAGGAATAGCACACCGAGACAAACGAATGAGCAGCCAAAGCCGTGCAATGCAGTATCAGAGCGAGCCTCCGAAGAACCGAGATTAAGATCTACCAATTACGACTTTCCAGTCAATAATGAACGACGAGAGAGCGGTCAGAATAACGTGGCGATCGACTACGGTCAAGAAAAGGATTGGGCAGATCCCGTACGAGATGCTCCTCCCCCGACAAACCCAAGACCTCGCACGAGCCTTCCTACGAACCCAGGCTCACGAACGAGGGGAAACGAGTCTAGAAGAGGAGGAAACAGACACGTCCTGGAGCACACCTACCCAAATCCCTATTTCACCGAGCGATTTCAACGGCAACCACAAATACAAACACCACCCGCACCTGTATACAGCGTTGACCAAGAGAAATCCAGCGACAGTGAAAACGAAAGAGCATCAACTGGTAAAAGACATAAAAAGCAGAATCACACCACAGACAGAAGTCGTAGGAGCGAACGCGGAAGACACGATCGGCGGAGAAGGAAGAGCTCGAGTAGTTCGTCAAGCAGCGAATCATCCGAAACCAGCGACTCAGATTATAGTCCCTCGCCAAGCCGTAGGACACCGAGACGAAGAACCCGTAGTAACCAGAGACGACGCCGAGGAAGTGGAACCAGTAGAAGTCGGGAAGCAGAAAGAGATACAGTAAATAATCTTACACAGCATGCCTCCAAACTCCAAATTCTGAAGAACTACGACGTAAAGTTTGCAGCCGAAGCCCGAGACAATGCAGAGGAATATATATCGAAGCTTACAGATATAAAAACGAGCACAGGACAAAACAGCAAGCAGATGCTAGAAATCATCTCATACACTCTGACAGGCCGAGCCGCACTGTGGTACAAAACGGAGAAAGAGGATTTCCGTAACTGGCAAGATTTCGAAGAAGCCTTCAGACAAAGATACTGTAAACCGATGTCGTCGAATGACATAATGGACGAACTATACAAGAGAACACAGGGTAAAGGAGAAAAACTTGATGCATATATTACAAGCTTCAGATATATAGCCGATCATCTAAGAAAGCCTCTAAGGACAAAGAAACAGATCAAACTCCTTATGAAAGGGCTGAGACCTGAATATAGGAGGGCACTGAAGAACAAACATATCGAAACGTATCATGATTTGAAGAAATACGGTCGAAGGTATGAAGAGCAAGTAGAGGAAGATATAAGATATACACCACCCCCACCGGTGGAGAAATCTCGTTTTCCTGCCGTAGCCTGGACACCGGCGCCCAAGCCTAAGGTGGCCGCAGTGGAGGAAGTAGGTGAGGTAGCCGCTGCAGACGCAAGCTCAACGCCACCCAACCAAGGGAAAAAGGGGAAAAAGAACAAAGTGCCGACACAGCAACCATCTCTATCACAAACGGGCCAACCACCCGCGAACACTCTGCCAACGCCACCACAGCTGCCGCCAGCAGAACCTGTCTACGCAGCACAGGCAACGTATACAGGAAACTACCAGCAACCTCTACAGCGCACACCATCGCTAAACACAGCGCCACCGACGCAAACGTCCAACGCTAGACCAGGTAACCAAGCCGACTACGTAGGTGCATGTTACACATGCCACCAAACCGGACACCGTGCAGCTAACTGTCACCTAACGCAATGCTTCTATTGCAAACAGATGGGACACCAGTTGAAAAACTGTCCGGTAAGGCCAGAGCCGACTTGCCAGGTTTGCGGGAACAAAGGTGCAAGATTCCAAACTTGCCAAACGCCGATGTGCGCTCAAATCAGAAACGGTTTGGGAAACGCGCAGGCGGGAGCAGCACAGGGGCCGCTGACTCCCCCGCCACCACCACAAGCCCCACTTCAGCAACAACCGCAATTACAGCGACCCCCACAAGCGCAACAAACCCCACAACCTCAGTCATCAAACCCCCTTTGGAGCCAACTCCCACGTTAGGGCTTTTGGTGATAGAAAAGACTGACTTTCCTATCCGGACGTCAGTCTTGGAAGGGGGAGAGAGTGGCATGCTGCCACTAAAACAGAGTCAAGTAGATGCAATACCGAAGAAGCAACAGCCGAGAGTATCAATACCGAGAATTGGAAGTTCTAACCTAAAGCTAGCGGTAGACAAACAAAATCAAGGGATAGGAGCCTATTTCACCCCTACCTCAAGTGAAGAAAAACCGGAAAAACATAACCAAACAGGGAACAACCGCAATGGAAAAGAAGAGCACCAAGCACGAGGTATTGAAAAATTCCTGGAAGTAAGAGGAGAGCAGAGAAAGAAAACTAGTCTTAAGCAAGAGAGTGCCGCAGACAAGCCGAACTCACTAGACGAGGATAAGGAAGTCACGACACAACTGAAGAAATCAGAAGTCCGAGTAGAAAAGATTGCGGAAGCCACGCCAAACGGGACGCCGGTTGAGCCTCTGGGGAGTAGCAACGCTACGAGGAAAATATCCGAGTTAGAGAGAAAATCTGAGGAATCTGAGAAATCCGAGTTAGAGAGAAAATCTGAGAAATCTGAGAAATCCGAGCTAGAGAGAATATCTGAGAAATCCGAGAAATCTAAGTCAAAGAGAAAATCTGAGAAATCCGAGAAATCCGAGCCAGAGAGAAAACCCGAGAAATCAAAAAACTTGAGTGCGGAGGAGTTTGCAAAACTCAACCTGGATGTATGGAGAAAAAGAGTTGAGGAGAAAAACTTAGAGTTGAATCAGAGATACTTGTGTGCACCACCCGCGAGCCTGAGCCGAGCCACGTCGCACAAAGGGGAAGAAACACCCGTAAAGGCAGCCACAGATCGCCTGACTTGGGCGATGGATTCAGGGGAAACCCGAAAGAACGCCATGGAAAAAGATGGAGAGATACAAGAACAGCCGAAGAGAGTATCCGTGTTGGACAATTTCAACGACGATTTCGACATGGACGAGATCGTAATAATCGAGGCTGCGACGTGGCTAGAAGAAGATAGTAGCGATACGGAGGAAGAAAAAGAGTATGAGCAACTGGGAACAATAGAGAGAGCGCTAAACTTACTGAGTACCAATAACCCCGAGCCGAAGGACGACACCACCCTTGTCGACGTGCCTAGCTCTATGAAGGAGGATGACGGAGAAATTGCGGGAATCACCGTTGATAATCGGAATTACTTACGAGTTATCCTCGCAGGAGAGCAATACAGGGCGCTCTTCGACCCGGGAGCAGTTGTATCATTGGTAGGACCAGAGATAGCTCAGCGTCTCGCTAGTCGGCTTCGCAATGCAACAGCCCTCATCCAGACGGTCACGGGAGCCCGAACACCAATCTTGGGATATTTGGATATACGATTCGACCTAGAAGGAATCCCCAGTACCATATCAGCCAGAGCCGTACAGGAAGTCCAACACCCAATACTGTTGGGGAAAGACTTCAGCGACACGTTTAGAATAGACACAGACCATAGAGGCTGGTGGAGAGCCAATTCAGGGCCGTGGAGGGAGTTTGACCGGCGAAGCGACCAGCCAGTAGCTGCGATCTACGCTGAGTGCGCAGGCATATTAGAGTTAGAAGTAGAAGATCGACACGAGATAGACAAAATCGTGAAGGAAATACTACCAGAGTATTCTCCGGACGTCTTAGGCTCACCACAAAGACCGAGCACCACATCCAACTCACGGATGAAACGCCGATCCGTCAAAAGTGGATAAGGAAGTCCCCGAAGAAGCTAGCTGCTATACAAGCGGCCGTAGAGGAACTTTGGAAACTAGGCGTCATCGAAAACTCCGCCAGTGATTTTTGCAGTCTACCTGTACTCGTGCCGTAGCCAGATGGTACGGAAAGATTTTGCGTTAATTACATCGCAATCAACGCCGTGACCAAGAAGGACAGTTATCCGCTGCCACCTATGACGATGATCCTCGATCGGTTACGCAACGCCAAATACCTCAGCAAAATAGATCTCCGGCAGGCGTATTTTCAAGTGAAAATGGAGGAGAATAGCAAGAAGTACACCGCCTTCGCCGTGCCAGGCATGGGGTTGTTCCAATTCACCAGAATGGCGTTCGGCCTTTGCAACGCCCCCGCAACGCTGCAGCGTCTCATGGACGCCCTATTTGGCCCTGCCGTAGCCCCATTTGTGTTTGGGTATCTCGACGATGTCGTCATAGCCACAGAGTCCGTCGAAGAACATAAACATTGGACTAAACACGTGTTGAAAGTACTGGTAGACGCAGGTTTGACGATCAATCCGAAAAAGTGCAACTTCTGTGTAGGAGAAATTAAGTACCTGGGGTACATCCTCGGCAAAGAAGGGCTACGCCCTGACCCCGAGAAAATAGCACCGATATTGCAGTACCCTGTGCCTAAAACACCTACACAAGTCCGCCGATTGTTGGGCCTATTTGGATGGTACGACAAGTTTGTGAAAGACGCATCCGACTTAAAAGCGCCCCTCACAGCGTTACTCCATAAAAGCCGAACATGGTCATGGGAAGAGGATCAGCAGGAGGCCTTCCAAAGTATCAAAAATGCCTTAGCCTCAGCCCCGGTATTAGCGAGACCGGATTTCACGAAGCCTTTCTGCATACAGTGCGATGCGAGCAACATCGCGGTTGGGGCCGTTCTCACTCAAGAATTTGACGATGGAGAACACCCAATAGTGTTTGTGAGTCGAATGTTGACCAAGGCAGAGCGAAATTACACTACCACCGAGCGAGAATGCCTAGGGTTGATCTGGGCCATTAAGAAACTGAGACCGTACTTCGAGGGATATCACTTTACGGTAATTACCGACCACAGCGCGCTCAAGTGGCTTAGAAATTTAAAAGAGCCGACGGGGAGGTTAGCCCGATGGGTTGCGGAGATACAGCAGTGGGACTTCGCGATTGAACACCGCCCGGGGAAAGAACACCAAGTACCCGATGCCCTATCGCGTATGTTTGAAGCCGAGGTAGCCGCCCTGGGAGAGACAGTTGACAGTTGGTATCTCCGCCGTAGAGCTGATGTCCTAGAAAACCCCAAAAGGTTCCCAGAATGGCGGGTGACCGACGGAAGACTTTACCGGTATAAAATAGATCCGATAATAGAGCCTATCACGCGAGGGGAAGATGGGTGGAAGCTTGTAGTCCCCGAGGAGGAGAAGGAGAGCGTACTTTCGACTGCCCATGATGCCGCAAACTCTGGGCACATGGGGATCGACAAAACGTACGACCGCCTAGCCCGAGAATATTTCTGGCCAGGCATGTATAGGGACGCATACCGATACGTAAACTCCTGTCTCTCGTGTCAGCAGTATAAAGTTAGCCAACAGGGGCCCCAGGGATTAATGGGGAGAAGGATAGTTGAAGAGCCCTGGACAGTGGTAGCAGCCGACATGATGGAGTTTCCCAGGAGTAAAAGCCAAAACAAATATCTGCTAGTCTTCGAAGATCTCTTCTCGCGGTGGATCGAGGTCAAGCCACTAAAAAAGGCAGATGGAAAAGCTGTATTACAAGCATTCGAAGAACTGATTCTCTTCCGATGGGAAACTCCCGAATACCTCTTGACCGATAATGGGACGGAATTTGTTAACAAAACCCTCACCCCCGCCTTAGCCGAATACGGGGTCGTGCATATCACGACCTCCCCGTATCACGCCCAAGCCAACCCGGTGGAGAGAATTAATAGAACCCTAAAAACCATGATCGCGATGTACGTAGAGAGTCACCAGGACTGGGACAAGCGGTTACATGAGCTGAGACACGCGATCAACACAGCAAACCAGGCCACGCTTAGAACTTCACCGGCCTTCCTTAATTTCGGTCGCCATCCCACCCCGGTAGGGAGCTTACGACGGAAAAAGGAGATGGAGGGTAGCCCAAGCGTGGATGTAGGAAAGCCAGAAGAATGGTCGGAAAGGATGAAGAAGTTAGATGCCCTGCGCGAACTCGTAGCCAAGTTTATCGATAGGGAAAGGGAAAGACAGAGCCGAGCGTATAACAAGGGGCGTAAGTTTGCAGAGTTTTCAGAGGGAGACCTGATATTACGGAAAGCGCACCCGGTATCGAATGCAGCAGCGCACTTCGCAGCTAAGCTCGCGCCGAAATACGAGGGCCCCTTTAAAATAATAAAGAAGATATCACCCCTTGTATATGAACTGGAAACGGAGGGCGGAAAGGGGCGGAAGATAGCCAAAGTCCATGTTAGTGATTTACGGAAGTACATCCCACCGCGTCCTGGCTACCTCCCTGTTCCTAACCCGAACCCCCGTGATGTATCCAAAAAGTAGTACTAGCAGGTGCCGTGAGTGCCAGATGTTTATGTGAAGTAACGCATGTAAGTAACAAGGTGATGGAAAACTGTGTTGTCCTGAGGATATCCGCGAACCCGTAATAAAATAAGATTGATTATAGGATGAGTGACTACAACCCCCGTAGTGCCGCCTGCGACGGTGAAATGGAGGAGGAGCAGCGTCTGAGGGAGGAGCTTCTCCGACAGACGAGTGCTCGCCGAGCTACCCGCGAAAGGGAGCCGCTCCAAGAAACCGCCGAGGCCACGGAGGGCGAGGAGGTGCCGGCCACCCGTCCCGCACCCCTAGGGCAGGACGCCTCAGAGGATGAGGCAGCCCTTGAGGGACCGGATGACCTGGAGGGGGATCTGCAGTGCTGCGTTTCCCTGGAGGAGGAGGCCGACCTCCTGCGAGAAGCAGAGACCCCCGTCGCTCCGATGACGACCCCCGGGCCGCTGCCAACTGCTAGGGATTACTCCCTAGAGGGAGCGAGGCCCAAGGAGCCGCGACGAGGCCCCCGCACCGTCGAGACGCCTCCGCACATCGCCAGCGCCACCCCCTCTACACCGGGTCTGGCACCGGAGACCCCCCCCTATACGGCCGGAGAGCCTAATCCCGGTACGGGAGACGGTCCCCAACGAGCCAGCTCGGTGTGGGCACGGCTGGGTACGCGCCCTGGCGAGGATACCCGGGAAGGATTCCCGCGAGCGCCCAGGCCCAAATGGGACTGGACAAGTATCCAGCGCGAGGTCGACGAGGGAGCGCAGACGCAGCGCAGTCCGCCGGCCGTAGAGCAGAGCTCCGGCGTAATGAGGGAGGTAAGTTCGCCGGCCGTAGAGCAGAGCTCCGGCGTAATGAGGGAGGTAAGTTCGCCAGCCGTAGAGCGAAGCTCCGGTGTAGGGGGAGAAGGAGAGGCGCGGCCCCAACCGTACGGGCGGTTGGACGAGCCGCGGATTATAGACGTGCCGTTCCGCGAGGAGGACCTGGAGCCCCAGTACAGGTGCCCTTACGCGTCGATACAGGTGTTTGAGGGCGGACAGGGGCAGGAGGACTGGGACATGGAGGACGGCACCCTCACGGTCGCCACCTACCGGCCGGCCGAGCGCCTTCCCCCGCCACCACACGAGCCGGAGAGGAGAGCCCGCTCCAGGAGGCGCAGGGGACGAGGTCCGGTGCAGTGGACGGCCGAGGATTATTTCCCGGCCGTTGAGGAGCCCCGCCGCCCGCGTGAGATCACGCCACCAGGCCCCCCAATCCCTCGGGAAAGCGCAGTTGAAGTTGAGTCCAGTCCGGAGCAGCTAGGGCAGGAGAGTGCCGGCTCACTCGCTCGGCGCTCGCCTCGACGCTCTCCCGCTCCCGTGCCGCCGAGCCACGCGCCTTCTCATTGGCTGCGCGCCGCGGGCCGACGGCCCCGCGATCGCGCGCCGCGACTCGCTAAGACTGCTCGCTTCGACGCACGCCGCGCATGCGTACACGTAATTTCGCAGGCTCCTTCGTTGAGCCAGATAGCCGCGAGATTTGAATGCTCGAAAGACAACAGACAGCCAGCCTAGAGTATACGACATTACCATATCGCCGCTAATTAATTATTAAAACTATATTAACGCCGCTATAGAACGCCGCGGAACCCTCAACTAACTCCCAGAATAATTCTTGTCAGGCCTTTAACTTGAATCATTCCTGTCGGCTGAGAACGCGTTCTCGCTGTAGTTTTTGTCCCAAAACGCCAGCACGAGTGAGCTGTCATCGCGCGGGTCTAGTGCACCTGACCTCACGTAGACAGACCTCGCCCAGCCTAGCACCTGCGAACTCTCGCCTTACGGTCGGACTAGGCCGTCACAGGCATCCTATTCTCGACTGGACTGCTTGTTGTTCCGCCGGCTTTGATCAGCTTCTCTCCTCGGATCCTTCATCTCCGGGGCTCGAAGCTCATCGCCGTATTCTTCGCCGCTCGTTGCTACTTCTCCGTCTCTCGCGTAAATCAAAGAAAAACGCCAATTAACACATGCTCTCATCATCATTCACTCTACCTTGAGACGCTCTGCCCCGCTGCTCCGAACCTCTTGTAACATGGCAAATTTGCCACGTTACAACGTATACACACACTTATTACACCGTTTGAAAAACAAAGCGGATTATAGGCGACTCTAAAACTTGTACATATGCGGCAGAGCGACTAGCGTGACGTCACTCATAAACAGACCGCTCGAAAAATCAGCGAGACCCCTCGTTGATATAAAAGCGCTGGCTACATCTATTGCTTCCTTATTATCGAAATAGTAGCTAAGGAAGCCAGAACAATAACAGTGTCCATCTTCTTGCTTCTTGCCCCTGCTTCCCCCGTCTGAGATTAGCTGGGGAAGAGAACATTCGATTCCATCGGCTGTTCTGCATCTCTACATGTAAGTCGTCGTTATTCACTTATTGTAAAAATTTTTATTGTGCTTATTGATTTATTCAAATAAATATTGACAGTTTCCTGAAGTGGATGACAGTGTTTACCGAAACGTTGAAGCAAAAGGAAAAATGGTTTAAAATTAATTATACCTTTTTCCCGACACTTATCTAGGAGAGATCGATAGACTCTTTTTAAAATATTAAACGAACACCGAGGGATAGAGCCTTTGAATTTTGTGTCACACACATATTCGCACATACATTATTTTATTTATTTATTAAATTTTAGAAAAAAACCTTATAACGTTGTTTCCGCTGACGTTAAATTTCGGCCGATCCCGCGAGTTCACCTTGACCCGGTGGCGCCAGATAATTACCTCAAGTGTCAGAGTCTCGCGACTCTTTCACCGAATTCGGGAATAGGCGGATTTGCCGGCTAGCTAGCTCAGCCCCGCACGTGGTAAGGAGAGAGGGTGGTTTGGGATAGAGATACCACGCTGGTTAAATGTAGAAACTGATTTATTCCGTGAAACTCTTACAAACAAAGATAGCCTCAAGATAAGCGGGGTACGGAGGCCACCGCTCGCTATATAAAAGAGTACTCTCCCGCTCCTGGCTGCGCACGCTGAGGAGATTAACTCTGCACTCCGCCTCGTGCTTCTTCTCCCGCGAATCCTACCTAACGGATAACCTACGTGGTATCCGGACTCTCGCACGTCTCAAGGTCTCTGGCACTCAGGGCCCACTTGGCCACACACACACTCTATGTCCGCCGACTCTTCTAACACACTTTAACCTAAAGGCGCGATCACCACACTTAGCGTGATCACGTCCATCTAACCTACGGTCGGTTGAGAGCCCGTCCGCGTCCGACGGCTTACGACACCTCTCGTGCCTTGTCCTATCACACGTGTCGAGCGAGAGCCACTTGCCCTCGCCGACGACTCCCACGATTCACACCTGACTAGAGCCGCGATTACACCTCTCGCACCTTGTCCTATCACACGATATGACGATATTTTGCCACGTCACAACTCCCCCTCCCTTAGGGAAAAGGAGTGAGACAGCGGGTCGCTCCGTCAACCTCGTTACACCTCACAGGCGTAGTGCGTCTCGCGGCCTGCAAGCGCAGCTTCTCTCTCTCTCTCTCTCTCTCTCTCTCTCACTCATTCACACACTTATTCTAAATTGGGAAAAGGGTTTTATAAAGGACTTAATTACTAACTTATATCTACTTAATGCTACTTAATATAGGAGGGGCAGGATGGTAGGGCCCCGGGGAGCAGAATAAGCGGAAGGGAAGCTGATTCTGCTAGGATCTTACACTGATAAAAAGATAACCCGCACATGTATAAAGGAAATTAATATTTAGTTAAGAATTATACATTAATAGAATGAAGATAGCCGCGTTTACGTGTTTTAACATTAATAAAAATGTCTTACGTTTAAGGATAGCCTTATTACGATGTATATTTTATGGCACCATTATTGCTAAGATGCCGACTTTAAATGGTATGTCACGATGCTTTTTGTTAAAAAGATGCGATTGCCTATTATGAGCTTTTTCGGAGTTCGCCACTACCCAGTCTCGGATTGCTTGCAATGGATATAGTCGCTCTGACCATTGTACAACGTCACCTGGTGTGATATCAGTCGCTTCTTGCATTTCTTTGCGTAGATAATGTATTGGTAAGGGCTCGCGGCCGAAGTTAAGGAACGCCGGTGTAACTTGTGTAGATGTATGCTTTGCTGTGTTAAACGCAAAACGAAAATCGTATATGTGTGTTTCCCATTCTCGGTGATCTTGGTTTATGAATGCGCTTATCATAAATTTTAGTACGCGATTTACTCTTTCGACCGGGTTCGACTGAGGGTGATACGGCGGTGTCGTCGAATGTTTAATATTCGCGTCGTTTAAGTAACTTGTTAATGTTTTATTTAAAAACTTTGTGCCGTTGTCAGTGATGAAGACTCGCGGTGTACCCCATCGCGTAATAATTAAATTATGTATTGCGGATTTTATCGCGCCTCCGGTCGCATCTCGTAAAGGTTGAATTTCTATCCAGCGCGTGAATAGATCTTGGATTACCAATAAATAGCGCATGCCATTCTTACTTCTCGGTAACGGGCCCATTATGTCTGCTGCTATTACGCACCACAGGTGTTTGATAATGCGTTGGCCTTATAAGCCCGGAGCAGCGAATTGCTCTGATTTAGTTTTTTGGCAAATATCACAGTGTTTGATGTAATTTACTATGTCCTTGTACATGCCGGGCCAAAAGTAGTGCTCCGCTATGCGCGCATGTGTCTTTTCGATGCCTAGGTGACCACTTTGGACGTTGTCGTGCTCGTCAAACAGAACACGGTCTCTGTCGTTGGGTCGGACGATGACCTTCCAAATGGATTGATCTTGCTTGACCGAGTCAATTATTGTGTAATCAGTTTTATGATATAGTACGTTATTCGTCGTGTGCCAATTATGGAATTTTTTTGGGTTTTCGCGTACTTCTTTTATGCGCTTATCGTACCAGTCGTCATCGCATTCGCGTAGCGAGTTGAGTTCTTCCGACGCGATTTCGTACATTCGCGATAACGCATCCGGTACGTGGTGCATCGCGCCTTTTCTATGGATAATGTCGACGTCATACCGACGGGTTTTTTGAGCGTTTTCAGCTACTGTAGGCTGCTGTGATCTGTGATCACTTGGAAGTGTGTACCTTCGACATAGCCTCTAAATTTGTCAATAGTACGTGATTACTCTTTCTCTATCGTTTATGTTTTGAGTAAGGACGCTTCCGAGCCCTACTGTGCTCGCGTCAACTTGAATAACGAACGGTTGCGTGAAATCCGGACGCACGAGTATTGGCGCTTTCATTAATTTTTGTTTTATAACGTCAAACGCGGCTTGTTGCGCTTGTTTCCATTCCCACTTGTGTTTTTCTTTGAAATTTTCAATGAATCACCGATACCATGACGTCATTCCTATAAATCTACGCACTTGTCTTAAAGCTTTTGGCGCGGGATAGTTTTTGATTGGCGCGACTTTGTCTTCGTCAATTTGCAAGCCCTGCTTATTCACAATATAACCGAGGTATTTGACTTCTGATAGACACAATTTGCTTTTGTCTTTTTTTATAAATAAGTTTGCATGTTTCAATTTGTCAAAAACGACTTTCAACCAATTGAGATGTTCGTCGAATTTTTCGGTAACGATTATTAAGTCGTCAATATATGAATAAACATTTGGTTGTAATTCGGGGCCGATTAAAGAGTCAATTAACCTCTGGAAAATTGATGGTGAGTTGGTCATTCCGTAAGGTAGTCTTTTAAAGTGAAATAATCTTTTTCCTGGTAACGCGAATACCATAATTTCTCTACTATTTTTCTCTGAAGGTATTTGTAGAAATGCTTGACTCAGATCTATTGCTGAAATATAACGAGCTACTATTTATCTAATATTGATGTCATAAGAGGTAACGGATATGCGTCTTTTTTAATGACTGCATTAATTTTGCATAAATTTAGGCAAAATCTTCGCGAACCATTTCCTTTTCGCACCATGTGTACTGGTGAGGACCATTCACTTTTTGATCTTTCAATTATGTCCTCGTCAAGCATTTTATCAACTTCGGCGAAGAGAATTGTTTCTATTGCCGCCGAAATCGGATACGGTCTCTGTTTGATCGGCGGATGATTATTTACGTCGATCTTGGCTTCGAGCAGATTTGTTTATCCGAGTTTACCCGAGATAACTGATATACTTGTACATGCTGGGCAGATGCAGACGATGTTTCACGATGAAACATTGTTTGTGTTTATAATAATCAACGTGAATATTTTCATTAATAATTTAACATATTATTATAAAATAGTGTGATAGTGTGAAATATACCATAAGTTTAATATTTTAAAACAGCGTCATTTTAAAACAGTGAGAAATAAATCAATTTCGTACATAATCATCAACATGATTAATAGTGTATAATTAGTTTAATAATGAATCTATCGCTCGATGATGGAATAGTGTAGAATAAAAATTGATGCGTCTCTTCGAGCCAAGTTGTTTATTTTAAAAGGCCAAACGTTTCGGGATATTTTTATCCCCTCTTCAGTGGCTGTATAACGTTTAAATTACAAGGTTTATTACAATAATAATATTAAAATGAGTGAAATTCAAAATTGTTCATATAGACATAGTTACCTAATTAGCAAAACAACTTCCGTGTTTTTACATTATTAGGAAACGGACCAGAAAAGGATTAATCGCATATGGCGCTATAAATATAAATTTAATTTTAAACCAAAGTTTACAGAAGAACTATTACAAAATTTTTTTAAATAATAACTTACGGCCTAGGACTCGAGAATTTTATTTTACAGAACGATTCCCCGGTGCCAAGGTGGTAATGCGGCACCGGTCGAGGCAAGACGTCAACTAATGTCTCTACAAAAATACGGGCAATATATATTCCGCAATACATACATTAGATGTACTAATACTTAGAAATGTTATTATAATGCAAACCGCATCAGCGACGGATACCTCGAGCTTCATCCATATACCAAGAACGAATACCACATTGGAGGTGGCACGTTAATACTCAAGTAGCAGGACGGGGGGCCCGCGCCGCAACGTAAGAAACGCTCCTGCCATGACTATATGACTATATAGTATACAGTATGGACGGAGCGTTGCCACGGCAACCCGGTCTCTTCGACCTCCCACTGGGCTGTTCCGCTCCGGCTCGCCAGCCAATCACTATTGAACATGTGTTGGCTGTCGAAGAGACGCATCAATTTTTATTCTACACTAGTGTATAATTAGATTAGATAAGTATTTAGTGTTATGATTGTGATTTATTAATATACAATATAAATTGAGGTTTCGTGAACTGATACTTTGTTGAAATGATCTCTTTTCATTTTCAGATACTTTTGGGAGGTTATATTGTCACTTTATATAAGAAAATATATGCCTGTAACAAGCTAGTGACTTTTTATTGATAGAAAAAAGTTTGAATTATAAATATTTATGATCGGCAGTATTCATTATGCTATGAAATAAGAATATTTATTAGGTTAGAAGAATACCTGGTGCAAGCGGAAGATTTTTATTTTGGTAAGTAATTCATCTCCTAGTGTGAAAGATTGTTTTCTTGTGGAGGATCGTCTCCTTGTGGAGGATTATCCACCTCTTGTTGTTAATTATAGACTCTTTCTCTATCCAGATCGAATAGAATGTACCATAAAAAAGTGTTAAAAAGTGAAATTATTATAAGTTGTATACAGAAAGTGATTGTGTTATTTTAAACGAAAATAAAATTATGAAAAGTAATATCAAAACGATTATTATGTGAAGTTGAAAAAAGTACTAAAAAGTAAATGACTGAAATTAAAATTATAATATTGAAACTTTTAAAAAACCAAATACAACTGCCAAGGTAAACTGTTAAACTTTCATTGATAAATAGCACGATCTTTTTTTACTACCTACGAAGAATTCACAAATGGATAGTGATAGTGTCTTATTAAATTGAAAATGTTGATATGTTCACAAGAGAGAAAAAATTATTTGAAAATGTGGATATTATTTTTAATAGAGGTGATTCATCTTTCAAGAAAGTTCCTACGTTGTTAAAGTGGATATGTAACTTTTTCTATCGTCTCCTTGGAGCTAGACTTTCAGGCTGCATGTCGAAAGGGATCCTTATGAATAGCTAGTGAAAGTGTTTCATTTTCCTGGTCGAAGAATCGAAGAAAGTTTTTACAGAATATTCAGTTTATATAAGCAAAAATTTTCTTGTGTTATGACAAGCTAGTGAAGTGTTAAGAATACGAGAGGTTATACGCTATACTTCATTGGTGAATATTGTGTTTTGTATGTATACTCAAGTTATGAGGCATTCAAAATTAATTAATCCCTATGATTAATTGAACCAAACACGTTACCTTAATAATGATCACATCTTGTGGCGTAGGTAGCATAATCTTTGAATCAAAATAAGAACACGCTTACTCTGAACCAGTTATTATTCTAAAGTTAATAATAAATTTTCCTTTGAGAAAAATAATTTTCACTTCATCAGCTTTTCACAGGAATTCCAATCGTATATAACCTGACATTTGCGTAACCTCCCAATAGAAATAGGAAAATATCGACTGCAAATTCTCTAAAAACTTTCTTCGATACTTAAACGGTGAAAATACAACACTTTCACTAGCTTGTCACATGGAAAAATAGAAACTTTCCTGCATGAAAAATCTTCAAAACTTTACACTTCACTAGCTTGTCATCACGAGAAAATTCTTTCCTTGTATCCTGATAGTTGTATATGCCTTCCAATCTAATAAAACCTGAAAAATAAAAGAGAAAATTTTAACAAAGAATCAGTTCACAAAATCTTTCATTATATTATGTACGATTTATAAAAAAGTAAAATTAAAGGAAATGACCCGCAGGTCTCAATGGCTAAATAGGGTGGCAACGCACGAAGTTGAAGAAGAGGCTGAGGTAGCAAATCAAGAAAATCATAATGAAAATTAATAAAAAATATGTAAAAGGTACTAAACCCAAGTCTTTGATTATTTTTTCAATAAATAAATTCTGAGATCGTTAAAGAAAAATTTTAATACTATTTAATTTCTAATTATACGTCAAGTTATGAAATAAGAGTAACTTAATGACTTAAATTTATATTATGCATAAAGAAAATCATGCAAGGAGATACGTATTCATGTTTTGCACGTGACATTAAACTCTAATTATTATGATAAGAAATATACAAAATCAAAATAAAAAACTTACTCCTGCTCTATTCCAATTGCTGGTCTATCAAGGGGCGCGGTAGCGCCACGATGGCAAGTATAAGGTACGTGAGTACGTACGCCGCCGTCGGGCGCTAGCCAGACCCTATATACATCTCATAGGCATTGTTGGAAACTCGACTTACGGTTTTCTTCACTTTGACAGTATTATTTGTCACATAGAAATACTCAAACGAAAGCTTGAGACGAAACTAACAAAATCACATCAGGGTCACATTTTCTGAAAATGCTTCTATCAACAGATATTGTAAAGTGAAAGTTCGAGCCCCTCGATTCTCATCAAGAGAGAAGAATGAAAACTGAACAATTCTTCCGGTTACGTCAGCTCTACGTATTTCCGTAATAATATATAGCACACCATGCATCAATATAGATCTACTTGTACATGCTGAGCAGATGCAGACGATGTTTCACGGTGAAACATTGTTTATGTTTATAATAAACAACGTAAATATTTTAATTAATAATTTAACATATTATTATAAAATATTGTGATAGTGCGAAATATATCATAAGTTTAATATTTTAAAACAGTGTCATTTAAAAACAGTGAGAAATAAGTCAATTTCGTTCATAATGATCGACATGATTAATAGTGTATAATTAGATTAGATAAGTATTTAGTGTTATGATTGTGATTTATTCATATACAATATAAATCAAGGTTTCGTGAACTGATACTTTGTTTAAATGTTCTCTTTTCTTTTTCAGATACTTTTGGGAGGTTATATTGCCATTGGAAAAAGTTTGAATTATAAATATTTATGATTTGCAGTATTTATTATGCTGTGAAGTAAGAATATTTATTAAGTTAGCAGAATATCTGGTGCAAGCGGAAGATTTTTATTTTGATAATAAGTAATTCATCTACTAGTGTGAAGGATTGTTTTTTATGGAGGATCGTCTCCCTATGGAGGACTATCCACCTCTTGCTGTGAATTATAGACTTTTTCTCTATCCAGATCGGATGGAATGTACCATAAAAAAGTGTTAAAAAGTGAACTTATTATAAGTTGTATACAGAAAGTGATTGTGTTATTTTAAACGAGAATAAACTTATGAAAAGTATTATCCAAACAATTATTATGTGAAGTTGAAAAAAGTGCTAAAAAGTAAATGTCTAAAATTATATACAATACATGAAAGATTCATGAACTGATTCTTTGTTAAAATATATCCTTTTATTTTTCAGTTTTTTTTACTATTAGATTACATAAAGAAATAACTATTCTGTGATGTGGCAGCTAGTAAAGTGTTAAGAATTCATCTTTCAAGAAAGTTTACGTTGTTGAAGTAAATATGTAACTTTTTCTATCGTCTCCTGGGTTCACCTTTCAAGCAAGTTTTTACATTCTTGAAGTGGATGTGTAATTTTTTCTATTGTCTCCTGGGAGGTAGACTATCAGGCTATTCGTCGAAAGGGATCCTGATGAGAAGCTAGTGAAAGTGTTGTATTTTCATTATCCAAGAATCAAAGAAAATTTATACAGAATTTCCAGTTTATATAATTTTCTTATGATGTGACAAGTTGGTTAAGTGTTAGGATTATATTCGAAGCTAGTGAAGTGTCAAGAATATGCATCGCTCATGCATGAAAGTTTCTAAGTTGTTTAAGTGTATATGAATAATTCATAACTTTTCCTATCGTTTCCTGGGAGGTAGACTCTCAGGCTATTCGTCGAAAGGGATCCTGATGAGAAGCTAGTGAAAGTGTTGTATTTTCATCGTCCAAGAATCAAAGAAAATTTATACAGAATTTCCGGTTTATATAATTTTCTTGTGATGTGACAAGTTGGTTGAGTGTTACGATTAGATTCAATCTTCCACGCAAGAAAGTTTCTACAATTGTGGAAGTGCTTATGTTAACTTTTCCTATAGTCTCCTGGCAGATAGACTCTGAGGCTGTACGTCGAAAAGAATTCTTATGAATAGATAGTAAAAGTGTTTTATTTTCTTAGTTCAGAGAATATTCAGTTTATATAAGGAAAAAATTATTTTCTATTGTGAGAAGCTAGTGAAGTGTCAAGAATATGCATCGCTCATGCATGAAAGTTTCTAAGTTGTTTAAGTGTATATGAATAGTTCATAACTTTTCCTATCGTCTCCTGGGAGGTAGACTCTCAGGCTGTTCGTCGAAAGGGATTCTTATGAATAGCTAGTGAAAGTGTTTTATTTTGTTGGATTTTAGAGATTATTCAGTTTATATAATAGAGAATATTCTTGCTTGATGCAACAGTAATGTTTTATACAATAATCAGCATGTGTATATTATATACTTACTCCATCGATTTCATGGCTTTAGGGTCTAAATTGTCAGGTGCATAACTATAAAAATCAAAACTATAAGTTCTTAGATAAACTCAATTGTATTGTTTTAGCATGTTAAAACAAGCTTTTATAGCTATAACAGATTTTAAATCAGGCGAAGACCGAAATATTCAAAATGTAGCTTACTTATTTCAATTATAATCTTCGCTCCCATTTCTATATGTAGTCATTATTATAGTAGTGATTAAAATCTATGGATATTTTACATACATTTTTTAGCACCTTAATACAGTAGTTATTATATATAAGCTCTGGTCTTTGTAAACATGTATTTTTTGCAGATATTTATTCCATTTTTAATGGGACCAAATGGAAGTTGATATTATATATATATTTTATACTTTCTTTGATATTATGGTTTAGCAGTAAATTCAGTATATATAAATTTTATGGCTGTGATGAATAAATATTTAAGGATGAAAGTAAATTAGGTTGTCAGCTATAATACAGAGTGTAAATAATAATAGAAAACATTGAACGTAATTCAACACAGCGAACCAAGATAAAAGACGTTGAAAGATTCACAGTTTGCACTTCCAATGCCTTTTTCACATACCCCAAACTCAATATAAATAGTTTAACGTACCACAGAGTAGTTTAGCATAGGAGTCTGTCAAATAACAAAACAAGCAAATAGTTAACTTAATAGACAGGCACCCCAAAAGCATTATTAATATCCCATATTGGACCCACAAATAAAACTTTCAAACTATAATTTAAAAAAATTAAAGCAACGCACTTGCACGAAGCACTTAGTTCATAAGTATTCCTCTATTCATGCACAAACAAAACTTGGTCGGCGAAAGTCATTATCAATTCCATAGGCAATAAAACAAATAATTAAGCCAACACACAAACTAAATTCAATGTGCACAATTATTGAGATCTACTATTTACACATCAAAACTTAGTCGAACCCAGGAAGAGCAATCTGAAAGTGACGGCCTTTGCTCCAAAAGACGAACTCAATCAGATAGGTCTGACATAAACATACACCAATAAGTCCATTCAAATCCAGGGAAACAGAGCCAAACAACACAAAACACTTTAACATAAATTAAATTATTATGTGAATTATCATATATATTATGTGAATTATATTATCATGTGAATTATTATTAAATTATTATGTGTAGGAAAAAAAGTGAAAATAACTATACCATTTTTTACTTGTTCTCGACAAATCACACTTGAGATCCACAAATTCACACAATAATTATTGAAAAACACCATAGTGATTTACACTTATTCACACATATACATAATTTAAAAACTACGAAAAGTCAAAAGCACTGGTCAAGTCATGTAAATTAATTAAATATGTTTATTAAAACACTCGACAACACTGTTGTACTTCTCACTACAAAAAACTTTAGCGAAAACTTGTGCACTAGCTTCGGCATGCCATTCCAGGGGAGACGTCAAAATCTTCTTAAGACGTAACAAACAAAATTCGAAGCAGCATTGACCCAGTGACCTGAAAAAAAAGACAAAATTCTTTTAACAAAGCACCGGTGCTTTAAATCAACAAAAAGTCTCAATAATTTAAATAAAAAAAAATAACTTATCTGACTCCAAACAGCAATGATCGACCATGGGAAAGCACAAGTTTTCCATCACCACAGTGTACAAGTCCCAAAAGAAATCACTCCTCGGAGTAGCTGACCATCCATAGTTGCTCCTGAGTACGAGTTTCGATCCCGTAGCAACAATTTTAAAATACTTTAGCAGCGACAAAGTTAATCACGCGAGAGTTAATAACCCCAGGACTACAGAGCGACTTACCGACGCCACAGACTGAGCACGCGCGCACACTATTAGAACTAGGGCGCTAGTGACAAATACTAGTACCACTGCCGCGGCCATCTTCAGTGAGCATATACACATTAATTTTTAAATTTATAACTTATTCAGTTGATGTTAACTATTCTCTGTAATTTAGGTATTACATACTATTTAAAAGTAGTGAAAACTCCCCCCCCCCCAAAAAAAAACAAAACCTTTTCAAGGTAAAAGGCTGGCAAGTATAAGGTCGTTTCTTCATGTAAAACTTGAAGATTAATTTTGCAACTCTTGATATCTCAATGTCACAAAAATTCTAAGTGTTTTCACTATCTATACAGTTATTTCATTATATTAATCAAAGTTAATTTTTAAACTCTCGATATCCCTTATGTGGTGAAAATTCAGAGTGCTTATTCTAAAAGTCTATTTTCATTATGTAAATTAATGTCAAACTTTCAATAATAACGTAAATAATATTCTAGCAGGTTTATTGTGTACGTTTATTACTTTTCCTTTAGTAAAGGTTAATAAGAAATGTGATTATAATGCAATGATTAAAAAGGTATTTCTAATTAGTTCAACAAATAATTATGTTAATATATGTGTCTTCTTTTACCTCGTAAATGAGTGAATCACAGACACTGAAAGAACATGATGCTTATACATGAAGCTGAATAACTTGAAATTTTCATCTATCTATATCAATATGAATGCGTAAACATCTTTGCTTGAAGGATCTGTTGGACAGACTACCATTTCTTTAGTGTTTCTTCTCTATACCTTCGATTTTACATAAATTTCAATTTTAATATAACAAAGGAAAGTTATGATATCAATAAAGAAATTGGCAAGTTTTTGTTATAAGAAGCAATTGAGTTGATATAAATAAATAATTGTTTAAATCGGAGAAGGATTATAAATATATATGTATTCATCATTATAAACACTCGACCAAATTGTGACATGTGAAAAGGTGGATAGCCTGTGAAAAGATACTGTCGGTAGAATTGTCGGAATAACTGCGATTGCCGCCACGTCCTGCGCATTTCCAGCTGACGTTTAATGACTGATCTCTCTTACGCCGTATTTAGTGTGGGAGGTTAGGTCACCGTACTTCCGGTAAATAGAGCGTTCCGTGACCGGTCACAAACATGCGCAAAGCATAGCACTAATTCGATATTATTCAAAGTTCAATAGTATCCGAGTGTACATATAGGAATGATCTTCTTATATGACATTATCACATAAAAATGTGCCCATAATATATTACAGGATTGTTTCGCATTATAAAAACTTTTTCGATTATTTATGGAAGCAGCGAGCGGATGTACAATCTATTCTACTTAGTAATTCAGTAAATTGCTATCCTTATTTCATGAAAAATCTATGTCCAAGACGATCATTTGCAATTAAATATAAGATTCAATTCATACAAAAAATCGATCCCACATTTAAAAAAAACAGTAACAAATTCTAGCATGTAGAACGCAATTTTTTTTATGGAAAAACTTGCCGTCCCGTCCTATAATAGATACCGATGGATACTATCTTAAAATTGTGCATGGTTATCCAAAGTAATTTGTTGTTAACAAAACACTGTTAGAAAATCTCGTATCGGATTTTTCATTCTATATGTATTTACTACTATTCTTAACCAATTTTTGAAGAATTCAAACTTCAGGTTGTAATCATTGTAAACACAATTTTTGGTTATTTGTATTTGTATGTATGTTTCATAAAAGTATGTTATTATTATCGAATGGTTACAAGATGTTCAATAAAAATAATTAATATTATGTATTACAAAAATGTTATAAAATAAATTTCTATAATTAAAGTTCGGAAATCAATCAAGCTAAAAAATATTAAATTAACATTTATGTTTATATTTTAGTTTTATATCCATACTTAATAAAAAAAATAGAACTACAATTTTTATTTGAGGCTATCGTTCTCACAGTTTAACATAATATTATATTATACATAAATATTATATATAAACATATTTTATAAGTATATTAAAAATTTTATGAGATTGTTGATTACACTGACATTTAGTAGTTCATCGATTATCTATGATAGGACGGGACGGCAAGTTTTTCCATAAAACAAATTCTAGCATGTAGAACGCAATTTTTTTTATGGAAAAACTTGCCGTCCCGTCCTATCATAGATAATCGATGAACTACTAAATGTCAGTGTAATCAACAATCTCATAAAATTTTTAATATACTTATAAAATATGTTTATATATAATATTTATGTATAATATAATATTATGTTAAACTGTGAGAACGATAGCCTCAAATAAAAATTGTAGTTCTATTTTTTTTATTAAGTATGGATATAAAACTAAAATATAAACATAAATGTTAATTTAATATTTTTTAGCTTGATTGATTTCCGAACTTTAATTATAGAAATTTATTTTATAACATTTTTGTAATACATAATATTAATTATTTTTATTGAACATCTTGTAACCATTCGATAATAATAACATACTTTTATGAAACATACATACAAATACAAATAACCAAAAATTGTGTTTACAATGATTACAACCTGAAGTTTGAATTCTTCAAAAATTGGTTAAGAATAGTAGTAAATACATATAGAATGAAAAATCCGATACGAGATTTTCTAACAGTGTTTTGTTAACAACAAATTACTTTGGATAACCATGCACAATTTTAAGATAGTATCCATCGGTATCTATTATAGGACGGGACGGCAAGTTTTTCCATAAAAAAAATTGCGTTCTACATGCTAGAATTTGTTAATGTTTTTTTTAAATGTGGGATCGATTTTTTGTATGAATTGAATCTTATATTTAATTGCAAATGATCGTCTTGGACATAGATTTTTCATGAAATAAGGATAGCAATTTACTGAATTACTAAGTAGAGTAGATTGTACATCCGCTCGCTGCTTCCATAAATAATCGAAAAAGTTTTCATAATGCGAAACAATCCTGTAATATATTATGGGCACATTTTTCATGTGATAATGTCATGTAAGAAGATCATTCCTATATGTACACTCGGATACTATTGAACTTTGAATAATATCGAATTAGTGCTATGCTTTGCGCATGTTTGTGACCGGTCACGGAACGCTCTATTTACCGGAAGTACGGTGACCTAACCTCCCACACTAAATACGGCGTAAGAGTGATCAGTCATTAAACGTCAGCTGGAAATGCGCAGGACGTGGCGGCAATCGCAGTTATTCCGACAATTCTACCGACAGTATCTTTTCACAGGCTATCCACCTTTTCACATGTCACAATTTGGTCGAGTGTTTATAATGATGAATACATATATATTTATAATCCTTCTCCGATTTAAACAATTATTTATTTATATCAACGCAATTGCTTCTTATAACAAAAACTTGCCAATTTCTTTATTGATATCATAACTTTCCTTTGTTATATTAAAATTGAAATTTATGTAAAATCGAAGGTATAGAGAAGACACACTAAAGAAATGGTAGTCTGTCCAACAGATCCTTCAAGCAAAGATGTTTACGCATTCATATTGATATAGATAGATGAAAATTTCAAGTTATTCAGCTTCATGTATAAGCATCATGTTCTTTCAGTGTCTGTGATTCACTCATTTACGAGGTAAAAGAAGACACATATATTAACATAATTATTTGTTGAACTAATTAGAAATACCTTTTTAATCATTGCATTATAATCACATTTCTTATTAACCTTTACTAAGGGAAAAGTAATAAGCGTACACAATAAACCTGCTAGAATATTATTTACATTATTATTGAAAGTTTGACTTTAATTTACATAATGAAAATAGACTTTTAGAATAAGCACTCTGAATTTTCACCACATAAGGGATATCGAGAGTTTAAAAATTAACTTTGATTAATATAATGAAATAACTGTATAGATAGAGAAAACACTTAGAATTTTTGTGACATTGAGATATCAAGAGTTGCAAAATTAATCTTCAAGTTTTACATGAAGAAACGACCTTATACTTGCCAGTCTTTTACCTTGAAAAGGTTTTTTTTTGGTACTTAATTCATAGATATGCCAGCTATTTAGTAGTCTAGTAATAAATAGAATCAGTAAGGCCGATAGAATATTTCAAACACACAGAAACCTTTTTGTTTTGCAATATATTACTAAATGGCTCTAATTATATTACTATAAGAAATAATGCAAAAATAAAAAACTTACGCTTGCTCTATTCCAATTGCTTGTCTAAACTTAATAGATATTCCAGCTATTTTCCTAGTTTGTTAATAAACAGAAAGAATGAGGCCGATAAAAAATATTAGACACACACAAGAACTTTTTTGTTTTCCAATATTCCCTCCAAGTATATAACCTCACATGAGAAATAATAACTTATAAAAATCTGAAAAAATAAAATAACATTTAAACAAAGAACAAGTTCGTAAAATTCGATATAAAATGTGTTGCTATCCTTATTTCATTAAAAATCTATGTCGAGGATGATTATATACAATTATATATGAGATTTAAGGGGTTATGCCTGAGTTAAAATTCAAAAAATCAAATTTTTTTTTATTTGATTTTTTTTACGTCAAATTTACTGTAGAATATATTGCAGAAACCCTTTTTGCCAAAAAAAAATTATTTACAAAGTTATAGGCAAAATACTAAAATCAAACAATTTGTTAAAATTGCGTATTATTCATATTTTGTTTTATAACGCTTTTGATTATTCAAAACAATTGTGTTTTTATATAAAATTTAAAATAAATTGTGTTTATAAACTCCTTTTGAAATATGCAATTTTATTAAAAAAGAAAAACAACAAATTATTTATTGATATTACATACAGTACAATATAGCTAACTTTTTTATATCATGGATTTTTTCATTTTCAATATTTTAAAAGAAAATAAATTTAGAATTTAAATATTGTCTTGTAATATCTTAATCAAATTTATAATCCAACTTTAAAATTTGATCAAAATGTATTATAATGCATTGAAAAGCGGTGATTTTTCTCTAAATTTTAAGAAAAAAAATGATATGATACGCCACTTAGGAGCCGAGACACGTTTTTTTTAATACGCTACTACTCCTTATATATACAACATATCGTAATGACTCAAATATTGTTAAAAATTAGAAGAGTTGTACTTTTCAAATCACTGCAAGTCGATACGCATCGAATTGAATGTGACTAACAAATCGAGTGTTGATTAACGGCGATGCGCGCAACGGGGCCCGACGGCGCGCCGCGGCGTAGCCGGCCGCGGAGTGGGGATGGCCCCGCGTTCTCAGCCCGAAACTGAAAATCTTTTTTCAAATCGGAGGGCTCGGAAAAAGTCGGTAAATTAGTCAAATATGATCCGATTGTGTTCTTTTTTTCTTAATTCGAGATAGCGCAGGTAAAAAATGCGATTGGTCGAATCAGATTTTTTGTTAACATTATTCATCGTATTATTATTGAAAGTACATTATTCACTTTAAAAAAACTGATGGACTTTATTGTGAAGCATTTAATACAATATTCTGATTGGTTGCCATAAGTAAACATGACTATGGTTACCGTCATTCAAGGTTTATGATTAATATTGAGTGTAAAAGATAACCCAAATCACGCGCGAAGTGTCCATTTTAAGAAAGTGATGCTAATTTATTTGATTATATAGTTTGTAACGGGGATTATATTCTCCGCTAAATGTAGAAAAACTACTTAATAATCCGTGAGTTTAGAATTTAGGAGAAAGGGAAAATAGAACACTTTGAAATGATCACACCATCAAATAGGTAAAAGGCTTGTGCATATATTATAAGCAAAAGAATTTACAAAAAAAAGCAATTATACTCGTGCTTCTTGCACGGACGCAAATCTGCTTAGGCGAGAGCCGAAGGTAAATAAACTGGTGAGAGTGCGGGATAGAGAGAGACTGGTACTTACAATTATGCGCAGATCGCAAGACGGGATACACCGTCCTTCCTTCCTCACGTACAATTCTCGCGGAGTCGCTTACAGGACCTGATGCTGTGCTCACTTTCGCTCACACATACACGCGAATCGCAATTAAAGAAATTTATCGTCGCTATAATCTCAATAATCATCCGCACGGGTTGACAGCCGAATCGAATCTAACGCGCCGAGCGTCGTCCGTCTCTCCCTCCCCCCACTACTCACCTTCCTACACTGTCTCCAGCTAACATCGGCTCACACCTGAAACAGCTAACATAGGTTAATAATATCCGAATTCATGCGGGAGATTTGGCATGCGAGGGTGACGATGTGCACGTCGTCACATACACCCCAACCAGACGCTGGGTAGCCCACGGCGTACCAGCTCTCAATTACTCTCACCAGGATGCAAAAACGACCAAAATAATAAAAAAATTAAATCAAATTAAATTTCAAACACTGTGCAAATCAAACACATGCAGAGAAAAAAATAAAATAAGATAATTCAAATCAGAACAAATCAAACTTTGATAAAAGAAATAAGGTAAATAAATGAATAAACACCTTCAGCTCTCTTATACAAAATATATTCAAAATTAAGTACATAAGTACTAGGGACCAGCGAAACGCATTGGAGAGCGCAACGCTAGGGGACTAGCGTCTCAGACGGAATTCCGAGTGTATTTCTCGGTTGGGGCACTCTCTTCCCCGCATCACCCCCAACATACCACAACGGTAACAGTACCGCGGGGGGGTCTTGCTAAGACGCGCCACCAACAGGTTCCCCTGCCTCAATCTCTCTCGTTGCTCCTTGCTCTGGTCGCCCTTAATAAACAAGTCATTGTCCTTCTTGAGGGCCTCCAGAGCTTGGTCCAGCTCCTGCCTCTTCCGTCGACAGGTCGCCATGGCCTCATCCCTGGCCTTCTCCTCGCAGCGCTCTTCTTCCACCATCCGTGGATAGGCCCCAGCGGCAGCTCTTCCTTCCTCTCCCGTTCTAGAGAGAAATGCGTCGAGCTTCACGAAGGCTGACTCGGCGCGACGGCGATACTCCTTGCGGAGTTCGCGCGCCTCATCGAGCTCGCCTTTCAGCTCTTCCCATTCCTCCTGAACGGTCGGAATTGGTGGCACATCCACCTGGGCCCGTGCACCAACATACGCGGCATAAATTGGTCCAGCGATCAGCTCCACCACCGAGTCGTCGGAATCCTGATCGCCACAAAAATAGATCTCGTGGTCTTCCAATTCTTCAGCCATGATACTGTAGAAGTTGATAAGATGTCAGCCAGGGGACTCAGGGGTTCTCAACCTACCACCCTACTCTATTCTAAATATTCACCCTATTCGCCCTATTCGATCGCATCCGTCGCGGAGACAATTCAACTTGCGGTTCTTGCTATTTCTTCGCACCTTTCGGTCGACCGCGTTTCGCTTTAATCACAGACAAATTTCCGTTTTCTGTTTCCGATGCGTCAGACACTGAGAGACGCGTTTCCTCCCCCCCAGGAGCCCTCGTATCACGAGAAACGACGATTCTGGTTTTACGCGGCCTACCTCGCTTACATGGAACATCCATGTTTTCACTAAGCGCCGTATTTCGCACCTCGCGTACGCAATTCTTGGTAACGGTAGCTTCCTCGTTGGTTGGAACCTCATCTTCTTCAGGTTTACTCTCTTCTTCATCCAAAACTTCAACAGAGTCTTCATCTTCATCTGGATCTTCACAAAACGGTGCTTCATCTCCTTGAACATAGGGTTTGAGGTCTACAACATGGATCTTTTCAAAGCATTCTCCTTGCTCATTAATCAACGAATAAACATCTTGTCCACATCTAGCGGTAATCTTAAATGGGCCAGCATATTTAGGTGCAAGTTTCGCATTAATACCTTGAATAGCAGACGACAGAATGCGATTACGCTTCCAAACCAAGTCATCGACCTTAAATTTGACTTGTCTGCGTTTTGCATTGTAATACTTGGCCTGCTTTTGAGATGCACGTTCTATATTCCTTTCAACCTCTAATTGCAAATCAAATAGCTTACACATCCGCTCTTCCCAATTCTTAACTGCAATTTTATGCGATTCTTCCCTTGCAGAGCGTTCTTCTTGTCGCCTAGTACTAAGCGGTGGCGCGGGGTTTCTTCCCATATTCAGAAAAGCAGGACTAACTCCTGTAGACTCCTGCACGGATGTATTATACGCAAAGGTGAGCTCTGGCAAATGCTTATCCCAGAACTTGTGTTCCTCCTGAATAAAGGCAGTTATCATCGTTTTGAACGTTCGATTCACTCGTTCAACCGGATTCGCCTGAGCATGATATGGCGAAATCATGTGATGCGTAACGCTACTCTCTGTCAGAAAATTCTTCATAACTTTGTTACGGAATTCAGTGCCATTATCTGATAAAAAATTTTCCGGAGTACCAAATCTAAGGAAAACTCGTTCCTTCAAAGCATTTTTAATACTAATGCCATCAGCCTTGCGCAATGGAATTACCTCAATCCATCGTGTGAAAACGTCTAAGAAAATCAGTAGATAGTTATATCCATTCTTCGATCTGGGAAATGGACCCATGATATCCCCTGCAACAACTTCCCATGGTCCAACAGACTGTCTTTCTCTCATAAGAACAGCAGGCAGTAATTGATCAACTTTACACTGTTGACACACAGTGCATGACTTTACAAACTTCTCTACATCTTTATACATTCTTTTTCAGTAAAAGTATCTAGCGACACGCTCATATGTCTTGCGACGACCCAGATGGCCAGACGTGGGCTTGCAATGCGATTCACGTAGTACTTGTGATACTTTCTCTTGTGGAATAACCAGCTTCCAAGCATCTATATCATCTAGAACGTCTTCCAGAAGCGGTTCAGACTTGTAAAAATACAGCTTACCAGCAGTGATCTTCCAATCTGGAAATTCGTGAGGGTTTTCAAACACCTGCTGATATTTCTGCGAATACCACTGGTCTCCAACAGTTTCCTGAATGTCTTTTAGAGATGCAGGTTGTTGTTCATCACTATCATCATCCTTGAACATCCGCGATAACGCATCTGGGACATAATTTTCCTTGCCTGGTCGATATTCTATCTCGTAATCATACGACTGCAACTCTAATGCCCATCGGGCCAATCGACCAATAGGGTTCTTCAAATTACAGAGCCACTTTAAACTAGAATGATCTGTAATAACTTTAAAGTGATAACCCTCCACATAGGCTCGAAACTTCTGAATTGCCCAGATGACTGCCAAGCATTCTCTCTCGGTAACCGAATAATTTCTCTCGGCCGAGCTTAATGTGCGACTCGCATAGGATAAGACACAATCTTTTCCGTCTATCTCCTGCATGAGTACCGCAGCAATGCCGGAATCGCTGGCATCAGTTTTGATGATGAATTGATGGTCAAACGATGGTCGATGCAACACAGGCGCTGTCGCAAGTATAACTTTGACTTGCTCAAAAGCTTCTTGTTGAGCTGCACCCCATGAAAATCCTGCTTTGCCGCGCAACACCAAATTTAATGGTTCTGCGACATCGCTCAACCGATCTAGGAATTTCCGATACCATGATACCATTCCCATAAATCTTTTTAATTTGGTAGGGGTATTCGGAACAGGGTACTCTAAAATCGGTGCAACTTTCCGAGGATCTGGACGGAATCCCTCACTGTTCACAATAACGCCTAAATATTGAACTTCTTCACATCCAAATTTACTCTTTCCTCGGTTTATGGTCAACCCAGCTTCGGCGATTCGCTGTAATACGACTTCTAACCAATGTAGATGTTCGTCGAAAGTCTCGGTCGTTATTATGATATCATCCAAATAAGAATAGGCATACGGCTCAAGTTCGGGCCCAATGAGCCGATCACTCAACATTTGAAAGGTTGCAGGTCCACCTTTTACACCATAAGATAGACGAATAAATTCAAACAAACCTAAGCCAGGTACAGTGAAGGCAGTTAACGGAATGTCTTCCTCCCTCATAGGTATCTGGTGATAGGCAGCGGTGAGATCAATGGTGGAAATATATCTTGCCTTTTGCAACTTCCCCAGAATAACATCCATGTATGGCAACGGATGCGCGCTCGCAGTTGTAACAGCATTAAGCTTCCTATAATCAACGCAAAATCTGTAGGTACCGTCCGATTTGCGGACCATGACTACAGGGCTTGACCAACTGCTGCTAGAACGGCGTATTATTCCCGCTTCCAACATTTTTGAAACTTGGGCATGCATTTCTTCTTCGATCTTCTTCGATACTGGATAATATCTTTGCTTAATCGATCTCGCAGACCCCACATCTATACTGTGCTGGATCAGTTGTGTACACCCCAGCGTCACTTCCCCAGCTGGAAGATAACGATCTAATAGCGCAAGTAGGCGACTTCGCTGTTCTGGAGTAACATCGGCTAAGCCGATGGCCGCGAGAGAATTTGCTACTCCCTCTGAGAGAGCTGAAACTTCTAGAGAAATTGACTCGGTGACACCTTCTATCTGCAATCTATTTTCTCTAGGTAAAGGTACGGCGTTAAACGCTCTCATGAAATCTGTTCCGAGAATGCAATCGGAATCTAGTGCACTTAAAATCATGACATTTAACGTCCTCGTTTGATCTAGCACTGTGAATGGCAATTGAACGTAACCGTAGATCGGCACGAGCTGTCCATCAGCGAGTTTCGCACCTGGTCCAGTATATGGAACAATAGTCTTCTCCAAGGCTGAAGCCATCTGTAATCCTATTGGACCTAAAGTTGTGCGCGCCGCCCCTGAGTCACACAGAGCTCGTAGCTGAAGATCTCCGATAGCCACTGGCATCCACCATCGACTACAATCTATCTTGGACGGATCTTGAACCACAATAGGCATAACTGCTATCTTCTCTTGACTCAATTCTTTAGAGGCCAGCGAGGTACTGCGAGTAGTAGGGGCCTTATCTACTTGCTCCCTTTCTCGTTTCCCGAGACGTCTAAGCTTTTCTCAGCTGACTTGTCTCCAGAATTATTCTTCTTAGAACATTCCGGACACGTTCTGGTTGTATGTCTGGGCCATCCACAGCCATAACATCTAACGGATGGTTTGCACGGACCCCAACAATCCTTATCTTTGTTGTGCTCACTACGTGGCTTCCTCGGAGCATCTATTTGACCATCCGATACGGCACTACTAGTCTTTTCCGATCGATTATCAGATACTGAAGCAACATCATTTGAATGCGGCTTCGCTCCTTTTTTATTAGGTTTCTTCCCTCGATTATCTTTTGAGGTGTTCATAGGCAGGCTTAATCCAGCAACCGCGTCCCTCACTGCAGTCCGGAGATCGTTTGCCGTAAGCGGTGCCGCAACCATTGCAACAGCTGCTGAGCTTTTACCTTTCTCTATACTCTCCACCGTAGATTTACCTTTATATGCCAATTTTGGCAACAAACATCTTTCCGGAGAAGGAGGAGGTTTGTAATGACACTTATCATGTATAAGCTTTTCAGCATTCCTGGCTCTCGTAATTAACTCGCCTATATTCTTTATCCTCTCCAGAGGTACTTGCATCCTAATTTCAGCCAACATGTTATCATAAATCATTTTCAGCTGAGTCGCCACATCCGGCGGATTATCCAGCCTACTCATAATCGATAACATAGCCATAATATGATCTCTCACTGGCTCGTCTTTTCCTTGCGTGCGTCGCTGTGCTTCTGATAATAACTTCATCTGGATATCTTGGTCCATACCATAGCTTTGTCTCGCGTCACTGCAGAAATCTTTCCACGTATTCCACGAATTACGCATCTGCCTACACCAAATCAGTGCTCCATCAGTCATTACATGAAGCAATGCGTTCAACGAATCTGTTTCATCCAAATGCGATGACGCTCGACATTCATTCACTCTTTGAATAAACTCCTCAATACAACTATCTTTAGAACCATCAAATTGAATTCTCCATTCACGAGCAATCTTACCGACATCTCGAAAGGTTGATCTGGACATCGCTGAATATTCATCAACTCTACTCGTTGATCCAACCGAGACCCCTCCCTTCCGAGACACACCTTGGGGTTCTATACTGACTGGCATCAGTGGTGTAACCTTCTTCGGCACTACCTCCGGTCGAAATCTAGTTGCATTCGGATTCAACTGAGTGCTGTGAGCGTCAGGATTACGATGAATCGTAAACGTATCCCTGAATTGCACGTGATTGCGATTCGCTTCCATTACTTCCAATATCCTGTGTACACACGTTGACACGTCCACCATGACTTCTTCCATAGCCTCAGCATATTCGCGCCATTTGGCTCTATTCTCGATGGCCAATTCACGTTGTGCTCGCAGCTTACGTCGAAGTTTTACCATCGTTTCTTCCACGTTATCTCGACTTTTATTGTCTTCCTCTGCCTCAACTTTCTTGGTGGAGTCGTCTTTCGTTGTGCTCACACTAGAGTTACTATCTCCTAAACGCGGTGAGCTCGCTGCAGAATTCATTTTATGCTGAATATCCGCCACTACAACAATCTGATTTGCCTTATCAACAGTACCTTCATCCACTTCCGCATTTCTAGTCGATTCATGGTCATCATACTGTATTCTTAAAACATCGTCTAAAAATCCATCATCTTGATCACTGACATCCAAATCACCTATCATCGATACAGTAGAATCTGCACCTGTTGGCAATCTTAACCTCACCCATGTTGAAGACTTCGTTTCATTCGACAAATTCTTTTCCTTCAAAATAACTTTCTGAAACGTTGCATCTCTTCGCGACGTCGCAATATCGCTCGGTTCATCAGTCGCTATAAAATCATGCTGCGTGTAATCACCGCGCAAACGCCTAACTAACCTATCTAAATTCATGTATTTACTTGATTCTGTCACTAATTCAAATGGTTGCAATAATTCTACTATCCTATCATCAGACAATGACATTGCCCATCTATCAATTTCTTCATCCGCTTCTGCAAAAATATTCACACGCATCGCCATTTTCGATATCAAAAGCAATACTGTTACTTAAACGAATTTTCCAGAAGTCAAAAATAAAAAAAAATTTACAATAGATCAAATTGCGAACAAAAGTTAACCTTGACAAAAACAAAAACCAAGCAATTGGAAAACAAATTATTGTCACGCGTGTCGCTCTTAATTCTATCACAGCCTCCTTCGATTTAAAATTCTGCCGCAATTAAATTACTTTCCCGTACAAAAAAATTACAACCAGAAACAAAATTAAAACAAATAACTTTGTTATTTAGAACCGAAAGAAAATTCGAAAAAACCAATTAAAAAAATTTTCGATACTACAATTGAGCTGTATTCGAATTAAGTATTTACTACATTAAACTGAAATTGAGAAAAAATTCGCTTAATAACTCCAATTTAAATTAATTACCACGCTGTAGAAAAATACAAACAAAAAAAATTCAATTCTCCAAAAACAAAAATTCAAAATCAAAACATTAGACTTAGCGTCAGCAATCTACACCTGCTACCGTTGCGATACTCGCTCAACACACTATATGTATATCTAACCCTACTTCGGTGATACACACACGCGATCAGCTGCACCCATACATTACATACAAGCGCTAACGCACTCTAGGAAACAACAAAAAAATTCACTCTGGAAGTAAATACGATTATCTAAATTATATGAAATAAAACAACCAAAAAATAAATTTCAATGTTTAAAACAACAACCAAATTAATTAATCAATTAACAATAATAAATCAATTTATGTTCTGCAATAATCGTATACTGAGATTCGATACGCTGTATACGCAAAATACACGCACACTTATTCACTCTACGCCGAGGAAATAAATCTCGCTACCTGAAAATTAATTTCAGAAATAATATTTCGCTGTACACTAAAATTTAAACGTAGCTGGAAACGCGCACTATTTACCTCACGCGAGTCGCTTCTTCTCTCGCACGCTCACCGCTGCTATCCGTATAACTCTCCAACGTATACTTCTACCGGCGATTTCCTCAGCCAGTAAACACAACCCGCGTTTTCGCTTCTAATAATTTGCCGCGCATAAATCAACAATTTCCCTATACTAGCTAAATTCTACCACTGTTGGGCGCCAATGTAATGGGGATTATATTCTCCGCTAAATGTAGAAAAACTACTTAATAATCCGTGAGTTTAGAATTTAGGAGAAAGGGAAAATAGAACACTTTGAAATGATCACATCATCAAATAGGTAAAAGGCTTGTGCATATATTATAAGCAAAAGAATTAATTTACAAAAAAAACAATTATACTCGTGCTTCTTGCACGGACGCAAATCTGCTTAGGCGAGAGCCGAAGGTAAATAAACTGGTGAGAGTGCGGGATAGAGAGAGACTGGTACTTACAATTATGCGCAGATCGCAAGACGGGATACACCGTCCTTCCTTCCTCACGTACAATTCTCGCGGAGTCGCTTACAGGACCTGATGCTGTGCTCACTCTCGCTCACACATACACGCGAATCGCAATTAAAGAAATCTATCGTCGCTATAATCTCAATAATCATCCGCACGGGTTGACAGCCGAATCGAATCTAACGCGCCGAGCGTCGTCCGTCTCTCTCTCCCCCCACTACTCACCTTCCTACACTGTCTCCAGCTAACATCGGCTCACACCTGAAACAGCTAACATAGGTTAATAATATCCGAATTCATGCGGGAGATTTGGCATGCGAGGGTGACGATGTGCACGTCGTCACAAGTTAGCATAGTTCATGTAGTTTATGATTGATACTCATGGACTCTAAAATATAATCCGAATCACGCGCTTAGTTCCTTGTTAAGTATTCTTTTTTGTATACATTAATTTATATATTTGTTATTTTAATACCACCATAAGCGAAAACAGCCGAAAGCGCGGTAGCGGTGTATATATAGATATGCAAGCCCGTTTTCGCTCATGGTCAAGTACGTTTGTCGTGTATTTACAATCTGTTTTTCGAAAAATTAATTAATACGTTGGATTTTAATAACTGTATAAGTAATTGACCAACTTTAACTCATTCACTTGAATAGAATTTCGCCACTCATCTTAGATATCCAAAAACGTTTTAAAAAATTTGTATTTAATTCGTATTTCGTCGGACAAAATCAAAATACAATTTCCAAAGTGCCCGCAAGTCATACAAATTTGTCCGACGAAATAAAATTTTAATTTTGGCTTTTATACCATAAAAATAATTTTACCACATTTTCAGATACTAATTACAGGTGGCGAAACTCAGTTAGACTAATTTTTCTTTCATTAACTTTGTTAAAATAATAAAAAAAAACTGAGGTGTAATGTGGGGACACTGCGAAATTTATCGGACTTATTGAAAAAGAGGTACAGCACTCTTAAGTAGGACCTTGAAATTTTGCATGACCGTGCATACAAAAGTGAACTCATAAAGTACAACAAAAATTCAAATCGCAATTACACATAAAGTAATTATCGTAGAGCACCAATATTTTGCCACATTAAATCACATATGAAACTATTCATTCACTTAAAATTTCAACCTTCAAAGATGAAAAATGTCCGTCTTGGCGATTTTTAAAGAAACATTGATTTTACGTTGTTTTCCTCGGTTTTCCGAGTTTTCCTCCGTGCCTATTGATCGGATAGGGGCGTTCAGAATTCAGTAAGCTACAATTTTTCCCTCTTTATTATTTTGCATTGGTAGCTTAGTTTCCAAAATAAAAGTAAAAAACAGAGAAAATTTTTTCGTTATTATTAAACAATATTCCCGCAGGAATCGATTGTTTAGAAGTATATAGGCTAAAATCATAGACACCATTCTCTACAGACTGGTCTCTACAGACTACAATAAATTAATGTATACAGAAAAGAATACTTAAATAATGTACTTTCAATAATAATACGATGAATAATGTTAACAAAAAATCTGATTGGACTAATTGCATTTTTTACCTGCGCTATCCCGAATTAAGAAAAAACGAGCACAATCGGATCATATTTGACTAATTAACCAACTTTTTTTCCGAGCCCTCCGATTTGAAAAAAGATTTTCAGTTTCGGGCTGAGAACGCGGGGCCATCCCCACTCCGCGGCCGGCTACGCCGTCGGGCCCCGTTGCGCGCATCGCCTTTAATCAACACTCGATTTGTTAGTCACATTCAATTCGATGCGTATCGACTTGCAGTGATTTGAAAAGTACAACTCTTCTAATTTTTAACAACATTTGAATCATTACGATATGTTGTATATATATGGAGTAGTAGCGTATTAAAAAAAACGTGTCTCGGCCCCTAAGTGGCGAATCATATCATTTTTTTCTTAAAATTTAGAGAAAAATCACCGCTTTTCAATGCATTATAATACATTTTGATCAAATTTTAAAGTTGGATACAGTACAATTATTAATTAATTACTATTTAAACAAATGCATGCTGGAGCTGCCCTAATTAAAATTTTGGAATTCCGCAAAAAGTTTTTGAAAATATAACTCTTTAAGATTGCTCACAAATAGTAGGCACAAATGTAAACGATTTTTAACGTTTTGCCAGTACCATGAAAAATAAAAATATTCAACATATTGCGACTAATTGCACAAAAACTATTATAGATAGAGGCTTCAAATTTTAACCGCTACTTAGAATCATTGATACAGCACTTTCGCGAAATATTAATGTAAAATATTTATTTTTATAAAAGTTATTAACTATTTTCGATTTTACACAATTTCACCGTTTTTATCGATTTCCGAATAAACTAAAGGAGATAGAGGGGTGCTATCGTGGAGTTTTTTGTAGGAAATTTACTAAGGAACAACTTTTGTCTTAAACATTTTTCGATATAGCCAATACTTTTCAATACGCAGCGCAAAATCTCAAAAAAATGCAAAAATGCAACTTAAATTGTTAATTGTTTATTAAGCCCGCGGTATTCACTGTTATCAAACTTATTATATTATTATATGCACTCCCCCCAATAATTTAAGCTCTTAAACTTTCACTTCGGAATTAATGTCAAAAACTCATGGTTTTCGAGCTAACTTGACTGGACTAATACAATTATATATGAGATTTAAATTCTGTTCATTTACATACATTTTAAAGACACCAGAACAAATTCTATCATGTCGAACGCAATATTTTACGGAAAAACTTGCCGTCCCGTCCTATCATAGATAATCGATGAACTACTAAATGTCTGTGTAATTAACAATATCAAAAAATTTTTAATATAGTTAATTTATCGTCTTACTATCCTATAATCGGTACTACTCAAAACATTATATTAAAATGTGAGAACGATTGCCTCAAATAATAATAATTGGAATTCCATGTTTTAATTAACTAAAGATTTAAAACTAAAAGCTGTAAACTACAGAAATATTAATTTAAAATTTTTAAGCTTGATATATTTTCCAACTTGAGTCATAGAAATTTATTTTATAACATTTTTTTAATATGTAATAATAGTTACAATTATTTTTAATCAACTTCCTGTAATCTTCTGATAATAATAACAGAGTTTTGCAAAACATACATACAAATAACCAAAAATTGAGCCTAGAAAGTTTGCAAGATTAAGTTTGAATTCTTCAATAATTGGGTGAGGACAGTAATAAATACGTATAGAATAAAAAATCGATTAATAAATTTTCTAACGGTGTTTCATTAACAAGTTACTTTGGTTAACCTTGCATAATTTGATGATGGGATCCATCGCTATCTATGATAGGACGGGACGGCAAGTTTTTCCGTAAAAAAAATTGCGTTCTACATGAAAGAATTTGTTCCTGTTTTTTTTTAAATGAATGTAAATTAACAGAGTTTAAGGGGTTATGACAGTGTTAAAATTTTGAAAATATCCATTTTTTTTTTATTCACTTTTTTACTAGTTAATAGTCTGTAGAATATGGTCCTGAAAGCCGTTTTTTGCTAAAAAAATTTGCCTCGAAGATATCAACAAAAAACTGATAAATCTGTTTCAAGTAAATTTTTGAAAAATCGTGATTTTTAAATATTTTAATTAGGCCAAACTTGTGGAAAGGATTGTTCTAACACACTTTTTACAGAGAGATTTCATGAGAAATCTTACTGAAAATATGACTTAAAAACCGTTTTACAAACCGTTTTTTTTCTCAAGAGTTATTAATTTATTTCCGTAAAATAAATAAAATCCGTAAAATTAATTTTTCTATGTGTGATTTTATGTTACTAAACTCAATGTGTTAAAGTAAAGGCATTCAACAAATTTGAATTTGCCACTCGAATAAGTTGTACCTCACAGCGTCCGGTCGAGAATGAAGATTTCTGTTTGATCGGTATAGTAGAATTTTCTGTAAAGCAGCAGAAAGCAGCCAAACAGCTGTTTTTCAACAAGACACTAGATCAGTGCAGTTAGTCTGCTAGCTGCCGTAACAGTGCTTATAACCTCAGTGGTGTTGTAAAAGTTCAAGAGCTTCTGCAGAGTACAAAAATTATTCAGATAAGTATTGCAAACTGTTTAGTAATAAATGTGTCCATGAGCTTTTTCTTTGTTGGTTTATTTTTTGCTTTTAGGTATACGGGTGCAAGCCAGGAAGATGGAAGCTTATGTTGACTGTCTGGAGTATTATTTTGTATGCTTTTCAACAACTTGAAGTGTATTTAATAATGGTAAGTATTGCATGTAATTGTAATTCATAAGCATAACTTGATTGTGAATAAGTAACGATAATATTTTTTTTATTTTCAGCTTTTAAATACTATTATCACACAGCATGATGTGCGCGTACCACCAAATATACTTTATTGTATGTATATTTGAGAACCAAAAGCAAATCAAGGTATGCCGGATAGTTTCTGTAAGTATAGTTGAGTTCATTTGTATGATTTACATTATAAACTTTAAATGCCTTTTACTCATATTTAGTTTTTTCATGCTTCTTGTATACTTGCCGCAGCTTTTTGAAGGAACCGTACCATCAATCCTGATGAACCAAAGTGGAAAACCTTGCTTATGAGTATGGTCACAAACTGAGTGGAGCAGAATTGGCAAAGGTAAGTTCAAAGTGAATGTTACGTATGTTTACATATGTAACATTCACTATAATTACTAATATTGTCAATATATGTTGAATTAATTATATTAATTTTGTGTTTTTCAGGAATCTGTTCCACTTAGTCTGAGACCAGACTCATAATGAAGATTTGGCACTTTGATTCATCAGGATTGATGGTACGGTTCCATCAGAAACATGCGGCAAGCAAACAAAAGTGATGAAAATTATGATTTTTGGTAAGTAAATACTTTTAATTGTTGTTAAATGTTATACTCACTTCATGCATATTTTTAATGCATAAAAGTGATGTATAATACTTATATTTGAAAGGAAAAATTTAGTTTTTAGAGCACCTATATATATTAATTTTTTACAGCACTAATAATTTTTCTTTTTTTTTCAGGTTTTAACACTGTCATAACCCCTTAAGGGGATATGCCTGAGTTTAACCTGAAAAAAATAAATCACCAGTTAATAGCCAAAAAAAAGTTATATATAAGTAGTATCATAAAAAATCTTTTTTGTAGTTCATGCATATATATTCATTGTAATTTTGCATATTTTTAATGCATGATATAACTATACTTACTGTTTAAACAATCCCATGTGTGAAGCATTAAATTTGAGTACTTTTTCTCCTTTGCCGCATGATTTCTCATCATCCGGGTGATGAATCCAAACCAAACTGGATGGAATTTCTTCTAAATATGCCTCTCCTCAGCTTAAGCGGAAGGCTTTTCTGAAAAATACAAATTTTCAATAATTAGTAACATATAAGTTATAATATGTAAGTAGGTCGTTGTCGTGGGGGGTGCGAAGCACGGCTCGGCCGACTCGTGTGGCTCGTACGAGTGTACGAGGTCGCGAAGGCGGCAGGGAACGAGGTATCGAAATAATGAGATATCCGTGGATTAAAAGAGAACTAGTGAAAATATATTGTATTAAAAAGAGTACACAGAGCTCGATCTTACGAGCGGTCGTGTGACACCGCACACTGCGCGAGAGAGAGAGAGATGAGGCTCAATCACCCGAATACCGAGAGTGATAGAGAGCTCGTACTTACAAGTTCGCACGTCGGTGCCGGGAGGTGGTCGCAGTCTCGTAGCTCTCGGACGCTGCAGTCGTCCTGGCCGACTCGAAGTGAAATCTCACGCGGGGGGACGAACTCCGGGCGGTCCAATAGGACGAGATAGGTCGCAAGCGGGTTCCCGAAAGGGACACGAAAGTGTGTGGTAAAGAACCGGCGCGAAGGATCGGTGAGGATCGTTCGGACGCCACCGCAATACTAAATAATTGTACGCGCGCGATACCAGAGGACGCTCCGGTCCTTGACACGGCGTTGTCATATTTTGGCAACGCGTAATCGATGGACCGGCAACGTCGCGGGCGGGAATACGCGTGCTCTCTCTCTCTAAATATCGGCCTAATATAGGCACTCTCTTGCTCTCTCTGTCTCTCTCGTAGAGTAGTGTCCGCTGGTGGTCGCCAGAACAAGAAATGTATTAGTACAAGTAATACGGCATACGCCCGGAGAGGCGATAACATGCGTATTATATATGCGACCGATATAACACCCCCCTCCAGACGCTGAGTACCCGTCCCGGCGTACCAGCTCGCGCTCACTACGCATATCCGGGCGATAAGGGAGTACTACTGCCAATACCAAACTGTACGGCTACAAATTAAAGAAACAATTTAAATAAATTGAAGGAAGAGAACAAAAAAAATTCAATAATAATAATAGTATTAATAAAGAAGTTAATAAAACAAAAAAGGGGTTACTGCATCTCTCTCTCTCTTTACATGTTTTCGGCCGGAGGCCATTTCGGTCGAGGAACATAAAAGAATAAACATCATCTGGCGTCAGTGCCTTTATTTACCCAGGTAGAAAAGGGAAGAGAAAAAAAAATTTTGGCAGACTTATGCCTGACGAGGTAGAGAATCAGGAGGGAAATAAAAAGAATACAATGAGCTAGAATGGGGGGATAGGAAAAGAACATGTCAAGAAGGTAGGAAGTAAAGAATGACATGCCTATCTGCCAATACGCTACGCTGCCGCCTTTTGTGCTCGCGTTCTCCGCGGGGAAAGGGTTACGGTTGCCGTACGAGTTTTGTTTTTCGCACCTTTCGGTCGACCTCGCTTGGTTCTACTTTCGCCTACGCTCGCGGTTTGCGTCGGTATTATGTTTGCCAGCAGACTATCGCAGTCACGCGGATTACTAGTGTTCATCGGCGCTTCTTCTTTGTCTTCCGATCGTAGATCTTCTTTGGCATCTTCTTCCTCCTCAGATGCGGTTCGTTCGTCTTCTTG
Source organism: Philotrypesis tridentata (assembly GCA_018906965.1). NCBI lineage: Eukaryota > Metazoa > Arthropoda > Insecta > Hymenoptera > Pteromalidae > Philotrypesis > Philotrypesis tridentata. Next base: position 138,021 of record JACCIB010000289.1, on the reverse strand, counting down.
ATCCGCAGACGAATCGACGGCCGTTCTCTCTTGGAAAGCCTTGAGATTTTTCACATCTGTTGGACCCAGTACTTTACCATCCAAATATTTCAAAATATTATCAATATACGGAAGAGGATAGGTGTTGACCTTGGATAACTTACTCAGCTCCCTGAAGTCAACGTACATGCAACGTACGTCGCCCTTTCCCTTCCTAACCATTTGGGCTGGTGTAGACCAGTCACTATCCGTCGGCTCAAGAAGGTCGGCTGCTAGCTTAGCCGTGACTTGCGTATGCATCGTCTCTTCGAGCTTAGGAAATACCTTGTAGTATTCTTGATTAATCGGACGGCATGGCTGAACCTCCAATTCAAATTCTACTAGGTTGGTGAAGCCGAGTAGTCCCGTGTACTTTGGTAACGGACGGTCGAGCAACTCTTCCGATGCAGCTTGTTGTGCATCGGTCAATTCTAGCAAACCAATCGATGCTAGGCTCAGTTGACCAGTCTCACTCACATCAGCTCCATTCGTGCGAAGGACTTCGGTCGAATTTTCGACTGTTAATGTACGGTCGCGTGGATTCAATCTCGCGTCAAATTGTAACACAAAATCTGCGCCGAGATTACATCTTTCACAAAGATCGGGAACGACCAAGGCAGTTAGCGTACGAGTCGGTCCTCCAATCGTGAAAGGAAGTTCAACAGTTCCAGAAACCATGGAGGTGCTGCCGTCCGCCATACAGGCGACAATTCCATCACATGGTTGTACAGTAGCGTTGCAGGCGTTGGCCAACTGTATAGACATCGTGCCGATGCAAGTCTGGGTTGCTCCAGGATCGTAAAGGGCCCTGATCCGGAACTCTCCAACATAGACTTGCAGCCACCATCGCTGATCTACCAGTATACCGTTGCTACTGGTCGCTGCGCATTGCGCGGCAACAGTCGGTACTGCTATAATAATATTTGAGGTCCGAAGTGTTAAGGGGTCAGTAGAGACCTCTTCTACTTTTCCCTTTTTGGCTTTTCCCTTACAATTGGGTGTCGCCTGGTCTGGGTCTGGAGGTTGCACACGCCCGATGCCCATAGCTGTTCTTCATTTGGCCGTGAGGGTTTCATACCGAAATTCTTCTAGGGTCTTCACCTCGTTTCTTCCGAAGATCAGTCTTAGTGCCGGAGCCATATTAGTATATTAGATGTCGAGCTTCTGTCCGATTGACGTGTCAACTCGCATGCGGTCGAAGAGAGTGACTGACCATGTTAACGTAATAGTCACTTACGGTCTCGTTAGGGCCTTGCGTCCTCTGGCATGCTTCTATCCATACTTTCGACCGCTCTATGTCGGGCATGCCGTACGTAAGCCTGGCTTCTCTGCAGAAGTCTTTCCAGGTTCTCCATTTCGGCCGTTCGACACGAGCCCATTTCAAGGCTCCGCCGGATAGTAGCTGCGAGAGTCCATCTAATAACTCTTCATCTAACAGACGTGGACGGGCCAGTCTGAGCGCATCTTCAACATCTCTAATAAAATCTTCTATGTCTTCATTCGGATTACCAGCGAATTTCGCCTTCCATCTCCGATATCCATGACTTCCTCCGGAATCAGACGATTTAGATGACTCGGCTGACCCCCCCCCCCTTCCCAGACATATCTATCGTCCTGGCAGGGGTTGTATGCCCCTTGTGAATATCGCCATTCTGATGTTATCCGATGATTTGCTCGTAGTTCTGCCGTCGGCTGAACTTCCACATTCATCGGTGGTGTGTGTTGCATGTTGTTGTTCGACGTAGGGCCAGCTGTTGGGTTAATTGGTCGATAATGATTTGAGTAATTACACGCCGGTGTTGACTACTGTTGAAACGGCGTTGACTGAGCCCTATGTGGTAATGACGGTTCTTACAAGTTTTGGCGAGGGCACGGCTTCTGACGTAAAATACCTATTTGAGTATGTCTCGTTAAAGTTGACATGACGATTGGAGCTAGCCGATTGAGTATTCGGCTGTCGTGAGAATTGTTTCTCTTTAGACAATAAGTCCTCCAGTCGAGCGTTTTCTTCCATCAGATATTGCACAAAATTGCTAGCATTCTTAAATTTCTGCTCGTGCTTCTGCACAGTTGCTTGAAGTTCTAAGATTTTCGTAAGCGCTTGCTCGTGTACCTTTAATGTGTGCGTCAGCGTTTTTTCCTGCATTTTAGCCATCTCTTTGTAATGATTAATATCGTCTGCAATTGGTTTCGGCACGACATAAATACAGCCGTTGAGTGACCAATTTGCTATTTCGTACGTCCAGATTCTCCAATGCTCTGCGCTCGGAATGCTGCGAGCTATACTGGCTCTGGTTGTCCGAGTCTCGTTTTTCGTCGGCTGTTGTCGATCTAAATTCGTGACTATAGATATACGAATTTCCAGACGATTGTCTAAATGAATTCTTCTGTTGTACAAAATTATTCATCGTTGCTCTAATAATTTCGTTGAAGCTTGTTGATGGTAAATCAACTGGGTCACTTCTAACGTCTATAATATGTACCATATCTGGATTACTGCTGCGTAGTAGAAAATTGCTGAGATCCGCGGGCATAGATTCTGAAATATACTCATCGCGATGTAACCTGCGCAGTCGATGTAAAAATTTTGCATCTACCGGGATTACAGGGGATTCGAAGTCTTCCGCGCTATATTCTCCCATGAGACATTTATATAAGCGTAGTTTATAATCGTTCAACAACGTTAATAACAACACGGAAAAAATACTGTAAATCGAAATTATTCGCACGCGAACTATCAAATAATCGCAATAAATAAGTACGAAAATAATTTCAAGTTTACATAAAAATAATACAAGTTACAAATTACAAATAATAAGATAGTGCTACATAAATAAATAATATTGTAAATAATATTACACGTAATTACTTATACGGCTATAGTATTGAGAGAGTCAGTCGACAAATACTAAGAAATGTGCGTTCGAAATACACAGTGCGAATCGCGTGGCTGTAGTATTAGGCGTACGTTTATAATGCTCACTGTCTCTCTCAATCTACAGGCGAAAATTCCTATACTTGCCCGGGCGGGCGACACTATCAAGTCGAGCTATGGCTCGGCGCTAGCGACATAGACATAAGTATTGTACGCAGTGGAAGTGTCTTACCGCTCGGCCGATCGGCCTTCGCCTGCCTATAGACGGGCTACCTGAACGCGTCGAACGAAAATCGCACAAACAAATTTTCGAGTAACAGTACTCGAGGGCTATTTGTCTGTTGTACGCTAATACACCAATGTTCGTGTGCGTGAGAGCGGCGTGTGTCTCGAGCTCTCGCTCGGCGCTCGAATGTAAACAAACACGTCAATGTCTTGCGACGCGCTCTCGTCGACTTTATGTTCCACTACGAAAAATATTTCAATACGGTTGCTCGTTCGAGAATCAAATTATTATACGAATAATTTTTCTCGACCGCGTAATTAATGCAACAACGAGAACAATATGAGTATTGCGGAGTTTACGCGCGGTGCAAATTTTACGAAATGATATGAGGGAAAAGAAGAAAATATTTTCACGAATATTCAATTATTAGTTAAGCCACAAAAACGTTAGGGCGCCATTTGTAACGGCACGATTATCGTTCTCCAAAGTAATCGGTCGTGTACAACCGTGGAATGAATCCACGTTTATTAATAAGTGTCTCGTTGTCATCGGGTGTACGAAGCACGGCTCGGCCGACTCCTGTGGCTCGTACGAGTGTACGAGGTCGCGAAGGCGGCAGGGAACGAGGTATCGAAATAATGAGATATCCGTGGATTAAAAGAGAACTAGTGAAAATATAATGTATTAAAAAGAGTACACAGAGCTCGATCTTACGAGCGGTCGTGCGACATCGAACACTGCGCGAGAGAGAGAGAGATGGGGCTCAATCGCCCGAATACCGAGAGTGATAGAGAGCTCGTACTTACAAGGTCGCACGTCGGTGTCGGGAGGTGGTCGCAGTCTCGTAGCTCTCGGACGGTGCAGTCGTCCTGGCCGACTCGAAGTGAAGTCTCACGCAGGGGGACGAACTCCGGGCGGTCGAATAGGACGAGATAGGTCGCAAGCGGGTTCCCGAAAGGGACACGAAAGTGTGTGGTAAAGAACCGGCGCGAAGGATCGGTGAGGATCGTTCGGACGCCACCGCAATACTAAATAATTGTACGCGCGCGATACCGGAGGACGCTCCGGTCCTTAACACGGCGTTGTCATATTTTGGCAACGCGTAATCGATGGACCGGCAACGTCGCGGGCGGGAATACGCGTCTCTCTCTCTCTCTCTCTCTAAATATCGGCCTAATATAGGCACTCTCTCGCTCTCTCTGTCTCTCTCGTAGAGTAGTGTCCGCTGGTGGTCGCTAGAACAGGAAATGTATTAGTACAAGTAATACGGTATACGCCCGGAGAGGCGATAACGTGCGTATTATATATGCGACCGTTATAATACATACATAACATTCACTTTAAACTTATCTTTGCCAATTTGGCTCCACTTAAGCAGTGCAGAAGGGATTCCTGGAGCTGTATAAAAAATTTCAGCTTGATTGGACTTATGGTTCCTGAGAAATCCTGCGGCAACTGACCTAAAATCATAAGAATTCAAAACTTGATAAAACAGCATTTAAAGTTTACATAAGAAATTGATATATGTTTATCGGATAGTACTTACATGAACTGTTTGGCATATTTTTTTTATGTTTGGGCATAAAATACCCATATATTATGGGATATATTGGGACCCGGGTCCTGCACATTTTGATATACGAGTATGAAAAGCTGAAATTGAAATATAAGTTAGCGATACATATTCACAGTAAATATATTATACATAAATATAAGTATTGCCACTGCTTACCCATTATTTGACAGGTTGGTTAACAACTGCTGTACACTTTGAGAACATCTAGCACACAGGCATCTTCTTGTACACATGAAATTTAGCCCGTATATCTAAAAATAAAGAACACACTCACAAGGAACAGGTTCTTAAAAAATAATATATTGTTTATAGTCCAAAATACTTATCCAAATTTAAACACTTGTGAGACTCAGAAATAATCACTACAGCATAACATTCAGCTTGCACTAAACTACAGACAGGAGACGAAACAGCTGTCTGATAGAAAACTCGTGTGGGTCGGTAAAACAGTGACTTACTTTTTCATATGCTGCATGTGCAAGGTGCCATGTTTTCAGTGCGGTAATTTAAATTTGTACACATGTTTTTTTACTGCTTTATAAATTTGATTAAAATATTACAAGACAAAATTTAAATTCTGAATTTATTTTATTTTAAAATATTGAAAATAAAAAAATCCATGATATAAAAAAATGAGCTATATTGTACTGTATGTAATATCAATAAATAATTTGTTGTTTTTCTTTTTTAAAAAAATTGCATATTTCAAAAGGAGTTTATAAACACAATTTATATTAAATTTTCTATAAAAACACAATTGTTTTGAATAATCAAAAGCGTTATAAAACAAAATATGAATAATACGCAATTTTAACAAATTGTTTGATTTTAGTATTTTGCCTATAACTTTGTAAATAATTTTTTTTGGGCAAAAAGGGTTTCTGTAATATATTCTACAGTAAATTTGACGTAAAAAAATCAAATAAAAAAAAATTTGATTTTTTTGAATTTTAACTCAGGCATAACCACTTAAATCTCATATATAATTGTATATAATCATCCTCGACATAGATTTTTAATGAAATAAGGATAGCAACACATTTACTGAATTACTAAGTAGAGTAGATTGTACATCCGCTCTTTGCTTCCATAAATAAAAGAAAAAGTTTTCATAATGCGAAACAATCTTGTTAAATTACGTAATAATTTTAAACAAACATGATATTACCACATATTCTGGGCACATTTGTCATGTGATAATGGCATGTAAGAACATATTTATTTGAAATAACTTATTTATTTATTTCAAATCGATTGCTTTTTATAAAACAACTTGCCAGTTTATCTATTGATATCATAACTTTCTTTTGGTAAAATTAAAATTGAAATTTATGTAAAATCGAAGGTATAGCAGAAGTAACACTAAAGAAATGGTAGTCTGACCAACAGACCCTTAACGTGAATTGTTTGTACGTCGCGTGCGTAATGTTCGAAGACCGCATTTTCGAGTAAATTTAAGGCAGCCAAAAAGGTATTTTCTGTTTCAATTAAATTAATGTCGCTAGTTTGCGTATTTAAAATATCCGTATCATCTTTAGAGAGACAGCCATTCTCTGAGATAACCAGGTGCGTGTCTACAGGTTGCGAGGCCTGTTGTAAGGGTGAAGTCGCGACGGCCTCCTGCTGCGAATTTAATTCGCGTTTCCCGAACATTCAGGGCAATTTGATTTTAGGTAACCTGCTAATCCGCAATTATGACAATAAATTTCCGGTGGATTGCAATCAGGGCAATTCGGTAGTCGCATGCCGATTTTTCCGCATTTAAAACAGACGATTTTCTTCGGATTTTCGCATTTGCGCAAAAAATGACCTGTTTTTTTCCACAGTTCTAATAAATCGAATTTTGAGGGTTACGCGTGTATGTGTTATTCTGTGCATTTCTATTTGCGGGTTGTGAGTTCGCAGTACGATTGTTATTTGTTCGTTTTCGATAGTGGATGTTATTTAAATCGTCGTCATCGTAGTAGTCTTCTACGTTAATCTTAGCGTCTGTATTGTCAGTTGTTGTATTATTTTCGACCTCGAGCTGTAAGTTAGCCAAGGTATGCTTTATGTTTCTAGCGACTTTATGTTCGCGGTACGCTAGGTCGGGTAAGAGAGAGTCTTCCGCGCTCGGCGGTAGCTTGTATACGCACGCGATTAAGAGACTTTTCTCTTTCCGGACCGCCGCTGTTTCTAATTCCTGGAAGGTAAAGATATCCATTCTGTCGATTCGAATCTGTAATCGCGGTAACATATTTCGAAGCGCGAGGTCGATTTCCCGGTCTTGACCTAGCGACGGTACCATTCTGTCGAACATAGCCTTTATGTAAGTTAAATAATCGACAACCGGTTCACGTTCGCCTTGTGTGCGACGTCGCACGTTCTCGAGATGCGCGTATTGGAAGTCTGCGTCGGAAAAGCGTGCGCGCCACGCGTTTTCGAATTGTGCGAAGTTAATCCAATTGGCCGCGTTTGATCTGAACCATTACAGCGCGACTCCTTGCAGGAAGAACGGCATAATTCCGAAAAGGTCTGCATCTGAAACATGCATGATTATATATCCTTCTTTTACCGAGTTAAGAATTTTTCACTATCTTCGTCGCGTTTACCGGAAACTTTGATGTGTCATTTGTGTACCAAGTCGAACGCGTTGATTGGCGTAGGGTCACGTCTGTCTAGCGTGAAACTGTCGTGGGCAGAAACACGTCGATTATTTTGTTGGTTGTTTGGCAGATAATCGTTGTTGTCATACTCTTCGCGGAATTGTACGCAGTGTCGTTCGAACGCGTTGTTCGCTATATTGTCGCGATTTTCGCGATCGCCGTTGGCATGTGTATTTCTATTTAAATTATTCAATGGCGATGGACGAGTTCGACTATTTTGTGTTAAGTTAATACTGTTTGCAGTTTTCGTACTGCACTGTGCTGCTTGTACGATCCATGTACCTAGGTGTAGATGCGCTCAAAAATCTGCCAGATAACTTGACGTCTGAAGTCTCGTGATCATACGCATTAGGTAACCGTGTGGTGTTATTTTCTTGAGAATTCTGTAAAGATAAGCCCGTTGCATTATTTTCTCTATTGGTAGTAGTAGGAAAATTAAATGCATTTATCTGGGAATTTTCGCGATCTGTATTAGATATCCGTATGTTGTCGTGTGTGTATTGTGCGTTTTCAAAATCGTTGTGAGATAAACCTGTCCTCTGTAGGCGTTTGATACAGTATCGTTATTTGTTAGATAACCCGAATCTAATGAATTTAAGTATGTGTGAATATGTGTATAACACAATATTCAAAGACTTTATACCTCGGTGTTTTTTAATATTTTGTAAGTAACTTGAACCATTTTACTTTCCATTGTAACTCGGGAAATGATAAATTTTATAAAATTGTACAAAATCTTCAAAGAAAAATTTTCAATCTTGAAATTGAGGATATTTGTATCCATATAGAATTTTTAGAGTCAGAAGTTAAAAAATTAAATGAATTTTTACAAGAAAAAATACCACAACAATTGTTACAAACAAATGTACACTCGAGTCATGAAAAATGATTTAAAAATCTCACAGACGTACATATACCAGCGAATGTTATATCTGTAACAGCATTAGGACGAAAATTCAATCCTAATTGTGACCTTAATGATAATCTTATTTTTGAATGCATAAAAAACTTAGAAAATTCAATTACATATAATAGTATTCCGGAAAACATTGCAAATAATATTACAAGCAAATTGTTAAATAAAATCACACATTTTCACAATAAAACTAGACACAAAACAATAGAAGAAAAAAACTTTGAACACAAATTAACAGAGACTAATGATTTCATTAAGAGTCACAAAGATATTATGTTTACCTTTGCGGACAAGGGTAACACGACGGTTGCAATGTACAAGAATGATTACATCGCAAAAATGGAGACTCTTCTAGCAGATAGGGATACTTACACTACGGTTAAGAAAAATCCGCTGTCGAAATTACAGGCAAAGGTGAAAAGCTTTCTAAATGTTTGGAATGATAATGGTTTTCTTGGGAAAAAATATTGTAGACATAAACTTACTCAAACGGACACGATTTTACCAAAAGCATGTGGATTACCAAAAATCCAAGATGATCCGTTGCGACCTATTATTTCAACAATAGGATCACCTACATATTTTTTCTCAAAGACATTATTCAAAAATATACAAAGCAATTTAGATAAGCCAAAATCCTATGTAAAAAATAGTTATGAATTAATCGAAAAAATAAAACATGTGAATGTTTCAGCGGACCACTATATTGTAAGTCTTGACGTAAAATCGCTATACACAAATATTGACAAAGCATTAGTAAAAAGTAGTATCGAAAAGAGATACACGCGAATAGCTAGAGGTTCTGACATTCCACTCGATGAGATATTAGCAGCATGTGAGTTACTTATGGAGAACACGTTTTTTCAATTTAACAATAAATTTTACAAACAACTTTTTGGTACTCGAATGGGCTCTCCGATCTCGGGATTATTCGCTTATTTAGTCATGGATGATCTCGAGAGGGACTGCATTTCGAAACTTTCGTTTAAACCGATATTTTTTTACCGTTACGTGGATGATATTATTACATGCATCCCGAAAACAAAAATTAATGAAACACTTAATATATTTAATTAGTACAATAGCCGGTTATAATTTACACATGAAATTGAAATAAATGACTCCATAAGTTTCTTAGACGTTTTGTTGGTAAAGAATACAGGCAAAATAATGACTGATTGGTACACGAAACCCACCTTCTCTGGTAGATTTTTAAATTATCATTCACAACATCCTGAATCTAAAAAAATCGCCATGGTGTACAATCTTATTGATAAAGCTATTAAATTAGCGATAAATGTTTTCATAAGAAAAACATCAATATTGTAAAAAAATTACTAGCTGAAAATAATTATCCTGTCAACTTTACCAACAAATATATAAAAAAACGGATTGACAAAATAAATTCAAATGCACAATATCAACGTTGCAAGAACGACACAAATTTTAAAAACATTGTTACTTTACCCTATGTCAAAGAGTTTTACGAACAAATGCAACATTCTTTAAAAGAAAAATTTATTACGACAGTGCCGAAAATACACAATCATATGTGTAATATTATAGTTAAAGGCAAAGACAAAAGAGAAAAACAATTAGAAAAGAATGTTGTATATAAGTTGCAATGTAATGATTGTACGGCTACATATGTGGGCCAAACCAAGAGAAGTGTGTGTACACGTATTGAGGAACATAAAAAATCTAAAATCAACGTCATACATGAACACAATAATAAATTCAATCAAAGTTTCAATTTTGAAAAAATAAATATTAAGGATAAAGAAAGCAATTTAAATAAAAGACTTGTTTTAGAAAAGTTACACATAAAAATGCAGGATAATGGTATTAATAAAATGGAAGATACATAGAAACTCAATAACGTGTACACACACTTATTACACCGATTGAAGAACAAAACGGATTATAGACGACTTTAAATTTTGTAAACATGCATGAGAGCGGCGAGCATTGACGTCACTTGTAAACAGACGGCTCGAAAATTAACGAGACTCCTCGCTGATATAAAAGCGTTCGCTACACCTATTGTTTCCTTATTATTGAAACAGTAGTCGAGGAAGCTGGAACAATAATAGTCCGTCTCCTTGCTTCTCGCTTCTCCTTCCCCCGCCTGAGATTAGCCGGAGAAGAAACACGTTCGATCTATAGGCTGTTGTGCTCCTCTATACTTAAGTCATAATTTGTCACATATTATAATTGTATTGTGCTCATTTATTTATTGAAATATAAATTGACAGTTTCCTGAAGAGGGTGACAGTGTTCACCGAAACGTTGAAACAAAGGGAAAAATGGTATAAATTAATTTTTACCTTTTTCCCAACACTTGCCTCGGAGAGATCGATAGACTCTTTTATAAAATACTAATGAATTTAGTGTCAAGCATCTAGTAGACGTGTTCGGACGTGACGACGATAAGATTGACGATCGTCGTGTGTTTTTCCGTATTGTGCCTGTCGAGGCCAAAGGGTGAACCGTTTCTATGTTTTGATGCGGTTCGAAGGGACTAGACGTACGCGATGCTGTCGTAATCACCTCTACCGAGTATAGGCATTGTATCGCGGAACGCAACTCTTCCGTCGTTGGAGGTTGGTATGGTGGGAGAGGTTCGTTGCGCGCAAGAGGTATAGGTGGTGGCGATGGCGGAGATGCAAGCGTCTGCGCTGGCTCGTCGATGCCTCTCCGTATAGAATGCATCCGCGAGCCTTCGTTGCAGCTGTACTGTGCCCCCTTATACGCTTATGCCTCGGTTAATGAGCTCTATACGCACATTGTTTTCATCTAGCGACAGAATCCACTCATTGATTGACGCTTCGCTCGTCATAATAGGTACTGTTTTGGGCGGTGGTAATAATAGTAGTATAAACACGCAAGTGTTGGAATTTTGAGGGAATTACGTACTACGGAGTTCTCGGGAATTTTCTCTCACCAACTCGTATCCTTATTATATAGTACAGGCGCGCAGTTCCACGGACTCTCGGATCTGGCGGTGTTTATGTTTACGACACACGATAGTCGTCGTTGGGGACTTGGGTTTTCGAGCGCTTGTGGTGACAACGAGTATCCGTCCTAACGCAGGGACGATTTCGTTCGTAGTCGATGATTTATGACCTCTCGGTCGTGTTATTATTTTTTTTGATGCGCGCTGCGACGAGTGCGTATCGCAGTTATTGTATATTGATGGGAAGAATTTCCCGTAGCGCAAGTGTTGCTGTTTACTATGCGAACGGCTCGAGTGCCGCGTCTCGTACTCGAGTGTTCCTTGTTTACGACTAGAGATTAGCCGCTTTGTTCAGTCTTGATTTTGTTCAATGGTTTCGTCCAGGCGCGTTGTTAAGTCGCTCGGGCGGTTTGTTTTTCGACCTTCTCTTTCGAGAATTTCCGAGTCGAGTTCGGAATATGTATTAGTGTTATAAACTATACGAAGGCAACCTTGTACGAGGAATTATTGAAGCACGTTATTTCGAGCTAACGTTAAGATATCCGTACTATATAATTATTGAGATATCCGATTTAATGCTAAATACTTCACGACGGTTGGTGAATAATCACTATACCTAAATACTTTTGAATTTTATTGTATATTCTATTGGACGTAATTATTTGTTGATATCTACAAATACACATTTGATATTTATTACGCGTTAGTCAACTAATAACTATGTTATTCACAATTTCACACATCGCAATTTACACTCGCATTCAAACATTGAGACGACGGAGGTCGAACGCGATTGTTCCCTATCTAATCCACACGTTTATTTTAAATTTCGGCCGATCCCGCGAGTTCACCTTGACTCGGTGGCGCCAGATACTTACCTCAAGTGTCAGTCTCGCGACTCTTTTACTGAACTCGGAAATAGGCGGATTTGCCGGCTAGCTAGCTCAGCCTCGCACGCGGTAAGGAGAGAGGGTGATTCGGGATAGAGATACCACGCTGGTTAAATGTAGAAACTGATTTATTCCGTAAAACTCTTACAAACAAAGATAGCCTCAAGATAACCGGGGCACGGAGGCCACCGCTCGCTATATAAAAGAGTATTCGCTGTACTCGCTCGCTCCTGGCTGCGCACACCGAGGAGAATTACTCTGCACTCCGCCTCGTGCTTCTTCTCCCGCGAATCCTACCTAACGGATAACCTACGTGGTATCCGGACTCTCGCGCGTCTCAAGGTCTCTGGCACTCAGGGCTCACTTGGCCACACACACACACACACACACACACACACACACACACACACACACACACACACACACACACACACACACACACACACACACACACACACACACACACTATGTCCGCCGACTCTTCTAACATACTTTAACCTAAAGGCGCGATCACCACACTTAGCGCGATCACGCCCGTTTTACCTACGGTCGGCCAAAAGCGTGCCCGCGTCCGACGGCTTACGACACCTCTCGCGCCTTGTCCTATAACACGTGTCGAGCGAGAGCCTTGCCCTCGCCGACGACTCCCACGATTCACACCTGACTAGAGCCGCGATTACCCTATCCGCGGCAGATAACCAACGTGGGCGTTGACTCGCAAAGATAACCGAACACCCGAGGTACCCGAGGGAATGACCGGACGTTCGCGACAACCTTCGCCCGAAGTTCACGAAATAAAAGGCAGCCCAACGTTCACATCGGCGCGACGAGACAACCGATACCCGACATATACTATGCGCCGGTATTCTTTGTTCGTAGCGGGCGACGAGATGACCGGACGTCGCAGCTGGTATCCGCGCCGATGATAACCGAGGTAAAATAAACACGCACACGACAAATAACTCGCTTAAATAAGAGGAGACATCCACTATCAAGATAGCCGCGCTCGTTGATGTTCGCTTGCTCGCGAGACAAAGGAACTCCGCGTACACGAGGTCGCGCGTGAAACTGCGCACCAGCCCGCGAGGGAGACTTAATACTAAGAGCGACTCACTGACCTTGTCTTTATATCCCGGTGACCAAAGCCTCTGGATCCTCAGCAAAAGATATCCACGATTTTACCGTGGTTTAAATTGAATCACTGTTCGAGAAAAGAGAGATAATCCTTGGGAGCTGGCTAGTTGCGACAGAGCTGGAACGGCCGGGGCAGGACAGTGACGGCTCACGCGCTCGTCGCGTGCCTCGCAATCTCGCTCTCACGAGACGCCGAGCGGAGCGTGCTCCTATTGGTCGGTTCGCATGGGGCCAATGTACCGCGCGCTCGCGCTGCAACAGGCTCGCTCGCCTCGTGCATCGTCGATCGCGGCGTATGTGCGCTCGATTATACAAACATATCTAATACTGGAGAGATAACCGTGAAATTTGAACGTTGGCTACATTCAGACAGCCAGTCATTCATACAGATAATTCGCGCACGCAAGCGCGAATTACGAAGTTCAATGTAACTCTCAGCTCATCCTTCTGTCTGGGCCCTTGATTCGGGATTCGCCTGATACAAAGCGCGCCAAAGCTGCCTTTTTACTTCCAACGTCCTCGCGGGTGAGCAACTATCACGTGTAGACGTGCTGCCGAAGGCACCAACGTAGGAAGACCCCGCCCGCCTCATCTGCGTCCGACGACTTACGATGAGCGGACTTGGACGCCCTGTAAGAACCTGTCGCTGTTTCTGCTACGCCAGAGCTCGTCTTCTTCGCTTCTCGCCCTTGAGCGGGGAGTGGAGAAGTCCTCTGTTATTTTCTCCTTCCTCAGTCGCCTCTCCTCTCCTCGCGTTGTGACTCGGAAAAAACGATACGCCATTAATCTATGCACTCTTTCCGATTCACACAGACCTGAGACGCTCTACCCTGGCTGCTCGATGCGCGCTGTGACGTGGTGATATTTTGCACATATGTAAACATACATAACATTCAATTTTACTTTTGAAAATTATGCTCCAATCAAATTGTGATCAGATTCATAAGGAAGATTTTCCACTTGGCCGCATCAGGATAGGTACGGTTCCTTCAGAAAGCTGCGGCAAGTAGACAAAAATCATGAAAAAACTAAATCTGAGTAAAAGGCATTTCAAGTTTATAATGTAAATCATACAAATAAACTCAGCTATACTTACAGAAACTATCTGGCATACATTGATTTGTTTTTAGTTCTCAAATATACATACAGTAATGTATATTTGATGGTACGCGTACATCATGCTGTGTGATAATAGCATTTAGAAGCTGAAAATAAAATAAAAATTATCGTTAGCTATTCATAATCAAGTTATGTTTATGAATTACAGTTACATGCAATACTTACCATTATTAAATGCACTTTAAGTTGTTAAAATGTATGCAAAGTAATACTCCAGACCGTCAACATAAACTCTCATCTTGCTGGCTTGCACCCGTATACCTAAAAGCAAAAAAGAAACCAACAAAGTCTTTATGAACACAATTATTACTAATTAGTTTCCAATACTTATCTGAATAATTGTTGTATTCTGCAGAAGCTCTTGCGCTTTTACAACACCACTGAGGTTATAAGCATTATTACAGCAGCTGGCAGACAAACTACACTGAGATAATGTCTTGAAGTTTGGATGGAAAACAGCTATTTGGCTGCTTCAAAGCCTCACAGAAAATTCTACTATACCGATCATATAGTAATCTTCATTCTCGACCGGACGCTGTGAGGCGCAACCTGTTCGGGTGGCAAATTCAAATTTGTTGAATGCCTTTATTTTAACACATTGAGTTTAGTAACATAAATTCACACATAAAAAAATTAATTTTACAGATTTTGTTATATTTTATGGAAATAAATTAATAACTCTTGAGAAAAAACGGTTTGTCTTCTTTAAAACCTCTTCTTAGACTCCTTTTTTAGAAGCACGAATTTTCCTTAGTCAATAAGATTCCCGATAAATTTAATAAGTACATCAAACTTGGGAAAGATCCCACAGCGATGGGAGATAGCAGAAATGTAGTTTATAAAATTGATTGTGCCGATTGCGACTCTACCTATATTGGGGAGACGTACAGAACTCTCAAGGTCTATACGTCTCCCCAATCTCCTATCGCAGTTCATGCCATGAATACTGGGCATGAGTTTGATTTTAGAAATATTCAGATTATCGATAGAGAAGCATCTATTTTCAGAACAAGGTTCTCTGAAATGCTTCTGTAACGTGCCAGGTCTATTAATTATTTAATAGAGTATAGTATTTTTAAATTTAGTATGTAGCATTCAGCTACGGTACGTTAAAATGTATTTGCAAGTATTGGATGACGGATGATTGCTGCATATGCTACGTCGATCGTGACATCGTTAGCGTGCGACGAGTGAGTTGCTGACTCGCGCGTCAGCATTTTGCGCGGCCTACTGATCCGAGGAGTGAGGAAACATTGCTTCGGGTGGCAAGTGTTGGTTATTTTTGTCCTTGATCGGCTGGATTAAGTATGCCATTTCTGAGGCTTTATAAGTCCCGGAGATGCGCTGCTCCGGGCCTTTTGCAGAGTGAACGCGCGAGTAGTCGTTTGGGTAGTCTCGCTGAGTTAGTAAATGCGTGGAAGCATTTGACTGACATATACATCACCTTCTCATATTCGGCTACGAGGGCTCAACCCTAGAAAGTTGAGTAGTCTCGCTGGACTACGAGTGCCTGCCGACAAAAGACATCACTTTGGAAGGGACCGCCAATAAATCTGGCGAAAGTGACTGAAACTCACAGCTTAATTAAGGACCAATACTTGCCACGCAAAGTCGTGTAGCCTGTAAGTAGGTTAAGATTGTACACGGAGAAAATTAGAACCCATCTCTGTATAAAATATTAGACTAGAATCGGTGTAAGTAGAATAAGACTAGATTTACTGTACAACTACAAAGAAAACCACTCCGTTGAAACTGCTACTGTAAAATTATAATCAAGGACAAGGATTGTAAGAGCTTGGTTACTGAAAAGCTGGAATAAAGGTACAAAACAATTTGGGATTAAACTTTGAAAATTTTGTTTAAAATAAATTTATTCTAAAAAATACCCAACCCTAACTACAAGTAGAACATCATCAGGCCTGTAGTCTACAAGCAGGACTCAAGAGGGAGAGGTGGGACAGATAAAAAGTTGTTCCACCCCAGCATAAGACAAGGGGACAAGAAATTGTCGCAACACAGCAGGTACGAAGTATATCGGTGAATGGCCCATCGCCGGTGGTCCCACGTGCATAATTGACGGGACAACAAAAATACTCCAGCTCCAGCTTTTTCAAAGAGTCAATAAGTCACACCTTTAGTCCCATTGATCGTGTCCCACCCCAAGATTCTGTGGAGAGCAGTCAATGGCAACACTCTTACAGTATTTATGGCTGTTGTCTACAAACTTAAGCCTGGACAAATATTAACAATTAATGAACATAAGACTTACGGATCGAGGCTAGGTCCCGAAATAAAAATATAATAGTAACCCGCGCGTCCCTATTTACCTTCCGTAAATACGGTCCTTACACTTCACATCAAATTTTTTGATAACACGCTTAACCGTGCCGAAGACACATGTTATCTGAAGGAGAATTATGAAAGTATTGTAAATAATTTTAAATCGTGTCTAAAATTGAAAAAATAGTTAATAGTTTAATTATAGCGAAACCTTAGCGTTTGCCCGTTTGCCGTTCAGTATTGGATAAGCGGACCGGCATGATAGGTGGGCATGCCGCATCGATGCTTCTTAGATCCAACTAGAACTTATCGATACTATTAGCTGGCAGTTCGATGCGGAACATCACATTGAGAGAGAGAGGGAGTTAGTGTTGCTATGGCGAGGCTTGAGCATGCTGGTATTGTATTCAATACAGCTATGGTCGTGACGTCGACTTGGCGGCGCGGATTCTCACGCTCGCTCGATGATTGGCAGTCGCCCCCCTCCCTTGCCGATATGCTCACTTAATGCTCCATACGGCGCGGTAGCGCTTGGGAATTTAAAAGTCTTGCATTGTGTGTTTTCCCTCTCTTATTTTTGCGAGAGTAGGCGGTGAGCTATATGGCTACTCTGATTACAGTCTGTAATCGACACTCTCCGGTGTCCCATCACCATCTGGTGACACCGGGGGTTATTTCTAAAAAACTGTACGTTGAAAGTTCGAGTTATAGGTTAGGTCCCGATCAATAAAATAATATAGCGTATTGTTAATTATTAAATTATTAAATTATTTAATTGGTTAATTTTGTATTTTAGCCGTAAATTGTTAAGATCCGGATTGTTTTCTCGTCAGTATGTTGTGCCAAATAAGCGTCAAATTTTTAATTTATTGGTAATTTTAAATTGTTTTGTGTAAAAAATTTTTGTAATATTCCTCTTGTAAATATTCTTAAATTTAATATTGTACAGCCCCGAAGAGGAGCCTTACTGGACTCGAAACATCGGCAAAAATAAAAAATTATTGGCTCGAAGAGTTTAATAGATTTTCAATTTTTCATACTACCAACATCGAGCACTAGAAGCAATTACATTAGATAAATTTTTTTTTTGTTTATAAGGGAATTTGACCGGTAATTTTTTACAAATGCATATTGAAACTTATAGTCTTATTCCTTAGGTATAAATGAATATATGCAATTCTTCGAGCCAAACAAGGTTTTTATTTAAGCCAACGTTTCGACCATGTGATGATCCTCTTCAGGGCTCAATAAATAAAAACCAACATTTATTTATATGGTCATTTTCTATTAAGGTAACACAAAGCACACGCTATACACACTTTGATGCGCTATTCTATTCATGCGATTGCGCGCGCTCAATCGCGCTTTGAATCGCTATTATACTCAAGCCGATAATGGTATCTGACATCACCTCACATGAAAATCTTCGTTTTCAAATAAGAAATAAGACTTAAATTCTCTTATAAACAAAAAAATATTATATTTTTCCGCTTTTTTTTTTGAGGTTCTAACGTTATAAATTTTTTATTTCAATGTTTTAAGTGTATATTATAACCCATATCTATAGAAAAACCCTTGAGCTTTAAACCGTGTACTCATAAGTTGAAAAGTATGAAATAGAACCAAATCTATAAGGCAAACGGTGCACGCGGGAGATCGCGGAACAGAATTTTGCAACTAACGTACACTAATTATCTAATATCCCTGCTTCTAATCAATATTTTTGAATTCCTCAAAATGCAGCAGATATCTACATAAAATGTTGCATAAGTATGTGAAGCTATAACATGACTTTTGTCCAAAGTCTTCTTTTTATAGTAATTTAAACAATTAAATTGTTAAAAACAAATTTCCTGCCCACTTTTCGGCGAAACATCTCCGATATTTGTGTTCCTGAGGCAAAAAAACATAAAAATCCCGTGGACCTAAAAGTCCGACGAAAAACCCTCCTGCTCCTAGACTATTAAGAATTTCTAAAAATGTACACCAATAAAGACAACGAATGGGACGCTTGGTTGGAGTTGGCTATGTTGAATTACAACACATGCGTACAAGAGAGTACTAAACACACTCCGTAAGAAGTTGTGTTTACGAGAGGGCGATATATTGCCCACCTATCAGAATTATATTATAGATTTCTTTACTAGATTAAATGATATGCGTAGGATAAGAGGTTCGTTGTGGACACCTGAAAAGATTAAAAAGAAAAAAAAGCAGATGAGGTTTTTGAAAGTATGTTATGTGCCGATGCCGAACGACCAAATCGGCAACGTCGCATAACGCATAAGACATTAGAGAAGTGCACTAAGTATGCGCCTAACTGTCGCCAAGTCGAACAAAGACGAGCGATAGCGGTACTTCTCCTCCAGCCCTCGAAACGCCGAAACTCGAAACTCGAAACGCCGGACTTCACCCGAAGTTCACGAGTGCAAGAGAGAGCGAAGTAGCTAATGAAGCGAAGAGAGGGATGGGGGAGAGGTAAGAACAATTAGTGGGAGAGAAAGTAACGCGCTCTCTCCCATGCATAATTGCGCGCCCTCCGGCAGAGCATCTTGAGCCACCGAGCGGACTCAACGTGTTTCCTTTCCACTTAGTATTTTCGTGTATTCTCTATTTTTTGTTCTCATAGAGGCCCGAGTGCCATTTGTTCAATTGTTTTGGTATTTGAATAAATAATCGTTCAGACAATAGACTTTACATCGTCTTGATTCTCTCGGTCTAGAATTTTGCATCACCTCCAAATAAACCGACTTCACGCGCATAATCACTCGTGGATGCTGCCGTTGGTATTGCACTAATTGCGCTTCCACTTTCTGCACTCAATTGGACGATCTAGCCCGGCTGATTCGCTCTACCAAACCAAGGTAAGAATTTAAATAAATTTATCAATATACTGTGCGTCCCCTCAATATATACATTGCTTAATCTCGTAGTAGTTTTTTCGATTGCGCTGATTTTGAAGCGTGGCTAAGCAAGTCTGTGTGCTTCTCGTGTTACGCGCTCCCCTATCTCTAATATTTCGCGTCGGAGCTTTGTGCGCAAACCTAACAGACCCACTGCGTGGAGGCCCCGAAGGGATAGCCGCGAACGTCGGGAAAAGTGCTGCGAAAAACGTGTGAAAAAAGAGGAAAATTTGTCTAAATTTTGTGTGGTAAAAGAATTCCGCGGGTAGCGTCGAGAGAGACAAATTCAGACGCTCCGGAGCGCGTGCGCGGCCATCTTTGCGAACGGCGTGGGTAGTGCGCACGGCACCAAACCCACGCTCATAGCGTCAGTGTCCGCCATTAAAATCGTACGCACCATTTTGAATTTCAATTCTTGGCGTTTGTCTATGTTGAAAACGATTTGAATTTAAATTTAACAATAGTCAAATTAAATTTTGGTGAATTTTTATAGCAGTTGCATAATTATAATTTTTTTGTTGTAATACACATAGTCACGCAAACAAGATTTGCATGAAAAGTTATTTTTTGAAGAGTCGAATCTACTTAACGAAATCCGAAAATTTTATTTGACGATTGGATAGGAAGTTGAACAAATTAATTAAAAGTTTAATTTGAATTGAATAAGAGTATTAAATATTTTTTATTTGTGGCGTTTTGAAGACTCACGCCACGAGTTAGGTACAAAATTTAGCAATAGTCTAGCTCAGCCCCTTAGTGGAATAAAATTTATTGAATTTTTGAGAATCTTCCCGTTAAAAGTTTCAGAATTATTCAGTGCAAATCAAGAAAATTCACAAAGCGTTGTGATAATTCACGCTGTAAAGAACTCACAAAATTAAACATTAAACTTATCTAGAAGCATTAAATAAAATCAGAGTATTAAATTCAGAATCAAAGAGTCCAAGAAAAATTTTAGTAGTAATTTGTGCAAACATAGTTTTTTTCTCTTTCTTAAAAATACGTGTACTCTAATGAATGCTAAAAATAATCTGTTGATGCAAATGAAGTGAAAATTCTTGACGGCGAAAGTAGCAAATTGGTTTAATTTCTATTGCAAGTATTCGACGACATTTAATTTTAACAATAAACACTGGCTGAAAATAACTCGTGTCTGAGTGGGCACGAAAGGCGAGTTACAAGTTAGCAATTGCAAACTAATGGTATAAGGGGGGCCCTTTTCCTTGAATTGAATTGTCGCAGATAGTTTCAGGGACATGCAGGAATAGGAATAGAAACAACTTGTCATTTTTATTTGATTCAAAAGCTATATTACCATTTCAACACTTTAAGGGGATCCGATAGCCACTAATGACCCGTCACTAACGGTACGATCAAGAAGTACTGAAATCGAATAAATATAAGGAATTACGCAAATTCAAGAGATACTTGCCCTTCGTCTCGGTATTACCTATCGGCACACACGGTTTGGAATCAAAATGTTCAGGTATTGGGGAGAAAAATGTGAACGAAAATCAGTAGCCGTAATCTGACGTAACTGATTTTCGTTCACATTTTTCTCCCCAATACCTGAACATTTTGATTCCAAACCGTGTATGCCGATAGGTAATACCGAGACGAAGGGCAAGTATCTCTTGAATTTGCGTAATTCCTTATATTTATTCGATTTCAGTACTTCTTGATCGTACCGTTAGTGACGGGTCATTAGTGGCTATCGGATCCCCTTAAGTAATATTATGAAACGATGCAACTCTAGTCGTGTGACATAAGCACCAGGACTACGAGTTTTATATTAAATAGTCCATCTTCACATTTATTGTGCATGACGAGCTGCCTCCTGAACGAGGATTTAAGTGCAGTCTCGTTGCAGCAGACTGTGAGACATTGGAACCAGAGCCTGGTCTTCATCAGTCATACACATATGTAAAACTTAGCAACAATAACACGCATTTTGATTTTATCTCTCCATTTGCACAAACGTTGAATTAAACACTTTAAGTCTGTCAATTTCTGTAGTCACAAATTTTTGCTTCCATAATTCTTTATTTATATTGCATCTTGCTCGCTACAAACGTTAAATTCACAATTTTACACTTCACATAACACTTTTACACAATAAAATTCGCAGAGTCACAACTTAAACTCAGTGATCAACAGTCAATACTTTTGCATTTCTAAATATTTATCACAACGACAAATTCATGTAATATAACTTCAACACATTTTTACTAAGTCAGATAATTCTCGACAAAAGTATTAATTTTTGAGTCCCCACGACAAACTTGAAAAATAAAAAAGGAAACGCAAGTCTCAGCACTGCCACCTGAAACCTGGTAACAAGAGCAGCTGCTGTGAATCTGAAAAATAAAAGAAAAGGAATCAGGTAACCACAAAGCAAAGTCCTTCATGTAAAGTGCAAACTTTCCCGAAATTTAACAGTAAAAAATACTCATCTGACAAGCTCCCGTCGGCGAAATCCAAGTTGCACCGACGACTCTGGTTGCTGGCAAAAAGTTAGTATCGCGAATTAGACGAAATACAATATTTTATTTTCTCTGCAGACTCAGTCTTTTGGTTACTTTGTAACCTCAAACGAGACTCTGTTTTCACGGCGTGTGCTGACGACACCTCTAAGGCAGCTGCACACGCGTGGCGACAACCGTGTCCCCTCCAAGGCGCGCCTATTTAAATTTTCAAAACTCACACTCTGTTCACAAAAATTGATATACACATGAAATATTGAACTAACACTCACTATTCAGTCAAATTGTAAAATAGAATTTTTTTTTAATATATTTAATTAAAACAAAGCTCTCAGAAAATTTTTCACGTAAAAACTAATAACAAATCCTAAGTAACACGAAATTAAAATTACAACTGGTACAAATCAAATGTTCAACACGTGTAAATAAACTCGAAACACTTTTCAAAGTAAACATTGCAACACAACAGAGTACTCTTTTCGTGGCAAATCAATCACTTTGTCGGAAAAAGGAAAACGATCACCATTTATACACAAACATATCTAAAATCGTTAAGCCATAACCGCATCAATACATATTGGCAACGCAACAAAACTTCTCAAGTATTTCAGCCACTCGCCTCCTCCAAAGGGTACATTGAATGACAGTTTCTAACTAAAGTCATAAAATCACGTGTACACATGCACATATTCACAGTGCACAGAGCATGAGAGTTGCAATTTGCACGCTTTTGCAATTAGTATAAAATCGGTAAAGTCCATTCATTTTAAATAACAAAACACACATAGCCATCACTGGTATAAATCTATTCTGACACACAGTATTATCGAGTGAAAAGCGACAAATCTGCTGGACACTTAAATCAATAACCACGTTTCAGTAAATACTGCAAATTTGTGTCATGACTTAATCATGAAAATCGTGCAAATTTTCAGTCTAAAACATCACCTACATTTTTGTGTTTAAAACGGTCATTTGCAATCAGAATTCACTTCAGTTCCAAGAGTCGTGTTCAAAAACATTTCCAAATTCTTGCACTTTTTAAACAAGCTCACTAAATAAACTAAACACTTGATTCGTGTTAAAATACATAATCAAATCAAAATCACAAAAGTTTTGCAATTACATGATTTTCACTGGCAAATAAAAATTTCAAAACGGCACCATACAGATAGCACAACAAAATAATCACTCATAAAGTCAATGAAAATACCCGCACTTTTTAAAACACAACTGACTATTTACACTGCAAATCCCTCGCATTCTTCTCTCAAAAGGGAATGTGTACACCAAACCCAAAATTTCAATTCAAATCAAAAGTAAACTTCAAACGTCGGCACGCCCAGCATCAAAATTAATAAACACGTAAACACATAAAATCACTTTAACACTAATGACATACTGCATTTCTTTATGCTTCTCAATAAATTTTCAACAGCCGGGAAACTTCCTTCTTTTAAAGAAACGCATCTAACTCTATGATTAGTCGTCGTCACTGGTCGAGGCTGGAATAAGCCAAGTCTGCATGTGAAATAAAGTTGAAACAAAAAAAATCAAATACAAATTAAACACAAAGCAATGTGTTCTAAAATAATTGCTTTGATAAATTAAATAATAAAGAAGAACACTCATCTGATGGGACTGGCATCCTTACTGCAAGTCATTATATGCAGTTTAATTTTCCAAGAGCCACACTTGTGAAGAACAATATAATCACTGAGTAGAATATTTTCTCGCGAATCTACTGGGTACGGGTTTCGTGTACTTTAAGAGAAGACGTAGATTAAGACAAGCGAAATTAGTTCTGCAACCTGACAAAGTCGAATTTTTCAGAAAAGAAGTTGCATTTTGGGGTCACATAATCAGTGCACGAGGCATTGAACCAAACCCGAAAAAAGTCGAAGCAATAGCAAAATTACCACGTCCAAAATGCAGAACAAACATTCAAGAAGTCTTAGGAATGTTCGGATATTACCGAAAATACATACCAAAATTCTCGAACAAAGCAAGAACATTAACAGCATTACTGCAAAATAACAAGAAATTCGAATGGACACAAGAGTGTGAAGACGTTTTCAATGAATTGAAACAATGTCTCATGAGTGAAAGAAACTATAGTACGACTGAAAAAGAGTGTCTAGCAGTACTATACGCTCTACTCCAATTTCGACCATATTTGCTATGCAGAAAATTCACTCTGGTGTGTGATCACGAATCATTAAATTGGATGCACAGTAGAAAAGATCCAGGTCAAAGACTAATGAGATGGATATTCCGCTTCACAGGTTATGAATACACTTTCAAGTACAAATCGGGGCAACTGAACAAAAATGCAGACGCATTGTCTCGCAACCCACCAACACTCACAGAGAAAGAAATAAACGAAAACCTCTCAAAATTAAAAGTAATGATAATAGATGAACAAAGGCCAAGTACATCAAAAGGAAAAAATCCAACTCCAAGACAAAGAGCACAAACCTTGGGAAACGCAGATGCACCCAAAAGTAGAGGAAGGCCAGTTGGAGCGAAAACAAATAAAGAAGCTCCGCAACTAGACCACAGCGTAATAGCTCAAAGAACGAGAGCAAAAGCACCCCAAGCTGAAAGCAAAATACGCCAATACATTAAGCAAGGAGCGTACCCAAAATCAAAAAGACTAAAATCACCAATTAACAGTCAAGAAGCTTCAACATCAAAAGCACGCAGCAGTGACACAACTAACAGCGAGACAGACACCAATACTTCCATAAGGACGAACATGTCAAACACTTCATGGATGTCTTCGACAGCAGTAGATGGTAGTTCAAACGATAACGCGCCATTAGAAGATCCGAGGCGCAGTGCATTAAGAATAGACGAGTCGGAAATACATATACAAGCGAACAGCGATAACGACGAATCTTCATCCAACGAGAGCATTGACAAAACAATAAGTAATATAGAAATAGTAGTAACAGCTAAAAGTGATATATGCACAGACAAATCATATGATGAGGAATAAATAACTAATGCATCAAATGTCACAACATTGTCACGAAAAGAAGTTAAAGAAGCTAGCAGAAAATTAGAAGAAAGCATAGCAAGATTTGAAGAATTGCATCCACAACAGACAGAAATCAACAAAGAATACGATATTGCTGTAACTCACTTCTCTGATGGAGAAGAACAAACAGAGGAAATGAGATTCTGCATGGATGAATTAAATGCACATTACGGCACCAAACACATGGACGAAGTAATGGAAGAAGGACTCCAAAAATTAATAGAAAAATCACAGAAAGATTTACTAAAGAGATACGAACAAGCAAGAGACTCTCAGCCTGAAGAAGACGAAACATCAATAGACAGAATAATATACCCAACAAAAGGAAGAATTTCAGACACTACAAGAATAATAAACAAATCTCCGAATGCCAAATTACGCCACATCCAAACAAAAGAGTAACGCTGAAAACAACAGATATAAGTTTCATAGATGAAAATTTTGACGACAGAACTTATGAAACAAGGTACTCACAACCACCAGAAGTAACGGTCCCATGGTTAGTGACAATGCCACAGCTATTAGAACCAATAAACAAAAGATACGGTTCAGTCCAAAAATCCATCATTTCGACAATTGACAAGGATTCAAATACAATTCAAAATTTTCTACCAGAAAGAAAGCAAATAGTAACCATAAGAGAATGTCTAACATACAAAAGAGACAATTTAGTACACTTCCGTTCACAAGATTGCGAATGCACAACTTCAATAGTCAGACTACTCACTGACATAGGAGCAATAGAGTTAACGAATAATAAAAATAAAAAACCGCACATTGGTCAAATTTTTGTCACAGCATTCAAGAAACACAAAATTTATTCTGTCATAATTAAAGACAAGTATTATAACAAAATAAACATTGTAGAATTAGAGAATTCCTTGTACAACTTGAAAACAGTATTGACCAAAAATGACGAAAAAAGTTTCAGAATATCACGTAGAGGCGATTTAACAGATGAATTAGAACCCGGTCTAATCAGCGAGCTTCTAGCAAAAATCTTCAACAATTCTCCT
Organism: Philotrypesis tridentata; assembly: GCA_018906965.1. Classification (NCBI taxonomy): domain Eukaryota; kingdom Metazoa; phylum Arthropoda; class Insecta; order Hymenoptera; family Pteromalidae; genus Philotrypesis; species Philotrypesis tridentata. Next base: position 111,941 of record JACCIB010000289.1, on the reverse strand, counting down.
ATAAAGGTAACAATCTGCTTTGGAAAAGTAGAACTACTATTGGAAAAAGAAAGAAAACAAATTATAGCAAATTTACATGACAGCCTAACCGGTGGTCATAAAGGCATAAACCAAACTTATCGCAAAATTAGAGAACGATATTATTGGCCAGGAATGCGCAATGACATTCAAAATTACGTCAGAAAATGCGAAAGTTGTCAAGAAAAGAAAATTGAAAGATTCAAAACAAGAGAACCAATGATTATCACAGATACGCCGATAGAAGCATTTGACAAAGTCTCAATTGACACAGTCGGCAAATTAAGACAAACGCCATCAGGCAATTGCCATTTGCTAACAATGCAATGCAACCTAACAAAATATCTGATTGATATACCAATAAAAAATCTAAATGCAACCACCATCGCAGATGCACTGGTCAAGCATTTAATTTGTCAATTTGGATCACCAAGAGCAATACTCTCAGACCGAGGAACGAGTTTTCTATCAAGTATAGTAGAAACAATGTTGCAAATCTTTAAAATAAACAGATTAATAACATCAGGTTATCGACCACAAACAAATGGTTCATTAGAAAGAAGCCATACACCACTAGTAGAATTCATAAGAATATACTCAGAGAAATACGATGATTGGGACAAATTAGCATCATTTGCCACCTTCACGTATAACACAAGTGTTCACGCTGCAAAAAATTTCACACCGTTTGAATTAGTATATGGAAAAACTGCACGTTTCCCAATCAAAATACCATTTGATGAAAAACTACGCACATACAATGTGTACATCAGAGATCTAATACTTCGTCTAGATGAGATGAAAGTATTGGCAGGCGAAAGACAAATAAAAAACAAAATAAAGTCGAAATAATGATATGACAGGAAAATAAGGAAGTTCAAAGGCAGAATAGGCGGTTACGCACGTCTAATAAATGAGCCTAGAACAAGCAAATTCGATGCATATAGAAACAAACCACTAAAAATCGTCGAATTTGTTGGTAGAAAAAATGTCATTTTAGAATACCCCAATGGCAAAAGAATTAGGAAACATATTGACAAACTTAAAGATGTTCACACAAAAACTGACGAGTCAGAATCGGAACACAATTCTGATTAGTTTTCAATTGTGTTACAGATGAATCACCGCTCAGTTCAACTCATCTTCGTCATCATCAGCCTACCAGGCTTAATTGCAGAAAAACTACATTCACAAGAATCATTATCGCCAAATCCTGGCATTTATTATTAAAAAACAAATACAATAAAAATAATTAGAGCAGATTGGAAAGTCAACATAGTCATTGACGTTAACAAATTCCTAGATATACATAATCTATCACAATCTCATATTGAAGTATACAACAAATGCATTACAGTAATAGAAGAACACAAATGCAAAAATGCTCTAGGCACTAATCTGCTAGAAATCAAACAACAAAATCTGGCATAATTAAGAAAAGCAATTAACGACACCATCACCACTTTAGGTCAAGTAGAATATTCTAACTCGAAATACCCTTCGAGCATCAGGACGAAAAGAATGGTACCCCTTACTTTTATAGAATCCATAAGCAAATCACTATTTGGTCTAGCAACAGAGGATGACATTAACAATGTCAACCAGAACATTGACCAATTGTTCAAAAATCAAAAACAAACAATACACTTAGTAGACCAAAACACACATATAGTAGCAACAAAGTTCGAAGAACTGTACAAGATAACAAAAAACCACTGTTTGTGCGGAAACTGCATATGTGTTTGAACCTTGCGCCCCTCTTCGTCCGAGCACCCGCACGCCACCGAGAGGACACCGAGGGAAACTCCCCTCCCCGCCACACGGACTCTCAGCGAGGCCCTCCCCCCGACAGAGCCAGTAGCGTACCAACGTTGAACGTGTAACCAACCCTTTGGATCAACAGAATATACACACATCAATTACAAATGACGTCTACTCATTTCTCCCCGATTCCTCACAAACATGGTCCTTCGAGCCGGATTCAAGGCAGTTCATAATCAATCGAGAACAACAGATCAGAGAATACCAGAAGCAGACGGGAGACTAGGATCAGTACGTCTAGAAGTGCAAAGTGCGTGACCGGACCGGTGATGGCCAATGAGAAAATGCGCGACCAGAGCCTAAAAGTGCGAAGTGCGGGAGTGGACCGGTGATAGCTAACGAGAAAGTGTGCGACCAGTACACGATAGGCACGCATGCCGTATACGGATTGCATGCTGCCCGGAAGAAGAAAAAAGAGCGCGCATCTCCAGGACCCACGGCGAGTCGAAACATGGCGGAAAACGAGAGCCCGCTCTCCCCATCGGACTTTCAACGTCAAGCGAAGCGAAGCACATGGCGGAAAACAGGACGCTCACCCTCACTTCCCAGTTTCCCGCCGTTGCGGAGCGGTCCGAGCAGCGATCTTCTTCCGCTCTCGCTCGCGCGCGCCATCCCGTCTTGCTCTCTCTCTCTCCCCCTTCTCCTTCTCACGGGTCCGACAATGCAGAGTGCTTCGAACGGCGAGCTTCTTCTGCTCTCGCTCGTGCGCACCACCTCGTCTCTCTCTCTCTCTCTCGTCTCCTGCTCCCTTTCACGGGCCCCATGACACCGAACGCTCCGAGCGGCGAACTTCTTCCGCTCGCGCAGCTCCGGCTCGTCCGCTTCTCGCCGTCGGCGCTCTCTCTCTCATACTCGCTTCAGTAGCGCCCCCGCCAGGCCTCTGGACCGAGCGGCGAACTTCTTCCGCTCTCGCTCGCGCGCCACACCCCACTCTTTCTTTCTCTCCCTCTCTATCTCTATCTCTCTCTCTCTCTCTCTCGTCTCCTGCTCCCTCTCACGGGCCCGACGACACCGAGGGCTCCGAGCGGCGAACTTCTTCCGTTCGCGCAGCTCCGGCTCGTCCGCTTCTCGCCGTCGGCGCTCTCTCTCTCTCTCTCTCTCTCTCTCTCATACTCGCTTCGGTAGCGCCTCTGCCAGGCCTCTCTCGCCGATGGAACTAGAAAAAAAAACTGAAGTCTCATCCACTTTCGCAGTCGGCGCGCTCTCGACCGTTTGTACATCTTCCCATCTCTCCGACTCAAACCCCCATCACCGACGGAATTACACCCGCTTTCGCAATCGGCGGTCTCTCGCACGGTCCCATTGCAATAGACTTCCCTGTGTTCCATGAGTAGTTGAGTACGGGGCCTCGCTCTGTCACAAGAGCAGCCCGTACAGGTCGTCAATCGCTGCATGCGGTTCGGGCCTCGCTCTGTTATACGAGCAGGCAAGCTGCATTCGGTCAGAGTACGCGGCCTCGCTCTGTCACAGGAGCAGCTCGTACAGGTCGACAATCGCCGCATGCGGTTCGGGCCTCGCTCTGTTACACGAGCAGGCAAGCTGGATGCGGTCAGAGTACAGGGCCTCGCTCTGTCAAAGGAGCAGCTCGTACAGGTCGACAATCGCCGCATGCGGTTCGGGCCTCGCTCGGCTACACGAGCAGGCAAGCTGCATTCGATCAGAGTACGCGGCCTCGCTCTGTCACAAGAACAGCCCGTACAGGTCGTCAATCGCCGCATGTGGTTCGGGTCTCGCTCTGTTACACGAGCAGGCAAGCTGTATGCGGTCAGAGTACGGGGCCTCGCTCTGTCAAAGGAGCAGCTCGTACAGGTCGACAATCGCCGCATGCGGTTCGGGCCTCGCTCTGTTACACGAGCAGGCAAGCTGCATGCGATCAGAGTACGCGGCCTCGTTCTGTCACAAGAGCAGCCTGTACAGGTCGTCAATCGCTGCATGCGGTTCGGGCCTCGCTCGGCTACACGAGCAGGCAAGCTGCATTCGGTCAGAGTACGCGGCCTCGCTCTGTCACAGGAGCAGCCCGTACAGGTCGTCAATCGCCGCATGTGGTTCGGGTCTCGCTCTGTTACACGAGCAGGCAAGCTGCATCCGGTCAGAGTACGCGGCCTCGTTCTGTCATCGGAACAGCCCGTACAAGTCGCCAATCGCTGCATGCGGTTCGGGCCTTGCTCTGTTACACGAGCAGGCAAGCTGCATGCAGTCAGAGTACGCGGCCTCGCTCCGTCACAGGAGCAGCCCGTACAGCTCTGCTTTCAGTCGCCTCGAGGTACCCCAGCCCTGCGAAGGATTCGTCAAATTCACGCAGCGCATCGGACACTGGAAGAAGCGCCACGAACTGACCTGAAATCAAGGGACAACGAGCGCTACAAGCGCTTCCTCAACGCAGAACACTGTAGAGACTCCAACAGCCAATAAATCTCCACTCCTTCCCCCAAGTCAAATACGCCGACATCGAGAGAACTTGGTCAGCAGTACATTTCGGAGGAACGGCTTCGCTCTGTCACACGAGCAGCCGCCCTGGAGTTGCATGGGTCGGAGACGCGGCTCCGCTCTGTCACACGAGCAGCCCGCTCGACAATAGGCTTCGCTCTGTCACACGAGCAGCCGTCCTGGAGGTGCATGGGCCGGAGACGCGGCTTGGCTCTGTCACGCGAGCAGCCCGTTCGGCGAGTCATTTCTCATGGTGGCTGTGCGTTCGGCGAGTCATTTCTCATGGTGGCTGTTGATTTCAGATCGCGTCGCCGCCTTCTTCAACTGCGGCAACGCGGAGACGACGACCATCGAGGAAGCGCCTGGTAGCACTGACGTCCGCAACACGAGAAAATAATCGGGCTCAGATGACACAGAGGCCATTCCTCTACCTTTGTCATCATTGTTGAGGCACGCACGCTCGCGGACCAGAGCTATACGTGTCAAGCCAGCTGAGGGGACTGCTGAGAGACGGCGAGCTCGTTCACCCGCACGACAGGAGATCAACGAGTTATCGATGACTAGGATCGACGAACTAATCCCGGCGCGAAGACAAGTTTTTTTATTTAAACTCGTGTTCTGATGCTGCTGATAATAGCCAGGAGCTCGATGAGCACCTGAGCTCAGACTGTTTGAATTTCAGGTGCAAGGCATCATCAGTAGCAGGTGAACACGCGCCACCAACTCCAACATCAGCGGGGGCATTGAGACGAGTTCCGACAACCCCAGCAGCGGCGGCAGTAGCAGAGACGACACCTCATCACTCCTACGCGGGCGGCGACTCACCATCCCTGCCACGAACATCGGCCAACGAGTAACACCGCTGTCGCATCGCTAGGCGGGCGACACCTCACCATTCCCACAGCGGGCGGCGACTCACCATCCTTGCCACGAGCCTCGGCCAACGAGTAACACCTCCGTCGCATCGCCAGGCGAGTGACTCCTCACCATTCCTACAGCGGGCGGCGAATCACCATCCTGGTCTTGAGCATCGGGGTCTCAACATCCCTACGTGGGCGGCGATTCACCATCCTGGCCATGAGTGTCGGGGCCTCAACACTCCTACGCGGGCGGCGATTCACCATCCTGGCCATGAGCATCGAGGTCTCAACACTCTTACGCGGGCGGCGACTCACCACGACCATCACCAGTTGATCCGTTCGGGGAACGGAGCGGGCGGTATGTTTGTGCGGAAACTGCATATGTGTTTGAACCTCGCGCCCCTCTTCGTCCGAGCACCCGCACGCCACCGAGAGGACACCGAGGGAAACTCCCCTCCCCGCCACACGGACCCTCAGCGAGGCCCTCCCCCCGACAGAGCCAGTAGCGTACCAACGTTGAACGTGTAACCAACCCTTTGGATCAACAGAATATACACACATCAATTACAAATGACGTCTACTCATTTCTCCCCGATTCCTCACAAACAACCACCAAGTTATCTTAGAAAGTTTCGAAGAGACACTAACTAAAGTAGTAAAAAATGTTCTCAAAGAAAGCGAACAAATGAGATATCTAGTAGAAATAATGCTCTACGTCAAAAGATTAGACATGACCATTGATCACATTACAAAAAGTCATGAAAAATTACTTGACATATTAAGGGAGATAAAAAATGGTAAAATTCACCCGGAAATACTCTCAAACAATATTCTGCAAGAAATAAACACAGATGTCAAAAGAGTGAGTAAGGACATGAATTTACCAATACCTTCTGAACATTTGAGAACAGAAGAAATAATTAAAATTTCCAAAATTGATGCACTACATCAAAATGGGAAAACAATAATAATTTTACATTTACCATTAGTAGATCACACAGAATATCAATTATACAAAAGGCACCCCATTGCAATACCACAATGGCATCACAACATTAGTTTGGGAATGGCTTACATAAAGCCATCTCACACTCATATTGCCACAACAATAGATCAGACGAAATACATAAAATTCAACGAAAACCGATTAAACAAATGTTTAACCACCCATTATGCGCAAGTCTGCCCGATCCTTGGTCCACAACACAATACTCCCAAATCGACAGATTGCGAAATTACTTTATTATTAAACCCAACAATTGACAACATCAAACATTGCGACATTAGAATCAACCATTTGACCCAAATACAATGGAACTATTTGGAGCAAGACAAATCTTGGCTATACTGCACAATTTCTGAGACCCCAATGACCCTCATTTGCAAAGAATACCCCGAATACAGAATAACAATTAAAGAAGCAGGAATATTAAGAATATCACCTAAATGAATAGCTAAAACTGCAACCACAGTTCTAGCATAAAACAAACAAATTTCACGTACATATATTCACCAAATATAAGTCTGAAATTAACAGATAATTACCCATGGTTATCAGAGAACATTGAAACATATCCAGATACCCACATATTCAAAATTAATAGTAATGACCCCTCAATAAATCATAAGAAAGAAAGACCCCTAACTGACATTTTAAATGAATTAGATCAAATAGGCGACCACAAACGCAAAAATTTCCAAACTAATACCCTAGTTTACGGAGGAATAACCTCTCAAATAATAATTTTCATCACAATTATTTACATAATAATAAAAACAAAAATAATTAATAATTGACTCTGCACTCACAAAAACAGACACACAAAATACACAAACACAACACAAAAGACATCGATACTACAGCACTACAAGATATAAAAATAGGAGAAGGCGCAAAAGCCAATTACCAGACACGACGAGACGCACAAAAACCACAGATGACTTTAGATCTACCACTACAGCAAGCGGAAGTCAACTAATACAACGATTTTCGTTTTTAGAAAAATAACGACATAGCCACGAAGCAGCGGAAATCAATCACCATTTTCTGCGACAATGACATACCCATGTATGCTATACTAAAAGAATTCGAGTACATAGCAACACCAGTAACAATCCACTATGAACAGCATAAATTTGAAGCAGGAACGAAGAAAATCACCATGATATTCAACACGGAAAGGGATGCAACCAAAGCATACGAAAGAAGAGCAATATTAATAAAACAGAATAGATTCAAAAAAGCCACAAACAATGGATGAAGAAATAGATGACACTCAAATAAAAAAATCATGCCCAGTGAAATCAGAAGTGCATGTTGTAAACAAACAACCTGCTCCAATGGACAACCATAGACTATTCTGTACATTACCCTGGGAATACTCTGACACAGTTAAAGATGAACTATTCTTCAGAGCATTTGCAAAATATGGACCATTAGTATATTATCAGACTATAAAAGACAAAAAAGGAAAACTTGCATATGGATACGTACAATAGTTTGAAGAACAAGATGCAGAAAGAGCGGAAATAGATTGCGACGCCAAATACAACGCCGTATACTCAGTACCCAGAAAACCATCAAAATCAAATCAAGAAAAGTACACAAAAAAACATGATAAATGCAATAAACACATCGACATAGACATTTACCATTTGTACGAAAAAACCTGCATCAAACAAGCTCTATGGAAGGAAAAGTTGCAAAAATCTAAGATACTAATTGCAATCCAACAAGAGGATCTAGAATCTCCAAACGAGGATCCAATGCCAGATGTAGAACATAACAAGAAAAAAGCAACAGCAAACAACACTGAAGACATGTCGACCGAACAAGAAAATGCATTACTAGACGAGACGAATTACTTAAATATGGACTTATTGAACATTTAAACACACCCTATTTGAGACAGTAAATAAACACATATTACTTCTAAATGTGCACACCCCATACACCACTGTCTGTAACCAACAAACAAATTTACACTCACTAATAATAAATTAAGCACACACACACATTTGTGTTGCAGAATAGCTAGAATGGACACCATTAGTCTGAACATTGACATTCTAATTCGTTACCAAGAAAAGGATTACCCAAGAGAACCACTTGGGATATCAATAGCTCAGTTCTTATAAAATTGAAGACATCAATATTCATATCAAGAATGACATACCATCATTCATGAGATTTCATACCACACCCATGCGCTACGTACCATGGCAGTATAGAAAACCACTATACACCGTGGGAAAGAAAAATAAGCTCAACAAGCGAAAACCCAAAGAGGCAGAAAGCAACATTTCAAGCAGTTCAGATGAAGAACCAGACAATGACAACATCATGGCTACCATCCATGCAGCAAGAAAAATTTATTTCTCTGTAAATGATGAAGAAACAAGAGACGAACTACTCGATTACAAATGACGACATGCATGGTTTACCACCATCTGTCCTGGGAAGGAGACATGAAAGTCCCAGACAAATACATAATAGAAACCATTTTCCACGACAAACAAAACATAGACAAAATAATAAAGAAAGTATGCAGAAAATTCAAATAAGCTAAACATCAATGGCAAAAATAAGATGAAAACCGCAGACGAAAAAGCAATGAAATATCTGACAACGACCAAGAAGAAGAATCAGACAACAATAATTGGGGAAATGAAAACATGAAAAATAACTGGAAAAAATTAGACATCACACCCGTCGAGACCGAAAAAGAAGATTGGGATAAAGAGTTAGAGGGAAAAGAAGCGAAGGAAAAATTAGACAACAATGATATACCAACAGAACCAAAAGAGGAATGGATCGTGGAATATGCATCTGACATTTTAAAAGAAAATGCTGCCAACGAATAAAGGCAATACGTTTACCAACGTACCACTCTTACACACATCACAAACATTACATATACACACACACACACACACAAAAGTTTTAAGAAATAACCATGCAAACCAATAGCTTAACTAACCCGCTATGCATGAAGCGAGTAATTTCGAATATAAGTCAAAAATATACATGACCCCATTTAACACCACCATATTTCTTTTCACTTTGTTTCAGATGGACAGAGGAGGAGTAAGAGTCCTGCATGTCCCAACTCAAGAAAGATATGCAAGGAAAATCAGGGTTACCTACTAACCACAAACGGCGGTAACCCCAGTACTCACGTACATCAAGACGTTTGGAGAGTGGGAAGAGGTTCACGATGTCACTTTGCACGTCGTACAAAATAAAAAAGTTGCAAAAATCGACGTAACATATGCAAAGGACATATCAGTAAAACTGATAGTTTTAGACAATGCAGAAGCCACAACATATTGGAACCCAATAATGTTCCCGGAGACAGCAAACGAGAACGCAGAAGAAGCTGCACTGGAGACAAAAAGTGCAGAAACAACTGCATCACAAAGAAATGCAAATAACAACGAAGAAAATGAAGATAACGCAGAAACAACTGCGCAAGCTACAGAAAGTGCGTCCATTGACAATGAGGGTGCAGAAGCAGCTGCACTGGAGACAGAAAGTGCGGAAACAACTGCAGCACAAGAAAATGCAGAAGCAATGCAAGAAGACGGAGAAGCTGCAGCAATACCTGCAATTAACCTACAAATAGAATATCACGAATTACATATTAAACAATTTGACAATCCTGATGCAAATACAATCAAAATTTCGCACAATGGCTCTCTACAAAGAGCAGCAGAATTACTGCAAGAAATAGACCAAAATGCATACATACAGCATTTTGTATGCAAATATTCGTCTTTAAAGGTATGCAAAGCCACATACGAACAAAACCTAGAAGAACAAGAAATCACAGCGATTGAACAATTAGCTCTATGCACAAGGGCAATCAAGGAGGATGACCTCATGGAAGAAGGCGTCGACGGGGATACCGACTTTAAAAAAATTAAAGTCAAGTACACAGAAGAAGAACACGACGCAGTGCATGATTATTTTGCAACGTATGGCAAGATAATAAAATTCGACATAGTGCCATTGAAAAATACAATGGACGAACCAGTGCACAAATGGATGGCATTCATCCATTTCGAACAAGAAACTGCTGCAAAAGCCGCACTGGAATTGTGTCCGGACAAATATCAACCACAATATGGAAGGACCAACACTAGGCAAGACAATCGCTCAGTGAATAAATTAACATTATGCATAAAGGTACCTCGAGGAATGTTGTGCAAAGAAGCAACACAACACTTTTCACAATTGGGGGAAATTATTTCTACCCGTTATACCCTCATCCCTCTGGAGAAGTGTGATGCAAAGATACACACATACATGGGATTCATCAATTTCTGCAGGGAAGAAGACACAGAGAATGCATTAAAAAAATGCGATAAAAAATTTCTGGCCGTCTACCAGGCCAGAGCAAACAGGAAGATACATACACTGTGTGGGAAATCTATTGCAGTTACTCATTGGAGGCTGCATGTAGAAGAGTGCAAGATGCAACCACGTCATGACATGCACTAATGAACAACAATTTTTACATTTTTTGTATTTTACATTTTTACATATTATCCATTAATATTTTTAAAAAATACATTAGCATACAGACTATAGCCATAATTAACTTTAATTATTTTTTTTGATCATTTATTCCTGTTGAATATTGTATAAATATTATACTCTTTGCTTGTTGTTCTATGAATTAATACTGGTCGCGCCATCTCTTGTATATATATGATTTTGTACATCGAGACAAGCGCGACTCCGAAAACGCGAATACGCGAGTATATAAACACACATATATAGATATACACTATAGAGCGCTCGCATATATTGTACTCGCGCTCATTCTCTCTCTCGCTTGTAAGTCTCGGAAGGAGACAGTCGTGTCCGACGACACATCATACATTACAATAAAGTTACTTATTATTAATAAATAACCTCACTAATTTTCCATCACTCCAACAATTCCATTTACCCAAGCGTCCCCTAATTTTAAGTACTAACATAATTTTAAAATAGAAGTTAAGTCTATAACTAACAATTTGGGCACAACAACAATCAGAAGGCTGAAATACACCCCCATACCATGGGAATTCTTCAATAAACCCACCCCTCACCACCCTGCATGCGACACCATCGTTTGCCGGGACGGCAAACCTTCCAAGGAGGAAGGATGTTATGTGCCGATGCCGAACGACCAAATCGGCAACGTCGCATAACGCATAAGACATTAGAGAAGTGCAGTAAGTATGCGCCTAATTGTCGCCAAGTCGAACAAAGACGAGCGATAGCGGTACTTCTCTTCCAGCCCTCGAAACGCTGACCAAGCGCTTCGCCCTCCCATGTGCCGCCGGACTTCACCTGAAGTTCACGAGTGCAAGAGAGAGCGAAGTAGCTAATGAAGCGAAGAGAGGGATGGGGGAGAGGTAAGAACAATTAGTGGGAGAAAAAGTGACGCGCTCTCTCCCATACATAATTGCGCGTCCTCCGGCAGAGCGTCTTGAGCCACCGAGCGGACTCGACGTGTTTCCTTTCCACTTAGTATTTTCGTGTATTCTCCATTTTTTGTTCTCATAGAGGCCCGAGTGGCATTTGTTCAATTGTTTTGGTATTTGAATAAATAATCGTTCAGACAATAGGCTATTTACATCGTCTTGATTCTCTCGGTCTACAATTTTGCATCGCCTCCAAATAAACCGACTCCACGCGCATAATCACTCGTGGATGCTGCCGTTGGTATTACACTAATTGCGCTTCCACTTTCTGCACTCAATTGAACGATCTAGCCCAGCTGATTCGCTATACCAAACCAAGGTAAGAATCTAAATAAATTTATCAATATACTGTGCGTCCCCTCAATATATACATTGCTTAACCTCGTAGTAGTTTTTTCGATTGCGCTGATTTTGAAGCGTGGCTAAGCACGTCTGTGTACTTCTCGTGTCGCGCGCTCCCCTATCTCTAATATTTCGCGTCGGAGCTTTGTGCGCGAACCTAACAAAGTAATATCATTTATGTATTATGGCAGCGTGTTTTTTATGACAAATATTGATGCGAAAAATACGTCTGCTACGTGCTGTGAGTAAATTAATTAATTTCTGTGCTTGAAATAAAGTCACAAAAATTTATTGAAACTTTTTAATAGCATTATAAATCGAAATAAATCAATGAAGGTAAGTGTAATGCATATTTATTCAGTAGGAATTCACTCCTACTCTGTGATGCAATATCAATTGCAACTAATACGTTGAAACCAAAAATTTCTTTTCGACTTTTTTTAAGATATCTGGCAAGTTCGGTTGTGGGCACCGAAATTAGTTCGGTTGTGGGTACCCCTTTTTTATGGAAAAATGGTAAAATATCGCCATTGATTGAACGTAAAGACTGAATTAACAATTTCCATGCATTTCTTTTATATTAAAATATTAATGGTGTTTTCATGTATTTTTCGATTTTCGTAGCCATGTCGTCTAAAGATAAATCGAAAAAATCGTTCGATATGGATTTCAATGAACTGCTTGATGCCATTAAACGTTGTGTCGTGGATAAGCTGCCCATAAAATCGACTGCGGCAAAGTATGTGATTTCCCGAACCACTCTTCAACCCTACGTGAAGAAAGTAAAAGAATATTTTGAAGACATCGAGACCATCGAAGATGATGCTTTATTTGATTTTCTTCGAGCATGTAACAAGCGCGTGCCATCGAATCAGGTATTCTCCATAGCCCAGGAGCACGACTTGGTTAACTACATTTTGAAATGTTCTGCTCACTACTACGGACTTAGCATAAATGAGGCGCGTGAGTTTGCATATCAGTTTGCTGTAAAGCTTGTCGTTGATTTCCCCAGCAGTTGGAACAAGGATGAAAAAGCGGGAATGGAATGGTTTAAAAAATTCAAGCGCCGACACCCTCAATTGACTTTACGCACCCCCGAGCAAACATCATTGAATCGCGTAAAGGCTTTCTGCAAAACTAAGGTACAAAAGTTTTTCGACTAACTCGGCACGATTTACGATGAGCATCATTTTCCGGCTACGCATGTCTACAATATGAATGAATCGGGATTTTCTACCGTCCCAACGAAAATTGGCAGAGTGATCACCTTGAAGGGCACAATTTAGTTGAATCAAAAAAGTAATAAAAAAAATACTATGATAAACATCTCAATCCGCGTAATTTTAAATCGGTTCATTTCGTTTACCTCTGCAAAGGGAATACACCTAAAAAATTTCAAGATCATTACTCTGGACCATACAAAATCACTGAAATTCTGTGAAGGATACGTTGACGACTGCCGTCCTTGCCTCAGAGTCATGAATCGCGTTTTTGTACGATCTTATATATTGCAAGACATCAAGCTAAATGATAAGTTTTGTGCAAATGTTTAATTTTTTGATATCTAAATTTACGTAATTATTTTATATTAATATTTTTGTAGATGCATGAAGAACTCTCGATTTACATTAGCCATAACATAAATGTAAGCCCGAATATAGTATTTTTTGGTGCAATCGACAACATTACGTGCTATCAGGTTGTATTAGAAGAAACCAAGTATATATTCTTTGCTCTCAAACTACAGTATCCAATTAGCTGTGGACATATCTTCGGTCCATATGAAGACTAGCGCTGTTCAGATTCTTCCGGCCATTTTCCAGATTTTTCCTGCCATTCCATATGGAGGATTCATATGACTAAACAATATGGAAATCCACTTATATATTAGTAACAGGGAAGAAAGCCGCAATTGAATGAATAAACCGCATAAGCGGATAATTTACTACGACTAGTATTGAGAGGCGCTTACATTCATCGTTAAGGGGACCAAGAACGTTTCAAAAATCTCGAAGCTATGTGTCGATAAGTTAAAATTATAGTTTGCTCTGTAACTATTGTTATTTAAAGTTAGACGAATTTCGTAAACGTAATTGTACATAAAAAACAAAATTTATCTTCAAGCATGGATAAAAGTTTCAAAATATTAGTTTATTTTAATAATTAGCATAAACGAGTGGTGCCATCTTCTATCTTTCCTTAGCTGAAGGGTTTTTTTTGTATTCTCCTACTAGTCCGGGCTGATCAACGCACACCAACGGTAGCAATGCGTGGCAGGCCAACATGTGTTCACCACCTTCTGAGAATGTAGCACAGCTTACTATGTAGTGGCAGAGATGAGTAGGTAGTGGCTACCTACGGATGTCCTCGACGAAACGCCCGATGCTGAGAGTATGGGCAGCCAAAATTCGGCATCAAAAACTACGGTGAAAAAATGGGTAGTGTTTCCGAAAATTTTATGAGGGTAAAGGGAGACCTCGGAGGCTGAACGTGAGCAAATCATAATAATTCAATATTTGCAAAATAAATACTTTATGAACAGATATGTAATACTACAGCAAAATTTGAATGATAAAAATCGAATGGTAACTACCTGAGATTATAAGACTAGTTTGATAATCTTCACTTATAGTCCGGGAGTCAGGGAGTTCAAAAGCATCTTATCAGGAAGTTCGCGCAAGAGTTTATTTTATCGTTCAAATATGTTGGTAGCCACTTACTGAAAATAGCCCCAAAGTCTTAACTTCGGACACCATCGGGAATATTGTTATTATTGCAAAATAAGTTACCAAAATGCATTTTTTTTCAGTTTTCTTGATTAACTTTTTTTTTACTCAATTTACGCAAAAAAAGGTAGGGACAAAAGTTGATCAGCATTGATTTTTCTATAAGATACATATATCCCTTATTGCAAAATTAATGTTTTTCCGACTAAATTCTTTAACAAAATATTTTTTTTTTAATTTTCACATTGCCATGGTTTTTATAAAATATGATCTTTATTTATCGGATTAGCACTCAAAGATGACTTTTAGTACAGACAACGTAAAATTTGAAGCCCGATCTCGATATCTTAAAATGGCGGCTTGGGCAAAATTATTTAGCCGAAAAGTTCAAATTGATGTCCAATTCGATCCAAGAACGATAATTTAATCGACAGATTATAGCATAATTAAGAAATGGTAAAAATAATTTTTCTTAATATTAATACTTAGCAACATTTTTAATAAAAAATTTTTTTTATTTCGGCCAACTTTTGAGTTAGAGAATTGCAGTGAAATGCATCTTAATGTACGCAAAAAACCATGAATTTTCATATAAATTTTGTTAAGATCGGACCAATAGGAGCCGAGATATTGATAGTTAAAAGGCACAGTACTTGCTGAAATCATACTTTAAATCATTACATTTTACGCGATAGTTCTACATGCTTTAGTTCATCTAAAACGACCGAGGAACAATGCGAGTTCAGCGCGCGCGGCCGCACGGGTACTTCGGCCTAGCGGCGCGGAGTGGGAGAAAGCCGCGCGGCGACAAACAGAATTCGTACACCTTAGCTACAATTTGATTATCTTGGTAACCAAAGCTGCTATTGGAATAACATTTTTTTTAATTTAACCTACTTTTTTCTCAGCTTTAACGTTATGTTAATTTAATTTTTATAGTTATAACTCAAACACCCCGAATTACCAATATTTCTGAAAAAATTCTTTTTTGGCTATATACACAACCTTTATACGCATATATTACGCTACCCAACCTTTGTACGATAAATTTAAATATTTTTATGATTATAGCAGTGTAATGCATGCATATAAAGATTGTGTATATAGCCAAAAGATTTTTTTCAGAAATATTGGTAATTTGGAGTGTTTGAGTTATACCTATAAAAATTAAATTAGCATAACGTTAAAGCTGAGAAAAAAAGCAGGTTAAATTAAAAAAAATGTTATTCCAATAGCAGCTTTGGTTACCGAGATAATCAAATTGTAGCTAAGGTGTACGAATTCTGTTTGTTGCCGCGCGGCTTTCCCCCCCTCCGCGCCGCTCGGCCGAAGTAGCCGTGCGGCCACGCGCGCTGAACTCGCATTGTTCCTCGATCATTTTAGATGAACTAAAGCATGTAGAGCTGTCGCCTAAAATGTAGTGTTTTAGAGTATTATTTCAGCAAGCGCTGTACCAAATTTCAACTAGAAATATCATGTAGTTTCGGCGTAATCATCGGTTGAAAAAAATTTTGTATCTCGGCTCCTATTGGTCCGATCTTAACAAAATTTATATGAAAATTCATGATTTTTTGCGTAAATTAAGATGTATTTTGCCGTGATTCTCTAACTCAAAAATTGGCCGACATAAAAAAAAATTTTTACTATAAATGTTGCTAAGTATTAATATTAAGAAAATTTTTTTTTCTGTTTCTTAATTACGTTATAAGCTATCGATTAAACGCAGTTGGATTCAATTATCGTTCCTGGATCGAATTGGACATCAATGTGAACTTTTCGGCTAAATAATTTTGCACAAGCCGCCATTTTAAGATATCGAGATCGGGCTTCAATTTTTACCTTGTCTGTACTAAAAGTCATCTTTGAGTGCTAATTCGATAAATAAAGATCATATTTTATAAAAACCATGGCAATGTGAAAATTGAAAAAAAAAATTTTCTATTTAATAATTTAGTCGGAAAAACATTAATTTTACAATAAGGAATATATGCATCTTATAGAAAATTCAATGCTGATTAACTTTTGTCCCAACCTTTTTTGCGTAAATTGAGTAGAAAAAAAGTTAATCAAGAAAAACTGAAAAAAATGCAGTTTGGTAACTTATTTTGCAATAATAACAATATTCCTGATCGTGTCCGAAGTTAAGACTTTGGGGCTATTTTCAGTAAGTGGCTACCAACATTTTTCAACGATAAAATGAACTCTTGCGCGAACTTTCTGGTAAAATCCTAGGACTCCCGGACATTACAGGACTGTAATTGATAACAGTGGAAATGCTCCGATTTTCGTAATTCAAGTTTTGTAACTATAAGTAATCATTATGCATGAACTTATGTAAGCCAAATATTACCTTTGTTTAAAATTGTTTATTTGAAAATTGAGAGCAGAATTTTTTTCTAATGCTGTCTTATATGGGTACCCGTACAGAGAGGACTAAGCCTTTTATGACACCAGTGACAGACCCTTGGCTAGAGCGTTCTAATGCGGGTCACGCCCGAGGTCACCCCCTATAAATAAAATGTCCTGAACATTTAAAAAATTTTCATTACTAATAATTTTTGTATAAAATAATACTTTTTAAAGTTTGCCGATAATAACAACACTTGAATCATCAAAATCGGATAATTTTTACGATTTATGATGTGACATTAAATCTGAGCACTCACTTTATCAAGTAATTACCATTCGATTTTTGTCATTCAAATTCGGTTAGCCTTTTCTAGTTTTATAAATCGTTTATATCTATTAAATTTTTTTGTTAGCCAACTTATTTATTCAAATTCGAATTTAATTTCAACGATCTAAATGAACCCTCATAAAAGGGACACTACGGCCTACCCACAGGTCAAATAGTATAAACTGCCGCGCGGTCTAAGCGTTTGGTACCAGGTGGTGAACACGTGTACCAAGTTGCCGCTACCTTCTACTAAGCGCGTAGTACAGCTTGCAGCGAGTGGCTATGTACACTTATCCCCGATGAAATGCACGATGCTGAAAGTGTGGGTAGAAAAAATTTGGCATGAAAATCTATGGTGAAAAAATTCTTGCTCGGGCCGGTCGCGCGTGCTGTTCGAGCTGCATTACCGATCTTCCGGGAAGACTTGAGAAATTAAATTCTGCGCCTCCTGTTGCCTGTCAAAGAAATAACATTTTTCCTCTTTCTTACCCACTTCTTACCCCTCCGAAAGGTAAAAGCGGAGGAGTTTGTTTGCTACACGAAGATTCAGTTTTATTCTTTCATGACGCTCGAAAACTTAATATTTTTGTGACTATTATATAACTTATATAAATTAGTTTACGGGTAAACTCAGTTTTTATGTGTTCTTTTCGTCAAATAACTTTTATAATGCATTTTTTCGGATGCATGGTACGAATGCAGCGCTATTTATCGCCTAGCGGAGCGCCTAGCGCTATTTATCGCCTATCCCTTAAGGTGTTATGACAGTGTTAAAACCTGAAAAAAAAGAAAAATTGTTAGTGTTGTAAAAAATTAATAGATATATAGGTGCTCTAAAAACTATATTTTTGCTTTCAAATACAAGTATTATACATCACTTTTATGCATAAATAATATGCATAAAGTGAGTGTAACATTTAAAAACAATTAAAGGTATTTGCTTACCAAAAATCATGATTTTCATCACTTTTATTTACTTGCCGCATGTTTCTGATGGAACCGTACCATCAATCCTGTTGAATCAAAATGCCAAATCTTCACTATGAGTCTGGTCTCAGACTAAGTGGAACAGATTCTTGAAAAACACAAAATTAATATAATTAATTAAACATATATTGCCAATATTAGTAATTATAGTGAATGTTACATATATAAACATACGCAACATTCACTTTGAACTTACCTTTGCCAATTCTGCTCCATTCAGTTTGTGACCATACTCATAAAGAAGGTTTCCTACTTTGGTTCATCATGATTGATAGTACGGTTCCTTCAGAAAGCTGCGGCAAGTACACAAAAAGCATGAAAAAACTAAATTTGAGTAAAAGGCATTTAAAGTTTATAATGTAAATCATTCAAATGAACTCAGCTATACTTACAGAAAATATCCGGCATACCTTGATTTGCTTTTGGTACTCAAATATACATACAATAAAATATATTTGATGGTACTCGCTTGTCATGCTGTGTGATAATAGCATTTAGAAGCTGAAAATGAAATAAAAATTATCGTTACCTATTCATAATCAAGTTATGTTTATGAATTACAGTTACATACAATACTTACCATTATTAAATACACTTCAAGTTCTTAAAAAGTATGCAAAATAATACTTCAGGCAGTCAATATAAGCTCCCATTTTGCTGGCTTGCACCCGTAAACCTAAAAGCAAAAAATAAACCAACAAAGAAAAAGCTTATTATGAACACTGTTATTACAAATTAGTTTCCAATACTTATCTGAATAATATTTGTACTCTGCCGAAGCCCTTGTACTTTTGCAATACCACTAAGGTTATAAGCATTGCTACAGCAGCTAACAGACTAACTGCACTGATCTAGTGTCTTGGATGAAAAACAGCTGTTTGGCTGCTTTCTGCTGCTTTACAGAAAATTCTACTATACCGATCAAACAGAAATCTTCATTCTCGACCAGACGCTGTGAGGCACAACCTATTCGAGTGGCAAATTCAAATTTGTTGAATGCCTTTACTTTAACACATTGAGTTTAGTAACATAAAATCACACATAGAAAAATTAATTTTACAGATTTTATTTATTTTACGGAAATAAATTCAAAACTCTTGAGAAAAAAACGGTTTGTAAAACGGTTTTTAAGTCATATTTTCAGTAAGATTTCTCATGAAATTACTCTGTAAAAAGTCGGTTAGAACAATCCTTTCCACAAGTTTGGCCTAATTAAAATATTTAAAAATCACGATTTTTCAAAAATTTACTTGAAACAGATTTGTTAGTTTATTGTTGATATCTTCGAGGAAAATTTTTTTAGCCAAAAACGGCTTTCAAGACCATATTCTACAGACTATTAACTATGAAAAAAGTGAATAAAAAAAATTGGGTATTTTCAAAATTTTAACACTGTCATAACCCCTTAAGGGGATCAAGAACGTTCAAAAAGCAGTGATTTCGTATATTCGAAACCACTCCGAGACTATTTTTACGATCGATGTGAAAATTTGGGAAATAATTCATAATGACGTAAAATCGCATGACTGCAATATTTAAAAAATTTTGAAAAAATATTAAAAAATAAGTTCCGCTTTCCTCCGCTAGGCGATAAAAAGCGCTGCATTCGTACCATACATCCGAGAAAATGCATTATAAAAGTTATTTGACGAAAAGAACGCATAAAAACCGAGTTTACCCGTAAACTAATTTATATAAGGTATATAATAGTCACAAACATATTAAGTTTTCGAGCGTCATGAAAGAATAAAACCGAATCTTCGTGTAGCAAACAAACTCTTCCGCTTTTACCTTTTGCAGGGGTAAGAAGAGGGTAAGAAAGAGGAAGAATGTTATTTCCTTGACAGGCAACAGAAGGCGCAGAATTTCATTTCACAAGTCTTCCCGGAAGATCGGTAATGCAGCTCGAACAGCACGCGCGACCGGCCCGAGCAAGAATTTTTTCACCATAGATTTTCATGCCAAATTTTTTCTACCCACACTTTCAGCATCGTGCATTTCACCGGGTATAAGTGTACATAGCCACTCGCTGCAAGCAGAGATGACTAGAGAGATTGACAGAGAGCGGGGTTTTCGTACGACAAATTCCGAACGAGCTGCCTCGAGGAAAATACGCACCTCCAGATGTTGCGAAAAGTAAGAGGGCAAGGGGGCTAGGGTAAGAGATAAAAACTGCTACAAAAAAAAGGCCTCAGTTTCGGGCCTCGGTGCAGTTTCCTCTGTCCTGCGCTAATCCCCTTAATGACGGTCAGTTTTGACGCAAGCGAAATTTGAACTTTTTAAAAATGCAAATTTTCGAAAATCACATATTTTCGTAAATTTAAAAATTTTGCAACGATTAAAACAAAGTTCGAATTGTGAAAATCGGATAATTCTAAGTTTTATATTTTTAAAGAAATGATGAAATACATTTGCAAGATATAAAACTTAGAATTATCCGATTTTCACAATTCGAACTTTGTTTTAATCGTTGCAAAATTTTTGAATTCACGAAAATATGTGATTTTCGAAAATTTACATTTTTAAAAAGTTTAAATTTCGCTTGCGTCAAAACTGACCGTCATTAAGGGGATTAGCGCAGGACAGAGGAAACTGCACCGAGGCCCGAAACTGAGGCCTTTTTTTTGTAGCAGTTTTTATAACTCTTACCCTAGCCCCCTTGCCCTCTTACTTTTCGCAACATCTGGAGGTGCGTATTTTCCTCGAGGCAGCTCGTTCGGAAATTGTCGTACGAAAACCCCGCGCTCTGTCAATCTCTCTAGTCATCTCTGCTGCAAGCTGTACTACGCGCTTAGTAGAAGGTAGCGGGAACTTGGTACACGTGTTCACCACCTGGTACCGAACGCTTAGACCGCGCGGCAGTTTATACTACTTGACCAGTGGGTAGGCCGGGGTCGCAGGTCGTAGTGTCCCTTTTATGACGGTTGATTTAGATCGTTGAAATTAAATTCGAGTTTGAATAAATAAGTTCGCTAACAAAAAAATTTAATAGATGTAAACGATTTATAAAACTAGAAAAGGCTAACCGAATTTGAATGACAAAAATCGACTGGTAATTACTTGATAAAGTGAGTGCTCAGATTTTCATGATTACACCAACAAAGTTTTGTTTTTCAATTTTTGAATATTATGAAGTTTTGTACAAAATATTATTCGTTTTTAAAATTTACTAATAATAACAAAACTTGAATCATAAAAATCGGATGATTTCACATTAATTAATTTAGGCCAAGCGCCCTAGCTTTTTTGTGGACATAATAGTAGCCCGGCAACGGATACCGCGATTATATAGAGAAAGGGAAGCCCATATACTTTTTGACACGAAATCTGTGCGGGAACGTTGTTTATTATTAATAATAAGATGCAAAAAAGCATTTTTTTTTAGTTTTTTGCTTTTAACTCGTAAAATAAGAGATTAACGTAAAAAAGTAAAGAGAGAAAAGTTGTAGTTGATTAAATTGCGAAAAAATTCATATATTGAGCGTCTCTATCCGATGAATGGACATGGAGAAAACCTCGGAAAACCGTGGAAAACACCGCAAAATCGACGTTTTTTTAAAAATTGAAAACTCAGCCATTTTTTAACTTTTAAGGCTAAAATTTGAAATGAAGGAAAGGCTTTATACCTACTTTCATGTCCCCAAAAACTGGAGTGATTTGAACAAGAAAATGTATTTTTTTTGATTTGCGATAAAAGGGTTTTGAACAAATGAAAAACAAACTGAAACGTGAGCGAAAATGGCCGAGCGCGCGGCGTCGTAGCGCGCTTGTATATCTATATACACGTTCTCTGCCACCACTGCCGCGCGCTCGGCCGTTTTCACTCACGTTTTAGTTCGTTTTTCATCGATTCAAAACCTTTTTTTCGCAAATCCAAAATATACACTTCGTTGTTCAAATCATAAAATTTTCAACGCTGTATTCCAAATTCCAGTAGGACTCCCCAATTTCTCGTGCTCGCGCACACAAAAGTGCACTAAAATCGTACATAAAAAATTCAATTTGCAATTATGCCAAAAGTAATTAGCGCAGAGCTCCATTTTTTGGCGACATGAAAGTAGGTATAAAGTCCTTCCTTCATTCTAAATTTGAACCTTAAAAGTGTAAAAATGGCTGAGTTTTCAATTTTTAAAAAAACTTCGATTTTGCGGTGTTTTCCACGGTTTTCCGAGGTTTCCTCCATGTCCATTCATCGGATAGAGACGTTCAATATATGCATTTCTTCGCAATTTAATCAGCTACAACTTTTCTCTCTTTACTTTTTTACGTTAATCTCTTATTTTACAAGTTAAAAGCAAAAAACTAAAAAAAAATGCATTTTTGCATTTTATTATTAATAATAAACAACGTTCCCGCACAGATTTCGTGTCCAAAAGTATACGGGCTTCCCTTTCTCTATATAATCGCGGTATCCGTTGCCGAGCTACTTTTAAGTCCACAAAAAAGCTAGAGCGCTTGGCCTAAAGTAATTAATCTGAAATCATCCGATTTTTATGATTCAAGTTTTGTTATTATTAGTAAATTTTAAAAACGAACAATATTTTATACAAAAATTCATAATATTAAAAAATTGAAAAATTTTAAGGAAAAATTTTATTTGTAGAGGTTGTGCCCTTAGGTGTGACCAGGTGTGACCCTCATTAGAACGCTCTAGCCAAGGGTCTGCCAATGGTGTCATAAAAGGCTTAGTCCACTCTGTACGGGTACCCATATAAGACAGCATTAGAAAAAAATTCTACTCTCAATTTTCAAATAAACAATTTTTAAACAAAGGTAATTTTTGGCTTACGTTAGTTCATGCGTAATGATTATTTATAGTTACAAAACTTGAATCACGAAAATCGGAGCATTTTCACTGCTATCAATTCACAGTCTGTAAGTGAAGATTATCAAACTAGTTTAATAATCTCAGGTAGTTACCATTCGATTTTTATCATTCAAATTCTGCTGAAATAAGCCTTTTCTTTAGAATTACATATCTGTTCATAAAGTATTTATTTTGCAAATTTTGAATTATTATGAATTGTTCACGTTCAGCCTCCGAGATCGCCCTTTACCCTCATAAAATTTTCGGAAACACTACCCATTTTTTCACCGTAGTTTTTGATGCCCAATTTTTTCTGCCCATACTCTCAGCATCGCGCGTTTCGTCGGGGACATGCGTAGGTAGCCACTACATAGTAAGCTGTGCTACATTCTCAGAAGGTGGTGAACACATGTTAGCTTGCCACGCATTGCTACCGTTGGTGTGCATTGATCAGCCCGGATTAGTAGCAGAATACAAAAAAACCCTTTAGCTAAGGAAAGATAGAAGATGGCACCACTCGTTTATGCTAATTATTATAATAAACTAATATTTTGAAACTTTTATCCATGTTTGAGGATAAATTTTGTTTTTTTATGTACAATTACGTTTACGAAATTCGTCTGTAATTTCAAGTTATCGACACATAGCTTCGAGATTTTTGAAATGTTCTTGATCCCCTTAACACTGATCTATTCAAGTGAAGGCATAATTCTATAGATAAATTAATTAAATCACATGCTCAACCATATAAACCTTTGAACCGTGAGCATTGGTCAATCATGCTTCAGCAGTTCAAAATTATATACATCGTTCTCTACATATATGAAAAACGCGATTCATATCTCTGTAGCAAGAACGGCAGTCGCTAACTTTGTACTATGTAAATACTATAAAACTTGGTCAAATTCCTGGATCGGAGAGTTTACCTCCCCCCCCCCCTCTATGAGTTAAATACCCATAATACCAACTTGTAACTACATGAATTTCCATGATAATACTGTTAGTTAACTCTATGATTTTTTTGGCCCAGACTGAGTCGATACATGATTCTGTGTACCTTAAATATGGATTTTTATTATTTTTGGCATGAATGGAAATGTTTTTCTTTAAAAAATAAAGACCTCAAACATTCTGGAATCAATCCAGTTATTTGTGTACTGAAAAAAGCTATGCCCATGAATTTTTTGCTACCGATATGGAGGATTAAACTCTTTCAAAACTTGACTTTAAATTTTAAATGGCTGATATGTTAGTTTTAAAATAGTTCAACAGGGGACCCTTGAATTTAATTAATTTTATGGCTATAAATAATGATTAAATAATGATTTTTCCTTTAGGTTAATTGCGAATTTACTAGAAAATCTTAATGTCTACATTCCATTACTTTTTGAGCTTTGCACTTGTGTAAGTGAATTAGATTTTTACGCATCGCTTGCTTTGATCAGTAATAAACCGGGCTTTGTTCGACCTCAATTTAGCCATAAATTATGTATAATTGATTCTTACCATCCAATTCAATTATTATCCAACTTTAAAAATTGTGTTTCTAATAATATTGTAAGTATATGTAACATTAAATTTTCTCATTTCTAAGTTTTACTTTAAAAAATTTGTATTTTTAAATCTGAACTAATAAGAATAATTGCATGAAATTTTAACCAACATTTAATATATTTTTTAAAAGGGTTTGTATTTAATTAAATAGTTTAGTTTATTATTCGCAGTTATTTATAAATATTTTGTTTTAATTATATACTACGATAGTTAACTACTTCATTGTAATCATGCTTCTGCTCTCCTTATCTAGGATTTTACAAGACACAATAAATTTAAAGGGATATAACAGGGTTAACGATCGAAGAAATTTTTTCTTTGTTAAGCTGTAAATATTTAATTATTTATGTGTAAGGTCCTATGATTGATTGGTTTTATTACGGTATATTCGATTTCGACATGTAGAATACATGTAGAATAGAATACATGTAGAATTATTACAATATACCAGCCTCGTCCCTTGGTTGTGCAATGATGTAATTGGGATTGAAGCGTTTTAAGATGAACTCAGCATTCTTACGTGTGTACCACTTTCGTATCCCCACTGTTAGTCCGGGAGTCAGGGAGTTCAATAGTTGGATATCGGCCACTTTCTTCTAGATTTAGTTTTATTGTCGAAATATGTTAGTCATAACCTACTGAAAATAACCCTAAGTTTTCGATTTCGGACCTGATCGGGAACATTGTTATTATTGCAAAATAAACAATTGCAAGTTGCAATTGCAGTTTTTCGCGAACAATTCTTTTGCCACCCATTTTATGCAAAGAATCGTAGGGGTAAAAGTTCTTCAGAATTGAATTTCCAATAAGAAATATATGTTCCCGAATGCGAAATTAACTTTTTTCACCGTTAAATTGTGACACAAAAAATTTTTTTTTCGATTTTTGATATTGTCACAGTTTTTCCAAAAAAAATATTATTGACATCGGATAGGCTATCAAATATGACACTTAGTATGTACAACGTAATAATCGGTGTCCGATCTCGATATTTTAAAATGGCATCTTATTGCAAAATTATTTACCCTAAAATTTCAAATTCATTTCAAAGTTGCACATGGAACGATAAACGGATCCAACCACCTTTAATTGACAGCTTATAACGTACTTAATAAACGATAAAAAGAACTTTTTAAAAAATTAATATTTCACAATATTTTTAACAATAAATAGTTTTTATTTTCGCCAATTTTAAAGTTAGAGAAAGGCGATAAAATGCATCTTAAAATACGTAAAAAACCATGAATTTTCATATAAACTGTATCAAGATCGGACCATTAGGAACCGAGATACGAATTTTTTTTCAATCGATGCCGAAACTACTTGATATTTTTTGTTGAAGTTTAGCACAGTGCTTGTTTAAATGATACTTTAAATGATGAAATTTTACCCGATAGCTCTATATGCCTTAGTTCGTTTAAAACGGCTGACGAACAACGCGAATTCAGCGTTTGCGGACGCGCGACTCTCCGGTCGTGCGGCGCGGTGGAGGGGGGGCCGCCGCGCGGCGGCGGACAAGATTCGTACACTTTAGTTGTTAATCGATTATCTCGGCAACTAAAGCTGCAATTGAAATAAATTTTTTTTTTTGATTTAACGTGTTTTTTCTTCAGCTTTAACGCCACGTAAACTAAATTGTCATCAGTGCAATGCGAACACCCGAAATTGTCATGTTTTTAAAAAAAATCCTTTTTCTGCTATTTAAACAACTTTCACACGCATATATTATGCACATACAAACAAGAAAGTAATTATTTGCTCAATATATGCATATGAAAGTTGCGCAAATGTTGTGTATTTAGCAGAAAAAGGATTTGTTTTTAAAACCATGACAATTTCGAATGTTCGCATTGCACTGATGACAATTTAGTTTACGTGGTGTTAAAGCTAAGGAAAAAACACGTTAAATCAAAACAAAATTTATTTCGATTGCAGCTTTAGTTGCATCGATTAACAACTAAAGTGTACGAATCTTGTCCGCCGCCGCGCGGCGGCCCCCCTCCACCGCGAGTCGCGCGTCCGCAAACGCTGAATTCGCGTTGTTCGTCAGCCGTTTTAAACGAACTAAGGCATATAGAGCTATCGGGTAAAATTTCATCATTTAAGGGGTTATGCCTGAGTTAAAGTCGTCAAAAAATCGATTTTTTTTTTATTGACTTTTTTCATAGGAAATTGTCTATAGAATACGATGCTGAAGTCCCTTTTGCCCAAAAAAAATTGGGTAGAAAGCTACAGACCAAAAACTGAAGGCGTGCGAATAGCTTATTTTTAAAAAATCGTAATTTTCGCGTTTTTATTTGTCAGTGCTGTGTTACTGAACATGATTATTTTTCGAGCTTTTAATGCTTCTCATGCATAATATTTGTATGTAAAATACAATAAAAATATTTATTATGCAATTAAAATCCGTTAAAAGATATTAATAAAATGAGCAAAATTATGCAATATTAAAAATTTGCAAATTGCTTATTTCCACATTTTCCTCTTTTTTGTTTATTTAAATTAATAATTTATTTTTAAAAAAGCATTTGATTATTTATTATGCTTTATAAAAAATTAATTAGACGCAAATATTCGTCAATGAATAAAATTATGCAAAAAACGAATTTTGAATTTGGCGCTTACCGACGGGGCCGCGCGATATTCTTTCGAAAAGGCTATTCATCTAGTAACCTGTTTTACCGTATGATTGAGAATTCAAGAGCGCAAAAACACTTGCTTTGAATTTTCATATCAACTTTTATTCTGCATTGCTCAATATTATTAAATAATTTATTTTATAATATTGATAGCATTTGTGGTTAAAAAGTAGAGTAAGTGAGAGTGATTTGTGATCAAGATGAGTCCAGACTCAAGATATAGAGTTTCAGGATCATCTGACAGAAAAAGAAGATTTGGAAGAAGAAAGAGAAGACCCAAGATTTTTCATCAAAAACAGCAATGGGAAGTTTCGACAACAGCACCAGCACCAGCATCAGCATCAACATCTATACAACAAGAACGAGCAACACCAATCACTTCAGCATCATCTACGCCTGATACAGTTCCTTCAACGTCCAGGGAATGGAGTTCAAGATCTGCTGCGCAAGCTTTACCAGGTACCTCAACATCAGTACCGCCAGAAATTCCTGTGTCTAGGTCTAGACAAAAATTAAAATCAATTTATGTAGAACCGAGTGGAATTCAGAATAGAATCTTTGACATTTCTTTGCTTCTGCCAGGATTACAGGAGTTTCTGGCTTGTAAAGCTTGTGGCGGATGCATCAAATTTGATGAAGTTGATGTACGAGGTCTTGGTAGCAAGCTATCCATCACCTGTACATCATGTAACGCAGTTGCTTTCATCGACTCCAACAGAAAAGTTGGAAAACAAAGTAACGCTTATGACTACACTCAACACTTGAAGCACGACGAGCCAAAAGAAAGAGAAGTCATCAGGATGATGACTTCTACAGAGCTGGTGCTTATTAAACACACATACACACATTACACACATAACCAAATACTTATACACCATACACAACCTCACTTGTAAACAAATAACATAATTTACAACACAAACACTAAAAAACACTGAAACACATTCACAATTTTTTTCTGTTTTTTTCACTTTTGTTTTCCTTTTTTTTTAATTTTTTTCATTAAACACTTTTCACACACACATCACACATGTCACAGCATCAGCTCTGTAGAAAACAGTCTAGCTGAAAAGTAGGTCAGAGAGCAAGCTAAACAGCTGATTGGAGCTGTCTGCTTGCTTTCTGCCTCCTTAGCTCACCTGATGGACTGTTTTCTCTAACCTCTCAACTACATGAACTTGATATGATGATGATAGTTCTACTCTTCTGTTCATCACATGTAAGTATAGAAACTTATTTATTTACAATAAAAGCATTTTTATAGCTTAATTATAAAAATGTTTCAAATTTAGAAAAATTACTTTTTTTAATGATTTTTCATTTTGTTTCATTTCAGAGGACTGGACACGAATAAAATTTTTGGATTATCCTCAAACTTGACAAAGATGACCAGGATACGTATATCTTTGACTTAAATAAGGTCCAGGTGTGAAGAAAAATTGTAAGTATATTTTATATCATTAAATGTCAAGTTAAACTTTAAATGCTTTTTTCTCAAGTTTTGAATTTTTCTCATCTTAGCTCAGTTACCGCATGATTTCTCAAGAACCAATGGACCAATCAACCTGAAATTTTTTGGAGAACTCCAGGAGGCCTTTCTTCACTGCTTGAACGGAACAGAATTTGCAAAGATAAGTCAAAAGTGAATGTTATGTATCTAAACATACGTAACATTCACTATAATTACATATATTATAACTTATACGTTGCTAAAATTAAAAATTTTTATTTTTCAGTAATTTCCTGCGTTCAAGCTGAGGAGAAGGCAATTTAGAAGATTTTCCATCCAGTTTGGAAATAATTCATCAACCAGAACTTGAAAATTCATGCGGCAAAGGAAAAAATATGCAGAAATTTAGTACTGCATACATGGAACTATTTACATAGTAAGTATGCATAAATAATTTTTTAAAAATATTGAAATTTACTATTAATATGTATATTTTCATTAGGAAACAAAATTTTTTTTATATTCATTATAAATAATTTTTAATTACCTATTAATTGATAAATTGTTTTTTTCAGGTTTAACTCAGGCATAACCCCTTAAAGTATCATTTAAACAAGCACTGTGCTAAATTTCAACAAAAAATATTAAGTAGTTTCGGCATAATCATCGATTGAAAAAAAATTCGTATCTCGGTTCCTAATGGTCCGATCTTGATACAGTTTATATGAAAATTCATGGTTTTTTACGTATTTTAAGATGCATTTTATCGCCTTTCTCTAACTTTAAAATTGGCGAAAATAAAAACTATTTATTGTTAAAAATATTGTGAAATATTAATTTTTTAAAAAGTTCTTTTTATCGTTTATTAAGTACGTTATAAGCTGTCAATTAAAGGTAGTTGGATCCGTTTATCGTTCCATGTGCAATTTTGAAATGAATTTGAAATTTTAGGGTAAATAATTTTGCAATAAGATGCCATTTTAAAATATCGAGATCGGACACCGATTATTACGTTGTACATACTAAGTATCATATTTGAGAGCCTATCCGATGTCAATAATATTTTTTTTTTTGCAAAAACTGTGACAACATCAAAAATCGAAAAAAAAATTTTTTGTGTCACAATTTAACGGTGAAAAAAGTTAATTTCGCATTCAGGAACATATATTTCTTATTGGAAATTTAATTCTGAAGAACTTTTACCCCTACGATTCTTTGCATAAAATGAGTGGCAAAAGAATTGTTCGCGAAAAATTGAAAAAATTGCTTTTTTGAAGTTTATTTTGCAATAATAACAATGTTCCCGATCAGGTCCGAAGTCGAAAACTTAGGGTTATTTTCAGTAGGTTATAACTAACATATTTCGACAATCAAAATAAGTCTAGAAGAAAGTGGCCAACAAAATTACAGGACTCCCGGACTATGTGACGGAGAATCCATCTTACAAAGATATTCTCCTGCAGATACCTGAGACCGAGTAAGCAATAAATGTTAACAGGGAGAATAAAAATTTATGTAAATGAGTGTGAATAATTCCTGAAAAAAAATTATTGTTGCATAAATAAACGCGAAATTAATTATTAAGATATAATGATGTATGCCGTAACCGACGTGTGAGTTTGAGAGAGGAAAGCGTAAAAAGAATCCAAATTACACCGCGATAGCTGTACTATATGAATTGGTCACTTGATTTGTCGCGAGGAAGAGTCGAGGCACCCAGCCGGGAGAGCAGTACCTGTTGAGCCCCCGAGCAATACAGAGCCTAGAGAAAAATCCAGGTGCATTATAAAATCCTGAAGAATCGTAATCCAGGAGGAGGCGAGAGATCAGCAAGAAAAAGTAAGAAAATGTAACAGAAAATGTACGCGTCCCTCCTATTTCCGTAGTCGTCATCGCTCTCCGCGAGCTGTCGAAAGCAGTGAAAAGATAAAATACATACGATTGTCAATAAATATATTTCGCGAGTGTATTTTTTCCTTACCCCGTATGAACCCAGTAAGCCACCCTGAGGGTGAGAGTTCTCAGCCGATGTCAGGGAGAGATATGGGTGACACAATAATAGTGAACTCCACGGTCACGGTGCCCCAGTTAAGCAAATACGACCATGGAGTAAAAATCCGTAAAACACGGGTAGACGGAGCCCCCCCCCTCCCTTTCGATTTTACTACAAATTCCGCGGGGAAGCTGCACCAAAGGTTCTCCGTGTCACAGTGCATACTCAACAACGTGGAGCCCAGGAGACAAAAATTCAAGTGATTTAGTGAACCTTTGAAAAATTGTTAAATCGTGCAAACGCGTGCTTGGCCCTGTTGAGCGAGCGAGAAGTTGCTGGCGGCCATCTTGGATAGTGGCGTCGGTTACACGCCGGGAAAAATCTCACAAAAGGCGATCTTGCCAGTAATTATTTGAAATAATTAGTGATATAAAAAAATAAATTCTTTTTTTGCTGTTTTTGCCCAAAGGAATATGAAATTAAATTAAACTTTTTTATAGTGTAAGCTGAGTAATTTCAGAGTTTATTTTTCCGTGTTTTGTTAATTTTTTACTCGGCCGACAGTTTGTAAAAGTGGAAATTTTACTGTAAGGTCCCGCGATTGATTTATTAATTATCGATTTCGACATGTATAGCGTGTGACTTGTGTGGGTTTGTATGAGTACGCTGACGGTAGATATTTTGCAATATACCAGCCTCATGCGCTAGTTGAGCAACGGTATGACCGGGATTCGGGCGTTTAAGATCAACTCAGAATTCTCATATGCGTTGTCGCGTTTCTACTTTTGTAATCTTTCTTTCGGTGACTAGTGTTAATTGGCTGCGGGTATCCCCACAATTCAATCATTTAGTTACTGCCTTGATTGGGGGTCGAGTCTTTATAAACCCTCGACTCGATCAGCGCAGAGCCTTTCACGACCAGACTAGATACCGGTGTGCGTCTAACCTCGTCATTACAACTTGCCGTTGAAGACTAGCCGTCTACTTGGAGTTATTACGGAAGGATCTACACGAGATCGTAAGAGGGTGTCAAGGTACTACCTGTACGCTATCGGAGGCCTAGAAATCTACGGACCTCTGCAGGCAAGCTGGTATATTTGCTCCGGTTGAAGGTACATCTCGACTGTAGTACACTGCGACGAAGGGACCGCCAAGCATATCGGGCGTGAGTGGGTGAAGCCGCAGCTTAGATAAGTTTATATTCCTGCTTCGTGTAGTTGTAAGCCAATTCACTCGCTATAGAAAGAAGGACGCTTCAATCAACGGTGCGTGTTATAAACGTAAGTTTTACTATAACACATTTGTAAGAACTAGCGTAGGACTACGATATTAAAAATACGAACCTAGACTAGTAAAGTGCGACTGTGTGACTGCATGACCTCCGTGAAACTGGAAATCTCTGTCTGACGCCAACAATAAATAAATAATAAAGAGTAAAAGAATATATTAGATGTACAATTTATTAATACTAATTTAGACGCCCTTCATATACTAACACAGCCCTACCATATTAAGTACTTAGACTAGTTAACAGTAGAAGAACTAGAAGACATTCGCAGACCTTGCCGGCCACATCAAGACAGCCATCAGCAGTGTGTCCACTCTTTCATGAGCCGCGTCCGCACAACAAAGACTAATCCGGCTTTCCTAGTTTCCGCGTTTCTGCACGTGTCCTCATTTCTGAGCAATCGTGTCCGCGGACGGTAAGAGCGTCCGCGCGAATTGGCAAAGTCCTTATAATCGGACTTAGAGTGAAACAACAAAGGTAAGAGGGACTCAAGGAACTCAATGGACCAATATGAGGGTCAACAGCACTTTTAGTCCATCTCAGCTTATTTATTAATAATTATCATTTCAATATAAGATCTCGATCAAAGATAGCCTTCCAAATAAAATTAATTATTTGTTCGAATCGTAGCAGTCCGAATAAGTCAAATTCGGCCCTTATATTACAAACTTTTTTTTTTACTTGCTATCCTGCTATCAGCAAGACAAATAAAATCGGAATTTTCCCGGTTGTAAATTTCAAGGAAAATATATTGGAAAGGAAAAACCATTTTTATTATTATCAATATAATTATACTATACTATATTATTGTATATTTTATTATTAATTATAATATTATTACCAATAATTTTGAGTAAACTCTGTTATCTTGAGGAGATATTCGCCTATTTAAGGTTTAAGGGGTTATGACAGGGTTAAATCCTGAAAAAAGTAGACTAGTGACTGTAAACAATATATATACAGGAATTCTCTAAAAATTATATTTCTCCTTTTAAATGTAAGTTTTGTGCACCACTTTTATGCATAAAAAATATGCATTAAATGTGTTCAATTTTGCTTAACAATTAGAATAATTTACTTACCAAAAATGATTTTCATTATTTTGTTCTACGATCCACAGCTTTTGGGGGGAACCGGTTCATCTATTCAGCTGATCCAAACTATTAAATCTTATTTATCTGTGTGGCCACAAACTGAGTGGAACAGATTCCTGAAAATCATCAAGTTCAAAAAAATAATTATATTTATATTGGCAATATTAGTAATATAGTGAATGTTATGTATGTCAACATACATAAAATTTCTCGTAATATACCTTTTCCAATTTCGCTCCACTTAGTTTGTGAAGAAATATATCTGAAACGTGTCTCTAAAATTTCAGCCAGAATGGTCCACCAGTTGCTAAGAAAACCTGCGGACCGTAAACTGAAATCATAAAAATACATCGCAAAAAATGAGCCAACAAAGAAAAAGGTCTTTACGGATACAATTATTACTTATTATTTACAATACTTATCTGTAAATTTATTGTACTCTATAGAAGCTCTTGCACTTTAACAACACCATTGAGGTTATAAGCACTTAATTGTACAGCATGGTTACGGCAGCTAGCAGACAAACTGCACTGATCTGGTGACTTGAAGGTTGGATGAGAGCTATTTGGCTGCTTTTCAGAAAATTCTACTATACCGATCACATAGTAACCTTCATTCCCGACTCGACGCTCATCAAAAAGGCGCAATATATTCGGGTGACAATTTCAAACTTTTGGAATGCCTTTACTTTAATACATTGAGTTTAATAATAACATAAAATCACACATAGAAAAGTTAATATTTTACGTAAGTAAGCTAATAAATCTTGAGAAAAAAACTGTTTGTTAAACGGTTATTACGTCATATTTTCAGTCAGATTTCTCATGAAACTATTCTATAAGAAGCGTTGTAGAACAATTCATTCCACAAGTTTAGTCTAGTTAAAATATTTAAAATTCTCGATTTTTCGAAAATTTGCTAGAAAAATATTTATTAGTTTTTAGTCTGTATCTTCGAGGTAAATTATTTTAGCATGTTAGAGTCGTGGGAAAAATGAGTGAGGTTTATTCTATATAAGTAACGTTATTCTCTTATACTTTGATGCGACGGCATCGGCACGTCTGTCTCACTCGGAGACTTACAGCAGAGAGTGCGAGAGTGAGCACGAGTACAGTAGGTACAAGCGCTCCTCGCTATAGTATATTTACATACATATGTGCATATATGTACATATGTATATAAATATGCCTATATATAGATACATATGTGCGTTCTCGCAGTCGCGCGCGTCTCGATGTACAGAATTGTATGTAAACAAGAGATGGCGCGACAAGTATCGATTAGAGTTTTAGTAAGCGGAGATTATAATATGTAAAAACGGCTTTGAGTACCATATTCTACGGACTATAAACTATAAAAAAAGTGAATCAAAAAAATTGATATTTTCATAATTTTAACCCTGTCATAACACAGTTTTAGGGGAGAACCTACCTGACTGGGCAAGGGAAAAGAATACTGACGCTTAACTGCCTGCACGTCATTCGCGAAATCCCTATTTACACTGATTAGGTAGACATTTCAATATTATTTCCCACACCGCCCTACCAATGGTCAAAAGCACAACTCTCCTTTGTAACTGATTAGATAACTGGGATTTTGGGACAATAGCTAGGAACAGCCCAAGGTTGAGATAATTCTCCCTCAGACGCGGAGGTATATAAACGAACTGTCCCCAAAGGCCAATAACTCAGTCGTCATTCCACGTAAGATACTGGTGCTGTAAACGGACAACGAACAGAAACACTATGAAGTAATGCAGACGCTGCGGGAGAATAAATCGTCAGTCAGGCAACATCACAGAGACATCGAAAAGATGTCATACATGGACATCTTCCAGCAGTTATTGGAAAACAGAGTGAATGTCATCGGATCACTTGAAATTCTCAAAGACCGCCTGCTTCGCTTACGGATCAAGAATGATGGAGTAGCTGATTTCCAATGGTATGAATGGGGCAATGCTGAAAGCGGAAAGAATCAGCAGTCCAGAAAGAACACCCCTCAACAACCGCCTATACCATAGCTATAGCCACCGCCGTCATACCCAGCATTTTTCGAAGCATATGAGCACAATCCGAGAGAATCTGGCAACCGACGACAACGTGAAGAGAAGAACAGGAGAAAAACCACTTCGCAAATTTGTCCAAACATACAAAAACAACGCACAAATGCCGAGAGAGAGAGGGCATAGGAGTTCGAGTAGCTCCTCGTAGAATACCGAACATCAGATAGTACTGATTCTGATTAAAATTCTTCACCCATCCCCAAAACTCCGAGACGACAAACCAGTAGTAACCACCAACAAAGCAGACATAGCGATGATAGCCAAAGCCAAGAGTACAACAGAGAAAGAATAGACAAATTAACACATTACGTACCACGGATTCAAATACTGAAAAGTTATGACGTGAAATTCTCTACCGAAGCAAAAGATAACCCAGAGAAGTATATCTCGAAACACAACGAGATAAAGATTAGCACGGGTCAAACCGGCAAAAAAATGTTAGGAATAATCTATACATTAACAGGCCATGCAGCCCTCTGGTATAACACCAAGAAGAGATGCTTCCATAACTGGATAGATTTTTCCAGAGATACTGCAGAACACTATCATCGTGTGACGTAATGGATGAGTTATACAAGAGAACCCCCAGGGTAAAGGTAAGAAGATAGTTGCGTATGTTAGAAACTTCCGTTATATTGTTGACCACCTGCATTAACCTTTCAAAACAAGGAAACAAGTTAAAATTCTGATCAAAGGTTTATGGCTAGAGTATCGTAAAGCGCTGAAGGGGAAGAGCATCGAAATATATCACGATATCAAGAAGTCTGGTAGACGATATGAGCAACAGATGGAAGAGGATGTTCGATACACACCACCGCCACCGACCGAAAAATCACGCTTTCCTGCCGTAGCCTCGACACCCATAGCTAAGCCTAAGGTGGTTGCTGTCGAGGAGACGAACGAGATAGTCGCAGCAAACGACAGTAACAGCGAAACCACGTAAGGGAAAAGGGGGAAGAAAAACAAAGCCAAATCTTCTGCTGTACCAGCAACGTCACCAGAAATCATCGAACCAGCCCAAGCGAAAGCGCCACTTGGAGATCCAGTCTACGAAACGCAAGCAAGCCCGGTGAACATGGAATATCGAACACCTCCACGCACCACCCAATCGGCCTAACCAATAACCGCAAAAATGACACAACCACCTAATGCTAGTTCTAATAATCAAGCAGGATACGTTGGAGCATGCTACACGTATCATCAAATTCTACACAGACCATCTGATTGTCATCTAACGCAATGCTTCAAAGCAATGCTGTAGGCAAATAAGCCACCAATTGAAAAACTGCCCAGTATACCTCAAATTGACATGCCAAGTTCCTTGACGGGCAACAGGGCGCACGTTTTCAAAACTGCCAATCATCCCTCTCCATTCAGGTTAGGAGCGGGTTGGGAAACGAGCAGGCGAGAACAAAACAGGGACAGCTAACTCCGACGCGACCACCTCAGGTCCCTCATCAGTACCAGCAGCCAATCCAGGGCAATCAGCCGTGACCTCAGCAGTATCAGCAACCAATCCTGAGCAATCAGCAGCAATCCCAGCAGACCCAGCGACTTCAACAGGTCCCACAAATTACTCAAACCCCACTGCAGAGCAACTTTTTCTGTGGGAAATCAGTCTTGGAAGGGGAAGAGAGTGGCATAAGCAGAGGAATGCTGCAGTCGACCTAAACTTAAAACAGAAAATAAGAGCGGAGAAGCTGTAGTATACACACCAGAGTAACCTGAAGTACAAGTAGTAAAGAGTGCAGAAGGAATTTTTAAAACTCAATCTGGAGATATGAGGAAACGAAGAGTGGAAGAGCAAAACCTGAAGTTACAGGAAAGCTACCTGAACCGAGCGATGCCACTCAAGTTAGGAATGCCGCTTGCCAAACCGACAGCTACGGATTGGCTATGGACTCGGGAGAAACTAGAAGAAACGTCAAAGTAGAGGAAGAAAAAGTTCAACTATTTAGTCAACCGAAGAAGATATCAACTTCACCGATGACTTTGATATGGACAAATTAGAGTTGATTGAAGCCGCGACGTGGCTACAGGATGAGAAAGATCTTGAAAAATCTAAGGAATGCCAACAACTAGAAACACTTGAAATGGCACTGAACTTGCTAAGCAATGACAGCAACGTTCTCTTAGCGGACGTGTCCAGCCCAGCCAGTGAAAATGGAGAAGAAATAGCGGGAGTTACGGTTGATAATTGGAATTATTTACGAGTCATTCTCGGAGGAATTCAGCACTCTTCGATCTCGGAGCCGTCACCTCTCTAGTAGGTCTGGACGTAGACCAGCGCCTAGCCAGTCGGCTTCGTTAGGCGGTAGCCCACATCCAAATTGTCACAGGAGCACGAACACCAATCTTAGGATATCTCGATATCCGATTCGATCTAAAAGGAATCTCAAGCATCGTATCTACCTGCGCAGTAAAAGAAGCCTAGCATTTCAATACTACTAGGCACAGATTTCAGTGCCTTGTTCAAGATAGACTCGAATCACCGAGGTTGGTGGAGAGCTAATTCTGGACATTGGAGACTTTGGAGTTCGACCTAGAAAGTAATCAACCAGCAGCCACGACATATGCCCAGTGTGCCGGAATATTGGAGCTCGTCAAAAAATCGAAGAAATTGTAAAAGAAATCCTACCAGAGTACTCTCCGGATACACTGGTTTTTACTACCAAGACAGAGCACCACATTCAGCTCACGGATGAAAGGCCAATCTGCCAGAAGTGGATACGCAAATCACCAAAAAGGCTAGCTGCATCCGAGTAGCTGTGGAAGAGCTCTTGAAGATGAGGGTTATCGAAAACTCGTATAGCGAATTCTAGCGATTTCTAGCTGGTTTACCCGTGCTGGTGCCGAAGCCGGATGGATCACAGAGATTCTGCGTGAATTATATTGTGGTTAATGCCTTTATGAAGTACATAGCGATGCGAGCAACATCGCAATCGGAGCCGTTCTTACTCAAGAATTTGATGACGGAGAGCACCCGATCGTATTCGTCAGCCGGATGTTATCGAAGCCAGAGCGAAAAGATATAATGACGAAGACGTTGTACCTAGAGTTGATTTGGGCAATTAAAAAACTAAGACTGTATGTCGAGGGATACCGTTTTACAGTCGAAATGGTTGAAAAATCTAAAAGAATTAACGAGGAAACTTGCCCGGTGGGTTGCGGAAATACAGCAGTGAGACTTCGCAATAGAGCATCGCCCGGGGAAAAACCACCACGTCCTTGATGTACTCTTGCGCATGTATGAGGCTGAAATAGCCGCACTAGGGGAAACCTGTATCGGTGTAAGGTAGACTCAATATTGGAGCCAGTCACGCGAGGGGAGGATGGCTGGAAACTTGTAGTTCCAGAAGAAGAAAGAGGAAGTGTACTTTCCGCTACCCATGACGCCGCCAATGCAGGACATCTTGCGCTTTTAGCTGGTAATGTACCAAGAAGCATATCGGTATATAAACTTCTGCCTATTGTGTCAACGGTATAAAGTTAGCCAACAGGTCCTAAGGGTCTAATGGCAAACAGATAGTCGAACAACCGTCATAGTCGCGGCAGACATGATGGAGTTCCCTCGAAGCAAATCCCGGAACAAATATCTGCTGGTATTTGAAGATCTCTTCAGATTTTTATATTATTTGTATTAAAAGTTATCTTTGAGAGCTTATCCGATAAAAAAACTTTTTTTGCAAAAACTGTGACAATATGAAAAATTAAAAAAGAATTTTTTTGTTTAGTATTTTAGCGATGAAGAAAGTTTATTTTACAATAATAATAATGTTGCCGATCAAGTCCGAAGTCAAGAATTTTGAGTTACTTTTAGTAGGTTACTACTGACTTATTTTGATAATAAAACTAAATGCTTAAGCAGAGTTCAGTGAATTTCTGGGTCCACCGGTAATCCGGCTCCCGGCAAAATTCCTTAACACCGCGAATTCACGAAAATGTGTCCACACGCACTGGAGACCGCAAAATAACAAATAAACTAAAACTACGTCACGAGATAACCCGAAGCCGATATCCCGAAATGCTCAGTGCACGTGTTCGTGCGAACAAATGTGATCGGCTCGCGATCGCGACGTGGAACGAAGCACCCGCGAGGAAACAGATATCTAATCGAACACCACTAACCTTATTCCTCCTCCGAATCCCATTAGATCCGCTGTCCTCGAAATAACCTCAGTCAGCCACAGGTAACTAAAAAAATCCGAATTCCGAGAATCACTTCGTCCACTGGAGAACTTGTGCGTCAAGTCGACCTGGACAGGAGAGTCACGCTCGCGCCGATCTTTCGACGGCCACGTGTACGCACAGATATCCGCTTTGAATTCCGCTTCCTAGATAAACGCGCGCGAAATATGAATTCTCGAGACAACAGATAGCCTTTCCGAATCACAGATATCCAACAATTAACAGAGATTACCCCACCGATCTCAAAACATGAGGCCCGCGCTGCCTCAACGCCGCCGATATCAGGATCCTTTGATAATCCGCGTGTACCTCACAACGCGAACGCGATACGCTGTAGTTTTTGCCTCCAACGCTCTGCGTGTGCTCCACCATCGCGCTGGTCCTGCGCAAGACTCCACGTATATGTGTCTCACAAGGGCTCCGGCGCCTACACCTTATCACTTTATGAGGCGCGGACCGTTACCTTAGCGCCCTGAGGTCAGAAGACCCCCAGCTGTCTCGCCGTCAGTACTGGCGGTCTTCTCTCACCGCCTTCCTCGCTCTCCGCTTGAGTTGACAACCACTGTCATTCTCTCCGTGCTCAGCGTACGCTCCTCGGACTCATGTCGTTTTCCTCGCCAAAAACACACAAGTATTAGATTCATTCATTCCTCGCCATTCACACATTCTAGGGATGCTCTGCCCTGGCAACTCTCGGCGCCGCGTATCACGTGGTGAAGTTTCACCACGTTACAACATATACATAATCGATTTTTTGTATTCTCACCCTTTAAAGAAATGTTATTGAAAAAATGTATGCCTATGAACATTCAACGATACTTAAAACATTAGGAATAATAGTTCTTTACTTGTGACAAGAGTACACTTGAGACTTTTTTTACCATTATTTCCATAGTAACAAACTATTTGATACATAAATTGCACATGAATCGAAAGCTGATAAGCCGACGAATACGTGCATTATAAATTT
Organism: Philotrypesis tridentata; assembly: GCA_018906965.1. NCBI lineage: Eukaryota > Metazoa > Arthropoda > Insecta > Hymenoptera > Pteromalidae > Philotrypesis > Philotrypesis tridentata. The sequence goes on along the minus strand of JACCIB010000289.1, from coordinate 71,561 downwards.
ATATGGTAAAAATGTCTTAGAAAAAGTTAACGGCTTGTGAAACAAATATTTCATGAATTAAACACCAAATTGTAAAAATACTGAACTACTCTACCCTAAGCTCCTACTTATTTCGAAGTGGGGTCTATGTATTTAAATGGAGCGCTCGGCACATCAAATGTCAATTAAAAATACAAATAATTCAATAAATGATAAAGTAATGTTATAGATTGATATTTATTTCAGATAATAATTTATATTAAATTCTCACCAAAACCAGAAGACGAAAGGAATGAATGAAAAAGGTTTCTCTGAATGAACCATAAAATTTTCTTTCAAAAATCCAATAACTTCGTATAACACAACTCCGTATCTCAGTCCACTAAATCCAAGAGATACAATTTTTTTCGACCTGGCGATCTTACAGATAATCACTCATATGCAATCATAAAAAAACTTTTTATTTTGAAGTCATCATTTAGACCTTAAATTTGAGCTGTAGGAAACTTAAAATTATCGATATTTTGTCTAACAATTCTATTACACTATAGAAACATGTTTGTTACTGAAATTTGTCTGCGGTGTGCATGATTAAGAGCCTTTCAGTGAACCAAATGAAACGCTTGATATCCCATTTTATTCCTTGAAACCTGTACTAAATTTTTAGTGAAGCACTTTTCTATTGAATTTTGTTTTTAATTTTTGTGATTGTAAATACGGAAAAAATACAGGAAACCGAGAGTGGTAAATTTAAAAATAAATGCAAAATGCCAAAAATTTTAATGTGAATGAATTTTATACTAGTTAAGTTAATACACTTATATCATTTGTTTCCTGCACGGAGGTAGGGAAATAAGCAAGAAAATGAGTTTACTTCGTACTAGAGCGGAAGCTAGGATGCGAGTATATGTAGAAACTTGAGTTTGTTCACACTAGATCAGATGCTAGTATGTAAGTGAGCAAAAAAGGACAGTAATCTTCAAGTCCTTCCGAAATTCCGAAAGGAGAGAATTTTCCAATAAGAAAGACTGGAAAACCCCTGACCTCCTAATCTCGCTAATGATAATTTTGGGACTTATCTTAAGCAGTGATCTTAGTCCCTATTATTTTTAGAAAGAGAGAAGAGAGAGAGAGGGAAAAATTAGTGCGACCTCTCTCGAAGAAAGAGTTCGTCACGTACGATTTTCGTAACTGTTCCCGCTCATTTTGTTTCTCGGATTTTATAATTTTTGTTTAAATGTTATGTTATTAGTAAAACAATGTCTTATCTCTTAAAAGTATGTATATTGTCGCTTATGCATGTTTATAAATGCAATAATAATAGTAGATGTTATGTGTCTTAACGGTGAGCGACTATCTACTATGCAATCGCTTGCAATTAGGTCTTTGATTTTAAAAGATCGAACATTATACTTTACGAAAAAATAAAGAATTTATTGGTTGCTTCGAGGCAAGAGAAAAAAAATTTTATATTATATTGAAAAAAAATTGTTAGAGAAATTCCGAACCACTCGCTGGATTCGTCACTAAGACAGAGAGTGGTTCTATCTTATACGCGAAGATTATAAACCGGTTATCGGGTATATATATATATATATATATATATATATATATATATGTATATAGAAAGAAAAATGATAAATTCTGATAGTGGACCAGAAAAACCGTAGTCGATCTATCGTACAAAAGGAGAAATACTGTAAAGATTTGAGAGGACAACGTCAACTTGTCTACGCTCACTGACCTCTTGTAAAGCAAGTAGAGGAAACCGGGGCTAGTCGACTTTCTTTTCAAATTGCCTGAAAGTACAACATTTATACACTACCTTAAAGTAGTCAATTCAAGGAACACTTATGAATTTTTTCATACTTACTGACCAATTATTACAAAAGTTATAAGCAACTTTTTTAGGTCTTGTATTACGACATAGCAATAATTATTGTTGCGACGTGATTTATTTATCATGGCAGCTGACTCACTCGCGGCAGGCTGGCAGCTCCTGGAGTGGAGCCAGCGCTCCGTGGCGCTCGCAGGAGTTGCCTCTCACCGACCGCGTGCGGAGCGCAGGATGTGACGTGGTAGTCACACCTGCGCGACCTGCCGGCGTTCGGGAGAGAGCGCGGCAGGAAGCAAGACTGTAGCGCGCGCACGGTCACATGCATGTGACTACGTGTGGGAGAAAGCGCGAAAATATATGAGTGAGTGATAGAGGGGGGCTGGCGAGGCAAGCGGCGCCGCGAGAGAGAGAGTTAGTGATTTGGCCGTCGGCCCATGAGCTTATTTAAATTCTCAAACAATTGTTTGCCAAACTGTTTTAAAGTAAAGTAAAGGGGGTTTCAGAATACATATTTGGAGATTTATGTTGCTAAACTAATTATAGTTATTTTTATTTATGTTACACGATTGCTACTATTTTTCCCGTGCCCTTTACTTTTCAGCAATCTCTCCCTGAGGTGAGGAGTCAGCCGCGTACAAATAAATTATATTGTACACTAACTGGAATTCCCGTGCGGGCGGGCGAAATTCCATGTTACAGTATTTTAATCAACCTGCCCCTCATACGAGGTAAGTTGGCTCACATTAAATTTTAGGGCTAAAGATGTATGTATAGGCAAGTGAGTAATCAGTATGTCTACATATGAATTTATCCGTCGGTGGTTATTATAACACAGATGTTGGAGAAGTTATCGATCTCCCCGGGGCAAACATGAAGGAAGAAATGATTAAACCTTCATTACAACGTTTCGGCGAAAATTGTTGCCCTCATCAGGAAAAATTATTTAAAATCTGACGCTGCTTAAATAATTTTTCCTGCCCACATAACACGGAAGGTTCCGTAAACTTCCCAGTAAATCTGACAGCCAAGTTTCCAAGGGAAGCTTCCAAAAAGCTTAAACAAATGTTTAATAAAGATTCAGTAAGGTTATTTTCGAATATTACATTGAAATCTTACGTTAAGCTTAAAGGAAGATAACATTCTAAGTTTCAAAATTTCTGAACGTTAAAGACTGACATGGAAGCTTTCGTAAAGCATCCATAAAGCATACAGCAAATATTCCATTGAAAGTTTCAAGAAAATTTCGAGGAAGACTCCAGTAAGCAATTCCGGAAGCTTTACTAAAGTAAGCAAAAATATGACATTTCTAAGTATGATGTGGAAGCTTTTGTGTAGCTTTCATAAAGCATAAGGCGAAGATTCCATCCAAAGTTTCAAGAACGTGTCATGGAATGCTCCTGTAAGAGATTCCGAAAGTATCAGTAAAGTAAGCAAAAGTGAAATTTTAAAGTATCACATGGAAACTTTTATAAAACTTCCCTAAAGCATACGGCGAAGATTCCATCCAAAGTTTTAAGAAAGTTTCGCGTAACGCCTTCGTAAGCAATTCCGGAAACTGGACTAAAGTAAACAAAAGTATGACAACTCAAAGTATGAAATGGAAGCTTTCGTAAAGCGTACAGCGAACTATCCATCTAATATATCAAGTTTCACGGAAGGCTCCTGTAAGCAATTCTGAAAGAAAATTGTCTCAATTTAGATCGTTATGAACAAACTTACCAGATGCTCTCCTAAAGATTACTCTAATATTATACGGGTAATTGATAAATTTAAATCGCTCTTATATAAAACATAAGTGCTATAATCATATGCAACCTAAACTCTTATATACTCTAAATACTTTTAAACCCAATAAAACATAAATGATCGAATTATACCTTGGAGGGCAGCTATAATCATATAGAAAATTCGATAGTATCATTACAATGATGTCATTGAGTAAGTGGTTTAGACGGGTGCTCTGTAACTTTATGCACCTGGATTCGAAACCAACCTCGGGCGGATTTTTTTTAATGATAATTTAAAACTAATAGGAAAGAATAAGAATTTATATTTCAGTTATTTAAAATAGTTTATACAGTAATATTAATAAATAATTACCAATAAAAATAGATTAGTCAATTAATGAACGATTATTTTAATAATCGTAGATGTTTTATTCACTTTAATCTTTTTAAAATTTGGTTTACTGTTTTCCGATAAAAAATATTACATAATTTATTAATCGTTTATTAATACAACCGTATTGACAATTTCTTTGAAATAACAAATTATAAATTCTTATTGTTTCTTATTCTTATTATATGTTTTACTAAAGTAAATAAAAGTATAAAATTTTAAGGTAAGACATGGAATTTATTATAAAGCTTTCCTAAAGCTTACTGCGAAGATTTCATCTCATGTTTCGAAAAAGAGTTTTGCGGAACGCTTCTGTACGCAATTCTAGAAGCTTCAGTAAAGTGTAACGTCGCCGTGAAAGTTCGAAAAAAAAAACTCATTTACTTTTCTCACGATGCGCACTCGAGTCTTGGGGTGATTAAGAAATTTACACAGCTGTGTCCTCCCTAATGATTCCGGGAAATTGATAGTTTAGATACATACCGACTCTAGCGCACTACTCGAGAGCAATAAAGAAAATATGTATATACTTATATAACAGTCTTTCGGCGAGCGATTAGAGCGGCGCTGTCTAGGTAAACTCTGACCATAGATGCACCCAATGTTTTATATCTACGGGACTGCATGAACGACCGTCGGGTCTACTTAGATAACATCTCCGCGTACGTATATGAATACGCGTAAGCTAGAGATATAGGTATACACATGTTTATCTCCGAAATGCAAAGGTACGATAATGAGAGTTCTCACGCTCTTCCGAAGTTTGGATTATTTCCTCGGAACTAACAATAGATAACTTGCGAGTACGCCCAGAAAAATAACGATAAAAGAAAATACTAGTATATTTTAATTTTATATTCATTTCTATTTATGTAAGTGCGTATATCGCAGAAATTTAGCATAATTCCAATTTATTAATCAATATTATTATTATTCCTTAGTTTAAGAAATTTTTGAACTTCTAGCTCTACATATTTCGTTAGGGTCAACTCATTATACACTAATTATAATAGTAATTTCTAATCGGAGGACCAAAAGGGCCAAGGAGAGGAAAATGCTAAAATTAGGGAAAATTCGTACTCGACGAGCCCTCTTTTAAGAACAGCTAGAACTGAATTTCCCTCTCTTTTCCGTTTTAGCCCTCCCCAAACTAGGAGGATCTTGGGCGTCCGAGTGGGCCCAAGATAAGGCCGATGCCTATCATTGGCGAGATAAGAAGGACGGATCGCCGCATTGTATTCACATTTAAAGAAAAATATATAGTGTTCAAATTCACATTTTACTTTGGAGTTCAAACTTTTTTTTTTTTTGACAATTTTCCGTTTCCTCTCGACATTTTGGGGTAAAGGTGCAGTGTCCTAACTGCGAATTAAAAAAAATCCGCTCGACGTAAGTTCCGCTTCGCCGTACCATCCTCGACCATCGGTTTGACCCGAGAGAGAGAGAGAGAGAGAGAGAGAGAGAGAGAAAGTCCCAGCAACGCAACAACAACAAGAGCAACAGTAAGAAGAAAAATAGTTTCCTTTACTCAATAATTTAAGTTTCAGGGCAACTAGCCCTCGCGTCTAAATTCCTTAACGTCACGCGATAAGACCCAGTGCCGGGGGGTAATTTAAAGGCAACTCGCTCCTCCGCTAAATAATCAAAAATTTATAATAGAGTATTTATTCGGAAGGTCTGGTTACGTACCGTTCCCTTCCAGTAGATACTTCTATTCAAATTTAATCGTGTCGGTCGGATTAAAAATAGATTGCAACGTGCAGAGAAACGTCTGGCGAAAGCCGTTTGGTTTTCCACGCTGCAATCTCAAAAGATCTCGAAGTGTTTCGTTTTCAGGAAGATCCGCGGAACTTGCCACTATTAGATTTACTCGAACTTTTTTTTCTCCGTCTCTTCATATTCTTCTTTTCGTTCAATTCCCGTTAACGCCAGCCCCGAGCTAATATCTTCACGGAGATAGGCTCAAAATCTGGCAAAGTCGAAAAGCGCAACGTGCTCCTCGACAACCCGTTTCGTCGTGGGAAGAAAGGGATCCTTTCCTTTTAAATCTCCGACGTCACAAAAGTAAGAAAAACTATTACATTTCAAAGTAAGACATAAAGCCTTTCGCACAGTTTTCCTAAAGCGTTCGGCGAACTTTCAAAAGAGTTTCGGGGGAAGTCATTTGTTAGCAATTTCAGAAGCTTCACTAAAGTAAGCAAATGTGTGCAATTTTCAAGTATAACGTGCAAGCATTCATAAAGCTTTCCTAAAGTGTACGGTGAAGATTGCATCATATGTATCAAGAAATTCTTACGGAAGGCTCCTGTAAACAAATTCAGAAAAAAATGTCTCAATTCGAATTGTTATGTACAAGCTATTACCATAAGCTCTCTTAAAAAATTATTTCAATATTATAGTGTAATAGATAAATTTCAATCGCTCTTATATAAAACACAAGTGTAACAAATGTATGCCGTTATAAAGTGAGATAAGGAGGCTTTCGTGAAGCTTTCCTAAAGAGTGCAGCGAAGATTCCATCCGTTGTATCAAGAAATTTTCGCCGAAGGCTGCTGTAAGCATTTCTGTTTGCTTTACTGAAGTAAACAAAAGTATGACGTTATGAAGTAAGATAAGGAAGCTTTCATTAACCTTTCCTAAAACGTGCGGCGAACATTCCATCCGATGTACCAAGAAAGTTTCGCAGAAGGCTCCTGTAGACAATTCTGTAAGCTTCACTCAAGTAAAAAATATTATGACATTTTAAAGTGAGACATGGAAGCTTTCGGAAAGCTTTTGTGACCATTACTGGGAAGATTGCATCCCTTGATTCGAGAATGATTCACGGAAGACTCCTCTAAGCAATTCCAGAAGCTTTTCAAATGAAAACAAAAGTATGATATATTAAAGTAAGACATGGAGACTTTCGTAAAGCTTTCCTAAAAGGTAAGGCGAAAATTCTGTCTGCTTTTTAAAGAAAATTGCTGGGAAGACTCTTACAAGCAATTCCGGAAGCTTGACTAAGTAAGCAAAAGTATGACATTTCAAATTGTAACCCTATGACATGGAAGCTTCCTTAAAGCTTTCCTGAACCTTACTTCGTAGATTTCATCTCATGTTTCAAGAAATTGTTGCGAAAGGCTTCTGTAAGCGAGTTCTGAAATATTCAGTAAAGTAATGAAAATTTGTCATTTTTAAGTGAGATATGAAAGTTATCGTAAAGCTTTCCTAAACGTTACTGCGTTGATTCCATCCCATGTTTCGAGAAAGTTTCATGGAAGGCTGCTGTAAGCAATTCTGTACGCTTTATTTAAGTACACAAAGGTATGACATTTTAAAGTAAGTCATGGAGGCTCTCGTGAAGCATTCTTAAACCTTACTGTGAAGATTCCATCCAATATTTGAAGGAAGTTTCGTGGAAGGCTCTTGTAAGCAATTCCGGAAGCTTCACCAAAGTAAGCAAAAGTATGAAATGTTTAAGTATAACACGCAAGCATTCGTAAAGCTTCCCTGAGGCGCAAGGTGAAGATTCCATCTTATGTATCAAGAAAGTTTCACGGAAGGCACCTGTAAGCTATTCTAGAAGAAAATATCTCAATTCGGATCATTACGTACAAGCTTTCCAGAAGCTCTTCTAAAGATTACTTCAATATTATATATGTAATTGATAAAATTTAATCGCTCTTATATAAAACATAAGTTAATAATCTTATACAACCTAAGCTCTTATATACTACGAATACGTTTAAATCCAATCAAACATAAATAAATGAATTATATCCTAGAAGGGGTGATGGTAATATGGAACATTCGATATTATCATCAAAATGATGTCCTTGGGTAAGTGGTTTAGACGAAAGCTCAGTAACTTTATGCACCTGTGTTCCAAGCCAATCTCGAGTGGATTTTGTTTAATAATAATTTAAAACTAATATATATTTATTTATTTGTAATAGTTTATACAGTAATAATATTAGCAAATAATTACGAATGAAATTACGATTAGTTAATTAATGAGGGATTATCTTATTACTCATAAATGTTTTTTGAACGTTAATCTCTTTTTAAATTTAGCTTACTGTTTCCTGATAAAAAATATTACATAATTTATTAATCGTTGATTAATATGACTATATGAACTACTAAAATAAAAAAAATTAATAAAATATAAATTCCCGTTGTTTCTTATTATTTTTAAGTTGTAATTTCATACTTATTAATTACTGCGACTTTAATAAAAAAAAACAAAAAATATTTGCCCGAGGTTAGATTCGAACCAGGGTTCATAATTTACTAAGCATCCATCTAAACCACTTAACCAATGACATCATTGTGACGATAATATTCAAAATTATATATGATCATCGCCCCCCTCCAGGGGATCATTCGTTTACTTATGTTTTATTTCAGTTTAAATGTATTTTGAGTATATAAGGGTTTAGATTGTATATGAATATTGCATTTATGTTTTATGTAAGAGCGATTCAACTTTATCAAATGTACGTATATTATTCAAGTAATCTTTTGGAGATCTCCTGGTAAGCTTGTACGTAACAATCGAAGTGAACGTATTTTCAACCTTAACATATAATCTTGCGATATCCTTACAAGTAATTATGCCAAAAGATAACATTGAAGCTTACAGGAATGTATCGTAAACGCTAGAAGAAGGTTTCTTTGAATCGAAAAATCGAATCCTTTTTTAGTCTGTTCGGGAAGCTAACAGAAACTGGTTTAGTTGCTACTCAGAAGCATCTTCCAATTTATTTAATGAAGCTTCCAAGATCGAATGAAATATTCTTCCTCAAAAGATTCTCGAAAAATCGGTTAGTATCTTTCAAGTAATCTTTAGAAGAGCTTCTGTTAAGCTTATACGTAATAATTCAAATTCAGACATTTTTAACCTTACGATGTAATCTTTGTGTATCCATACTATTAATTATCTTGAAGAATAGCATTGAATCTTACAGGAAAGTATTCGGAAAGCTTCAGTAAAGTTTGTTAGAATCGGATTAGAATAGTCGGATTCAATTCTTTCCCGGAAGCAACTTTCAAATGATGTAGTGAAGCTTTCGAAATCGATCGCAGCATTCTTTCGGGAAAGATTCTCGAAAGATCGGCATTCTAGTAATCTTTAGGAAAGCTTATATTTTAATTATTTCGATGAAATAGAAATGATACGGTGATATTAACAAATGATTAAGGATTGATGTAATAATTTTAAATCAGGAACGATAATAAACAAAATTATTTTAAAAAAGTATTAACGATAAAACAAGGTTAATTAATGAATTAATGATTATTTTATGGTTGATTATATATAGTTTTTAAATAATTTAATTTATTATTTTTCCTTATTATATGATTTATTGATGGTTTATTAAATCCACCATATGAACTATTTCATTGAATTAACAAAATATAAATTCCCAATGATTATTATCAGTATTAAATTATTATTTCGTACTGATTAATTACAGCACTTAAGAAAATTCGCCTGAACTTCGATTCTAACCGGAGTGCATAAGATTACTGAGCATTGATCTAGACCATTTACCCAACGGCATAATCGTGATGATAATATTAAATGTTACGTATGATCAGCACCCAACTCCAGGGGGTAATTTGTTTATTTATATTGTATTTGAGTTTAAACGTATTTCGAGTATATAAGATTTTAAGATAATTCCCATCTTATAAGGAAACTTTATAAAAGATATATGAAAACTTCAACAAAGCTTACTTTTGAATATTTCATGAAAGCTTAAAAAAAATTACCTAATGATTATATCGTAAAATTAAAAATGTTACTTACAATCTTACTAAAACCTATTCTAGATATTACTTGAGAGATTCAAGCCGATTTTCGAGCATCTTTATACAAAGACTGCTGCAACCAAATATCCCCAAGAAGTTTTTTCCAAGAAGGAATTGATTTTGACTCCGTTCAATTTCTAAACAGACTAAATATGGAATCGAGTTTTACGATTCAAAAAAACCTTACTGAAACTTACAATACGCTTTTCTGTAAGATTCAGTGATATCTTTCAGAATAATTGCCTATTAAGTTACTGGAAGATTACAATGTAAATTGGAAAATGACTTGATTTTAATTAATAGGTATAAGCTTACCAGAAGCTATATGCAAAACTTTACGAAAAGCTTCCTTTAAGATCACTTAAAAGATTTAGGGAAATCTTAAAAGATACTTTCCTGAAAGATTGCTGTTTCAATCTTTTTTGAAACTTACAGAAAGCTTACAGAATGCTTACAACCTATTACTGATGTGACCGCTAGGTGTCGACCAGTTTTTTCATATCTGTGAGTGGTAAGAATCGATGGCGATTAGTATCTAAGACCGCTCAAGATACTGTCTACCAATCGATTGTCAATGGCGTGCGGCAAAACATGCATTTATAGCGATAATGCGTTTAATTATAAGATTAGGTAGTGCGAGTATGTTTATTTTATAAAATAAAAAAGGCTAATGTAAACGTTAATTTCAGTGTAAAAAATTAACTTTTCATTGTAAGATTTCTACAATCATTCATGAAAAATTGTTGAAAGTTTCATAAAACCTTTACCGAAGGTTTGTGGAATATTACAGAAACCTTTACAGGAAGCATTTCGGAATATTTTACAGAACTTCTCTAGAAGCTTGCAGAAATGTCTCCAGTAAGCTTTAAAAGAAACTTGGTGGTTTTTCGGAAATATGGTCAATGTAACAGCAAGCTTTCTTTGAATTTGTATTAATCTTATTTGAATCTTTCGTCAAATCTTGTAGAAACATATTCTCCAAGGTTTCGTTTCCAGCGGAACCTTTCTGAAAGGTTCCATGAAAGCTTCCGGTAACCTTACTTGATACTTCCTCTAAGCTTACGGTAAGAATTTCAAGATTTTTACCATACATTTGGTATCTTTAGTAAGCTTGCAAGAAGATTCCAGTAATATTTTTTACTATCTTCCATGGAATAATTAAGAAAAAATTGCAAGAAACTTTTCTGTAAGTTTCATCGGAAGCTTCCTGATAGGCATATGCACGATCATTAAATATTTCCAATCGATCCTTCCTGAAAAGTTCCGTGAAAGATTCTGCCAACGTTACGTAATACTTCATCCGAGCTTACGGTAAGATGTCACACACATTTGGAAGCTTCAATAAGCTTCCAGGAAGATTCATGTAATATTTTTACTATCTTGCACGGAATATTTAAAGAAATTTGTAAGAAACTTTGCTGTAAGCTTCACTGGAAGCTTCTTGACAGGTGTATGGACGGACATAAAATATTTCTAGGAAGTTTCCAGTGGAACCTTCCTTAAAGGTTCTATGAAAGCTTGCTGTAACCTTACGTGATACTTCTTGCGAGCTTACGAAAAGAATTACGCACATATTCGAATTCGAATATGTGCGTAGTTAGTGCGAATATGTGCGAAAGCTTTAGGAAGCTACCAGGAAGGTTCGTGTAATGTTTTCACTATTATCTCTGGAATATTCATGGAAGACTATAAGAAACTTTCTTGTAAGCTTCACCGGAAACTTCTAGACTGACCTACGGGCGGGCATTACATTGTTCCAGGAAGTTTCCCCTGGAAACTTCCAAACTTCCATAGAAGGTTTCAAAAAATGAAGGTTTAGTCATTTCTTCCATATGCGAAATGAAGGTTTAGTCATTTCTTCCATATGCGAAATGAAGGTTTAGTCATTTCTTCCATATGCAAAATGAAGGTTTAGTCATTTCTTCCATCACGGTTGCCTCGGGGAGATCGATAAATTCTTCAACATCTGTGTTTAGGGCTAAATATTTTATATACTTTATAGAAACCATTTATTTATTTATAATAATAACATTTAAATAAAAATCTAACAAAAATAATAAAAATTAATTCGATAAAAATTACAATTATGACAAATAAACATTTCTTTTACAGAGACGCACTTTTCATGTGCCCATTCTTTACATTTAAAGCATTGAATCCATGATTCACCATTTAAGTTTGTAGAATAAATTTCATCACAAACTAAGCATGCGTAGTCTTCACATTTTTTAAAATCAATTTTCTTTTATTTAAGCTGACTTTGTCATTTTGATTTTTTGATTGATTCTACTGGTTTTTTACGTACGCACCATTTTACTAAAGAAAATATATGAAATATTTTTTATAAATAAGATTGATCAAAGGACCCCGGAGAAATCATATGGGAGCGTGGGTCCCAGTGAATTTGTATGAAACTGTAACAAAATTGTAGGTCTGAAATTCCTGAACATAAGTCCTCATGGGCCCGAGTGGCGCAAATGGGCCGATTTTGAGAAAATAATGATTAAAGGCGACATTTTTTAGTAGAGGTTGGAGCGGCCGAGCGCGCAACTTCAGGTGGCTGCTCGCTCGCTCGAGGGCTCGCTCTGTTCCGGCTGCCATTAAAAAGCATGTCTCTTGCGCTTCTATTCATTCGTAATACCAGCAGGTACACGAACAACATTTACGTACACACGCACATACACACACGTAATTAGTCAAGGAAAGTCTTTTCCCACACATTTACTTTTGGATAATACTTTTGGAGGGATTCTGCTTGGTCGAGAAATATTCCCAGAGGGATTCTTGGTTATCAAGAAATAACCTCGAAAGAATTCCCCATTATCCAGAAATACTGCCGGAGGTATTTTCTGTGATCAAGAACTACTCTAAAAAGGATTCTCTGTTATGAATCAAAACTTTGTCGAAGGGATCGTCGATCAAGGAGGAGTGCCCTCCGACTAATTTTCTATCCTCGTGAAATGCTCACATAGGTGTTTTCCTTCAAGGAGGGATGCTAATGCAGTGATACATTATTATAGAGGAATACTCTCGAAGGGACAATCCAATAAAGATAAATACTCTCCGAGGGTTTCTCCAACGTCGAGAAATACTCCCGGAGGAATTCTCCATTATCGAGAAACACTCTGCGAGGATTTCTGCACTATCGAAAAGTACTCTCGGAGGCATTCTTCATTACCGAAATATACTTTCGGAGGGATTCTGCTTGGTCGAGAAATATTCCCAGAGGGATTCTTTGTTATAAAGAAATAACCTCCAAAGAATTCCCCATTATCGAGAGATACTGCCGGAGTCATTTTCTGTTATCAACATCTACTCTAAGAAGGATTATCTGTTATGAATCAAAATTCGGTCCAATGGATTTTTGATCACGGAGGAATGCTCACCGAGTAATTCTCTATCCTCGTGAAATGCTCGCTTATATGTTTTCCTTCAAGGAGGGATACTAATGCAGTGATACATCATTATAGAGGAATACTCTTGAAGGGACAATCCAATAAAGATAAATATTCTCGGAGGGTTTCTCTAACGTCGAGATATACTCCCGGAGGAATTCTTCATTATCGTGAAACACTCTGCGAGGATTTTTCCACTATCGAGAAGTACTCTCGGAAGCATTCTCCACTATCGACAAGTACTCTCGGTTGCATTCTCCAGTATCGAAATATTCTTTTACGAATCAACATTCTGTCGAATGGATTTTTGACCACGGAAGAATGCTCTCCAAGTAATTTTCTATCCTCGTGAAATGCTCGCTTACGTGTTTTCCTTCAAGGAGGAATGCTAATGCAGCGATACGTCATTATAGAGGAATACTCTTGAAGGGACAATCCAATAAAGATAAATACTCTCGGAGGGTTTCTCCAACGTCGAGAATTACTCCCGGAGGAATTCTTCATTATCGAGAAACACTCTGCGAGGATTTCTGCACTATCGAAAAGTACTCTCGGAGGCATTCTCCATTACCGAAATATACTTTCGGTGGGATTCGGCTTCGCCGAGAAATACTTTCGGAGGGATTCTTTGTTATAAAAAAATAACCTCCAAAGAATTCCCCATTATCGAGAGATACTGCCGGAGTCATTTTCTCTTATCAACATCTACTCTATGAAGGATTATCTGTTATGAATCAAATTTCGGTCCAATGGATTTTTGATCACGGAGGAATGCTCTCCGAGTAATTCTCTATCCTCGTGAAATGCTCGCTTATGTGTTTTCCTTCAAGGAGGGATGCTAATGCAGTGATACATCATTATAGAGAAATACTCTCGGTGAGATAATCCATGAAAGATAAATACTCCCGGAGGGTTTCTACATACTCAAGAAATACTCTCAGAGCAATTCTCCACTATCGAGAAATACTCTCGGAGGCATTCTCCATTATCGAAAAATACTTTTGGAATCGAAATTCTCTCAGAGTGGGGTTTTACATCAAGTAGGAATACCGTCGTAGAGGATCCCGTATGGATTTTCCATCAAGGAGAAATTCTTTAGAAGTGATTCTCCATTATTTTTCGACAATGGAGAATTCCTCCGAGAGTATTTCACGACGATGTAGAAACCCTCCAAGAGTATTTGACATTCGTGGAGTATCACTCAGAGAGTATTTTTCTATAATGACGTATCACTGCATTGGCAAAACTCCTTGAGCGAAAACACCTAAGCGAGTATTTCTCGATAACAAAGAATCCCTGCCAGAAAATTTCTTGTAAGTGGAGTAACCCTTCGAGAGTATTTCTCGATAATGCGCCTCCCAGAGTATTTTTCGATAACGAAGAATCCCTTCATAAATGCATCCCACCATATTCTACGGACTATTAACTATGAAAAAAGTCAATAAAAAAATTCATATTTTCATAATTCTAACCCTGTCATAAGCCATTAAGAACTTTTTAGTAAAAGAATTACTTCACTTTCACGCATACTTAATATATAGTTTGAAAACAATAATTTAATTTATATTATGGATCACAATATCATTATTATATAAAACTGGGTATGTTGATCCCTCTTAATCCATCTCATGAAGCTAGCAGTAAATGGAGCATCTTGAAGTTGGCAACACATAAGAATTCTCGAGTATTACAAATATTTCGCATCTTTTATTTCATTTTGCAGAGCAGAAATTTAACAAGCACACGTACCGCATGCATTGATAATTATGAGATTGCAATTAATTTTAAATATTATTAATATTTGAATAATGGAAATTTTTATATAAGAAAATAAATTTAATCATCCCATCGAATCAAAAAAATTCTTTATTCGGAAATATTGTAGGTCAACTACATAATAAAATTTTATTTAAAATAGCTGTTTGACGAATAGTTACCGATAGTATATAATAAAATAAAAAATTCAAAAATAAAATTACAAAATTGTAAAAGCACGCAAAGATTTTTTGAGAACACAGTGGATAAAAATTAACCAATATAAGTTAAAATTACAGCACCGTTTGCGTAAGAAATTTTACTTTTCCGCCGTTCTATGAAAACAAAAAAATTCTCACACGAATGTACGGGTGCCACTCCATAGGATAAGTCATTTTCCTTCATAATAATGATAATCAGAGTAAAAATAACAAGGAGATGGAGAGAGAGAGAGAGAGAGAAAAACGTGCGCGCTCTTTTCTCTCGAATCCGTGTCTACGCACGTGTATGTGTGTCGTCGTCGTCTTCGTGATCGTCGTCGTCGCCGTCGTCGTAGGCTCGCAGCTGCAGTATGGCTGTATGAAAGAGAATCACGACGAACGCAACTCTGGATCAACATTGCTATTTTTAAAAGAATGTCACGGCCTATTTTTTTGATTCCTCGGTACTACATTAGAAACGACAACTTTTCACGTATCGACTTTTGCATCTATGAAATTTTTTTGCTTCCTTCTAGATTACCTTATCATGAAATCACGATGGCATAACTCACTTTTATAAACAGTATAAAAAGTAAACTGTAAAAATACCGAATGTTTAGTTTAAAATCGTTCATAAATTCATAATAGAATTAGGCATTATTTCACTTCGTTACTGATAACTAAACAACTTTCTTCAAATTGTTTGTTTTCTGTACAAAGGTCTTAACTCTCACTTTGCTCACTTTGAATACTAAGCTCCTTTTTCATGATACTTATCTAAACATATCCGTTTAAATTTTGAATCACTACACATGTAAAGATGATCAGATAAATTTAAACTATATCACATAGTGCTATATATTATATGCTTTTAAAAAGTGTTAAACGTGTCAAGTTAAACGTGTCAAGCTTAAGTACATCGCAGCCGTAATAAACTTAAAATGTTAAATTTATGTACATTTAGGTATAAATTTCATCTCTCTATAAGCCTTCTGTAATGTTGTTATAATCGTATTTTACAATAGCAAATTACATTGTTTATGCAAAGCATAATTTGCAAGATGTAAACCAACAAAAGTTTTCAACTGCACCAACCATTAGTCCAAATGAAACGTATATTTAATTAAATTCATATCTAATTGTAAAATAGTATTTAAAGTATTTTACGTTTTATGCTAATCGTTATTATCGAAATTTAAAAAAAAACATTTGGATTGTTTGGAAGAAGAGATAGAGATTCTTAATCATAAAATTAAATTAAATAGTTATCTATTATTCTACAAACTTAATTTTTAATAAGTTTTTAAATTTTCTATTTACCTTTCTGATTATGTATTATCAAAATTATTTGCAAATAATTCAGCAGAAGACTCTGGCAAAAAAAGGTGATAATTATTTTTTGTTAACCTTAACCTCATTTTTTCATTATTTTTTACAATTTTAAATATTGCAAAACAATCATTTCATTTTAGTAATCTTTTGTCTCTATTTTTCATAAATTATTCGATATTCATGAATTATTTGTTTCAAATAATTTTTTTTTACTCGAATATTCAAATAGAGTAGCGATGAGCGAATGTGGCGAATATACATATATTATCCGTTTCATGACGGTCACAAGGGATAATATATAGATATAGCTTAGCTCTCGGAGGGATGCCACTTCTGGCATCGTTGCAATGTGGTCGACTTACACGGCATAGGTCGAGAAGAACTCTGAGTCGAGAAAGCCTCCGAGAGCATTTCTCGTTGCTCGAGAAGGCCACTCGATCTAAAATGTCTCCGAGAGCATTTCTCGATGGTCGAAAAGGCCTCTGGGTCAAGTCGTCATCCGAGAGTAGTTCTCGACGGTCGAGAAGGCCTCTGGGTCGACAAACCCGTCGAGAGCATTTCTCGTTGATCGAGAAGTCCACTCAGTCTAAAAAGTCTCCGGGAGCATTTCTCGATCGTCGAAAAGGCCTCTGGGTCATGAAACCCTCCGTGAGCATTTCTCAACAGTTGAGAAGAGCTTTGCGTCTAAAAGACCTCCAAAAGCATTTCTCGACGGTCGAGATGGTGTTTGCGTCTGAAAAGGCTCCAAGAGTATTTCTCGACGGTCGAGAAGACCTCTGGGTCGAAAAGCCTTCGAGAGCATTTCTCGTTGATCGAGAAGGCCACTCAGTCTAAAATGTATCCGAGAGCATTTCTCGATGGTCGAAATGGCCTCTGGGTCAAGTCTCCATCTAAGAGTAGTTCTCGACGGTCGAGAAGGCCTCTGGGTCGAGAAAGCCTCCGAGAGCATTTCTCGTTGATCGAGAAGGCCACTCGGTCTAAAATGTCTCCGAGAGCATTTCTCGATGGTCGAAAAGGCCTCTGGGTCGAGAAACCCTCCGAGAGCATTTCTCGTTGATCGAGAAGGCCTCTAGGTCAAAAAACACTATGTGAGCATTTCTCGAAGGTCGAGAAGGCCTCTCGGTCTAAAAAGCCTTCGAGAGTATTTCTCAACGGTCGAGAAGGCCTCTGGCTCGACAAGCCCGCCGAGAAGATTTCTCGTTGTTCGAAAAGGCTACTCGGTCTAAAAAGTCTCCGAAAGCATTCCTCGATGGTCGAAAAGGCCTCTGGGTCGTGAAACCCTCCGTGAGCATTTCTCAACAGTTGTGAAGGGCTTTGTGTCTAAAAAACTTCCGAGAACATTTCTCGACGGTCGAGAAGGTGTTTGCGTCTAAAAAGATTTCGAGAGTATTTCTGGACGGTCGAAAAGGCCTCTGGGTCGAGAAACACTCAGAGAGCATTTTTCGATGATCGAGAAGGCCACTCGGTTTAGAAAGCCTCCGAGAGCATTTCTCGATGGTCGAAAAGGCCTCTGGGTCGAGGAAACCTCTGAGAACTCTTCTCTACTGTCAAGAAGGTCTTTGCGTCTAAAAAGCCTCCGAGAGTATTTCTCGGCGGTCGAGAAGGCATCTGGGTCGAGAAACCCCCTCCGAGAGGGTTTTTCGTTGATCGAGAGGACCTCTCCGTCGAGAAAGCCTCCGAGAGTATTTTTCTTTGTTTTCATAGAACGTCGGAAAAATAAAATTTTTTACCCAAACTCTGCTGAAATTTTAACTTATATTGGTTAATTTTTATACACTGTGTTCTCAAAAAATCTTTGCGTGCTTTTACAGTTTTGTAATTTTATTTTTCAATTTTATATTTTATTATATACTTATCGGTAACTATTCGGCAAACAGCTATTTTAAATAAAATTTTATTATGTAGTTGACCTACAATATTTCCGAATAAAGAATGTTTTTGATTGGATGAGATGATTAAATTAATTTTCTTATATAAAAATTTCCTTTATTCAAATATTAATAATATTCAGAATTAATTGCAATCTCATAACTATCAATGCATGCGGTACGTATGCTAGTTCAATTTCTGCTCTGTAAAATGAAATAAAAAGTGCGAAATATTATTAGAATACACGAGAATTCTTATGTGATGCCAACTTCAAGATGCTCCATTTACTGCTAGCTTCATGAGATGGATTAAGAAGGATCAACATACCCGATTTTATATAATAATAATATTGTGATTCATAATGTAAATTAAATTATTGTATTCAAACTACATATTAAGTATGCATAAAAGTGAAATAATTATAAAAAAGATATGAAAAAATTATAAAAAAGTTCTTAATGACTTATGACTGGGTTAGAATTATGAAAATATCAATTTTTTCTATTGACTTTTTTCATAAATAATAGTCTGTAGAATATGGAGGAACGCATTTGTGGAGGGATTCTTCGTTATCGAAAAATACTCTAGGAGGCGCATTATCGAGAAATGCTCTCTAAGGGTTTCTCTTTGTTTCAAGAAGATTCTTTGTTATCGAAATATACTCGCATAGGTGTTTTCGTTCAAGGAGGAATGATAATGCAGTGATACGTCATTATAAAAAAATACTCTCTGAGTGTTACTCCACGAAAGACAAATACTCTTGGAGGGTTTCTACATCGTCGAGAAATACTCCCGGAGGAATTCTCCATTGTCGAAAAATGATGGAGAATCACTCCTAATGAATTTCTCCTTGAAGGAAAATTCATACGAGATCCTTCACGAAGATGGAGAATCACTCAGACGGTATTCCTACTTGATGCAACACCTCACTCTGAGAGAATTTCGACTGATAATGGAGAATTCCTGTGGGAGTATTTCTCGACCAAGCAGAATCCCTCCAAAAGTATTTTTCCGTAATGGAGAATGCCTCCGAGAGTATTTCTCGACGTTGGAGAAACCCTCCGAGAGTATTTATCTTTAATAGATTATCCCTCCGAGAGTATTTCTTTATATACGGTCGGAGTGATTTTCCATCGTCGTGAACGATCTCGTATGTATTTTCCATCAAGGTGGAATACTATCGCAGTTATCTCCATTATAAAGAATTACTCTGAGAGGAATTCTCCATTATCTAGACATAAAATCGAAGGAATGCTCCATTATCGAAAAATATTCTGGGAGGGTGTCTTTATCATCGACAAATGCTCTCGAAAGGGATCCTCCATTAATGAGAAACACTCTTAGAGGATTTCTCCACTATCGAGAAGTACTCTCGGAGGTATTCTCCATTATCGAAAAATACTTTCGGAGGGATTGTCCGTTATCAATCAAAATTCTCACGGAGGGTTGGGTTTTGCATCAAGGAGGAATACCGTCGGAGTATTCTCCATCATCATGCAACGCTCTGGCATGTATTTTCCATCAAGGTTGAATACTATCGCAGTGATCTCCATTTTTGAGAAATACTCTCGTAGGTATTTTCGATCAAGGAGGAATTCTGTAGGAGCGATATGCAATGGAACGCATGGTCTCCTAAATCAAAACTGTAGCTTTATTGCTGAGTGGTGAAAAATACAGGTGTGTGTATGTGTGGGAAAAGACTTTCCTTGACTAAATATGTGTGTGTATGTGAGTGTGCGCGTAAGTGTTGTTCGTGTACCTGCAGGTATTACAAATGAATAGAAGCGCAAGAGACATGCTTCTTAATAGCAGCCGGAACAGAGCGAGCCGTCGTTCTAACCACTTGATTCTCCTTTTATCTCTTCTGATTGGCCGGTACCAATGCGCGCGTGATTCAAAACACGCGAACAATATTGCATAGTGATTTCTCGCCACTGCTCACAGAATTACTCTTCAAAACACATTAATTATGTAGGGTTATGCAAATACACAGTAACCTGTTGCATTGGACTTAGCGAGCAGCCACCTGAAGTTGCGCGCTCGGCCGCTCCAACCTCTACTGAAAAATGTCGCCTTTAATCGTTATTTTCTCAAAATCGGCCCATTTGCGCCACTGGGGCCCATGAAGACTTATGTTCGGGAATTTCAGACCTACAATTTGGTTACAGTTTCATACAAATTCACTGGGACCCACGCTCCCATATGATTTCTCCGGGATCCTTTGTAAAGGCCAACTTTCCCCCGTAAAAGTGAGTCAACTTGACCCAACGACACTTAACAGTTTAATATAAATTTTTTAATTATTTATGGGGTTTTATTCAAAAATTTGTATGGAATATTATATATTGAATGTCCCTTTATCATACATATCAATAAATTTGGCCTATACGAAGAATTAAAAATTTACCTACTAGCCAGACGACACTGTCAATCACAATAAGACTCACAGCATATCAGCAATATACTATATATATGATTTGTGTGTACATAGTTACTCGCGATTTCAATTAGTTGGCAAGATATTAGTTGTGAACCTACCTGCCCCTATGCCCAACTAGCCTCGGTCTCCACTACTGACGTAGTCAGCCAACAATACTCCTCAAGTCATAAGTGTGAGCTATGGCAGCTTCTTTGTGACCAAAAGCCTAATTATTTAATTGAATTAATCTATTGCTCCATGTGTAATTTAAGAAAAAATAAAGAATTGATCAGTCGCTTCGAGCCAAGAGAAAACAATCTTATCTTATCTTATCTTATATTATATTAAAGTGAAAGATCGCTGGTAATACTTAAGTGGTAGAACATGCCTACCACTGGTGAAGAGTAATTATTTTTTTGAATTTCTTTTTACTTTTGGTTAATTGGTACAAACAAGCATCCATTTACCATAAAAAATTTATGATATGGTTATCCTATGGGATTTTTGTGGAAGCTCAAAAAAATTAATACTTTTTTTAAGACTTTTCTTTTTCAGACTTTTTCTTTTCAGTTTTTCTACTCTAAAATCATTATAATGTTGTATTTTATTTTTTTCGGTAAAAATGGTATTTCTATAATTACTAATCAGATGATATGGCTTTTATAGTGATCTATGGTGTTGCTATGGGGTTTTATGCGGTTTGACGTTTTTGCACTTTAATGGTATTTTTTATTGTATTTAGATGAGTGTGTATACACTATCTAGTATGATTTTATCCCTCGGTAGTTTGTTATAATTCTTTTGTTGATTACCCCTCTGTTTTCGTTGAAAAATACGTCAAAAAACGACTATCTGTAATCAGAATGATTAAAAAACCAGAGCAATGTGCAAAAAACAATACTTATAACAATCACATTAGCATACCATACATCGATGGTTTCTATGAGCGGGTGCGACATTCATTTAAGAAAAACAACATTCCAAAAATACAAAGTAATATGTTCAATATTATTGTGAAAGGAAAGGATAAAAAAGAGAAACACTTAGAGAAAAATGTTGTTTATAAACTTGGATGTAACGATTGCACGGCTACATATGTGGGCCAAACAAAATGTGTGTACACGTATTGAAAAACAGAAAATTTAAGGACAGTGTCATTTCCGAGCATAGTAAAAAGTACAATCATACTTTTAATTTTGAAGGATTTAAAATAAAAGACAAAGAAAACAATTTAAATAAAAGATTGATCTCGGAATTGATGCATATACATTTGCAAGATAATGGTATCAATAAGAAAGAGGATACCCAGAAACTCAATAACGTGTACACACATTTAATATACCAGCTTAAGATTTAAAATCAAATTTATATACACCGAAAGGATGAGGTGATGCGTGACGTCATATGTAAACAAACCGCGCGAAAGACTTTTCGCACTATATAAGCGACGATTGCCGGCTACTTCCTCACTTCCGAGACAGTAGCTGACAAAGTGTATAAATAATAGCTGTGTCACTCGGTCTCTCTCTTCCCCCGCTGTTAACTAGCCGGGGGAAAGGATTATCGAGATGTACACAAATCAAATGTGCTCCAATATGTAAGTTTCAAAAATATCGCCTTTTCTATGTAATACTCTGTTCATTTTAAAGTCTGTATATTTATTGTAATAAAAAAATTTTTTGACAGTTTCCCTATGAGGGCGAAAATGATCGCCGAAACGTCGTTTCTTAAAAGAAAGGAGTTTTAATTTTTTAAACCCTTTCAAAACCATTGCCTCGGAGAGATCGATAATAACAACAAAAGAATTATGGTATTTTTTATGTTTGAAGGTGTTTTCTGTGGTTTTACGTATTTCATAGCTCTTTATGGTGTTTGTCATATTTTTGGACATTCTGATAGCCTATATGTTTTATAGAGTTTCAAATTTTATGGGGTTTTATGGGGGTAACTTTCCTCAAATTTTGAAAGGTAATAAAGCATTCTACAATTTCACCACATTAGATTTATTATATTCAAGGAGCGCGGTAGCGCCACAATGGCAAGTATAAGGTACTTTAGTACGTACGCCGCCGTCAGGCACTAGCCATACCATATATACTTTAAATTGGTCCTGTTGGAACCTTGGTGTACGGTTTTCTTCGCATTAAGAGCTTTAATTCTCACTTATGAGTACTCAAATGAAAGCTTGGGATAAAACTAACAAATTCACTTCAAGATCATATTTTATGAAGTCGCTTCTATCATAAGATTTTGTGAAGTGAAAGTTTGACGTCCCGAATTCTTCTAATCGAAAATTCTTCTCCCGTCGGAACAAATGTTCTCCGCGGACTACGTCATCGTGACGTCAGCTCTACATATATACTATGAATATGTATTGTATGTACAGTTTATGTGTGCAGACGAGTAGACAATGGTGTACGTACATTTTAATTTTAATTTTTTTATATACAATACGCTCGTAGTGTTAAAGATATGTTAAAAGACATCTCACAAACATGAGTAATAGGCTAATTCTAGATAAGTTGTAACGGGGATTGTCCGCGTTAAATGTAGATTTCTTCTACTTGAATTCTCTGTGGGTTTTAGATAAAGGAGAACAGGGCTAATACATAAAACTATTAAATGAAACACACTTGACGTTCGGTAAAAGGCTATTGCGTATATTGTACCAATAAAGTAAAAGAACCTTAACAATAAAATATGTACAAATGTGCTATCTTTGAACACAAACTCACAGTCGATAGAAAGCTAATGATCTTGAACGCGCTGGTGAGAGTGAGAGAGAAAAGCTGGTACTTACAAAACTGCGGAGAACGCTCGTACGCAGATCAACTTGTAATGCGGTCTCGCTACACTCCAGTTGTCGATGCTAGGTCGTCTCAATCGCAAACGTACAATGCACTATGCTCGCACACGCGTGAATGCAAGTGACTCAAAAATAAATAATAATAACTAATTGTTGCAATAAAAAGACGCTATCTTTCTCTCAGGATACGGCCTGCGCGCTCGATAGTCGAATCGAATCTCTCGCCCAGCCTAACGTGACGCTACGAGCTTCTCTCTCTCGCGCGCTCTCACCAGACGACGCGTTCGTGAATACATCAGCTCTCGAACAGCTCTGGTGCGCGGGAACATCTGAAAACTTAACTCACATGCAAATATATAAAAACATAGGTATTACAATAAAACATGCATGCGGCGTGACGATACTCGTCACGTGCCCCCCTTCCAGACGCTGGGTAGCTTTTACAGCGTACCAGCTCTCTACTGTTCTCACCAGCATGCAAAAGCGACCAAAATAATAAAATAATAAAGCAAAATCAAAACAAAAGAAAATAAAATTTCAAAATAAATCGTTTCAAATCAAACTCATGCAAAAAAAGCAAACTTCATTGCAAGAAAAAAAACAAATCAACTTTCGATAAGGGCTAAATAAATTAATACCATTAGCTTTCTTTTTTACAAAAGTATATTCAGCAACTTAAACCCTAAGGTTTGAGCGAACTCGCACTTCCAGCCTACCGAGGCTGTCGAGTTGTTGCTGTCACTCATGGTCCTGAATAAACGATGGTTGTAGTCAGCCAAAATCAGGGAATTCTCCAACCTATTACCCTACTCTATCCTAAACATTCGACCTATTCGATCGCGTACGTCGCGGAGACAATTCAACTTGCGGTTCTCGCTGTTTTCTAGAACCCTTCGGTCGACCGCGTTTCATCAATAGAGTTTACATCTTCACCTTGATCTTCAGCAAACGCAGGATCTTCTCCTTGAACATACCGTTTGATGTCGACAACATATATCTTTTTCCAACATCTAACTACAAATCAAATAGTTTAAAATCTACTTTTCCCAGTTCTGCAATTTTCTGAGATTCTTCCCCAGCAGCCTCTTCCTTTCTTACCTGGTACAAAGCGATGGCGCAGGGTTTCTTCCCATGTTCAGGAAAATAGCGTAATCACATCTAACAGGACCAGCAAGTATATCCATTCTTAGATCACAGAAATGGATCAATCACATCACCTACTACCCTTTCTACTAGTACAACTGGCTTTCTCGCTCTCATGGTACCAGTAGGTAGCAGAGATTCAACTCTACACTGTTGACAGACAGTGCATGACTAAATAGACTTCAACACATCCTTATACATTCCTTTCCAAAAGACATAATCCTGCAATTCTCTCATACGTCTTACGACAAACCAGATGGCCAGACATAGATTCGCCGTTCGATTCACGAAAAACTTGCAATATTTTCTCTGTGGACACGATCAGCTTTCAAGCATCTCTATCTTCTAGAACGTCTTCTAAAATTAACTCAAACTTGCAATACAGTTTTCCAGCAATTATATTCCAATCTGAAAATTCGTGAGGATTCACCAATGTTCGCTGATAACTTTGAAAATACTACTGATCTTTGACTAATTCTTGAATGCATTTCAAGGATGCGATTCACTAATCATCTAAATCAATCTTCTTCGAACGATGATTCATGTAGCACAAGCGCTGTCACAAGTATAAATTTAACCTGCTTAAAAACATTCTATTGCGCTGCACTCCAAGCAAATCTTGCATTGCCACGTAGCACCAGATTCAACGGCTTCGCGACATCGCCCAACCGATCTAGAAATATCCAATATCAGGTAATCATTCCCATGAAACTCTTCAATTTGGTCAGTATTCAGGACTAGATACACTAGAATCGATGCAACTTCCCGAGGATCTGGACGAAATCCCTCACGATTCACCATAACGCCTAAACACTTAACTTCGTCACAGCAGAACCTGCTTTCACCTCGGTTAATTGTCAACCCAGCTTCCGCGATTCTCTTCAGAACTACATCTAACCAATGTAGATGCTCATCGAAAGTCTTGGTTGTGCTAATAATGTCATCCAAATAGGAAAAGGTATACGACTCTAATTCAGGTCTAATAAGTCGATCACTCTTCTGAAACTTACTCAAGACGATATCCATCTATGGTAGCGGATACGCACTCGCGGTTTTAACAACATTAAGCTTCCGATAGTCAATACAAAATCGATAGGTACCATCCGATTTGCAGACTATGACTACAGAGCTTGTCTAGCTGAGGTTAGAACGGCGTATGTCTCCCACGTCCAACATTTCTAACACTTGAGCGTTATTTCTGCCTCAATCTTCATTGACACTGGACAGTTTTTAATTAGTCTCACAAACCCCACATCAATACTGTGCTGGATCAAATGTGTACACCCCAACGGTACTTCCCCAGCTGGAAGCCAACAGTCTAACAGCATGTAGGCGTTTTCGCTGTTCTGAGGTGACATCGGCCAAACCGATGGCTGCGAGAGCACTTGCTACTCCATCTAAGAGAGCAGAAACTTCTAGAGGAACTGATTCGGTGACACCTTCTATTTTCAATCTATTCTCTCTAGGTAAACAGATCGCGTTAAATGCTCGCATAAAATCCATTCCGAGTATACATTCGGAACTGAGTGCACTTAAACCCATAACACTTAATATTCGCGATTGATCTAACACTGTGAACTGCATTTGTACACCGTAGGTCGGCATAAGCTGTCCATCAGCGAATTTCGCACCAGGTTCACTACAAGGAACAATAGTCTTGTCCATGGCTGAAGCTATTTGTAATCCAATCGAACATAAAGCGATACACGCATCTTCCAAGTCACAAAGTACTAGTAACTGAATATCACCAATAACTACTGGTATCCACCAGCGACTGCAGTCTTTACGGGATAAATCATAAACTATAACTAAGACATCACTGCTTCTTCAGTTGCCTGACTTGTTTCTTGAAAGGCCGCCGAAACAATAGAAGTACGGGCCTGAACTACTTGCTCCCTTCCTCGTTTCCCGAGTCTTCTGAATTTTCGGATCCTTCCTCCACGGAGTTCTTCTGCTGCGAGCACTCCGGGCAGGTTTTCGTGGTGTGTCGAGGCCATCCGCAGCCATAACACCTCACAAATGGTTTACAAGGACCCCAGGAGTCCTGATCTTTATTATGCTCACTTCGTGGCTGTCTAGGAGCACTTTTCTTTTCTTCTTAAACAGCATTTATTTTCTCCGATGTGCTGTCAGATACTGTAGTCGTAGTCTGAGTCTGCGACTTCGCTTCTCTGAAATTAGATTTCTTTCCTCCACGACCTCTTGAATTGGCAGCTGGGGGTAACCTCAATTCAGCAATAGCCTCCTGCAACAACCTTACAGCTTCACGCAAATCAGCAGGTTCTGCTACTCACGAAACAGCGGTTACGCTCTTCGTCTTCTCCCCAACATTCTTGACATATGTTCCTTTATAGGCCAATTTCGGCAATAAACATCTGTTAGGTGAAGGAGGAGGCTTATAATGATGCTTATCATAAATTAGCTTCTCAGCATTCCTAGCTAATGCAATAAGATCTCCGATATGCTTCACCTCTGCCTGAGGAATTTGCATTCTAATTCCGGCTAGCATATTGTCGTAAATCATTTTCAGCTGTACGGCAACCTCCGGCGGATCGTCCAACCTACTCATGATCGCTAGCATCGCCATGATGTGATCACGTACTGGCTCATCTCCTCCTTGTGTACGTGCTTGCGCTTCCGCTAAGAACTTCATCTGTATATCTTGATCCATACCATAGCTTTTCCTAGCATCACAGCAAAAATCTTTCCAAGTTTTCCACGTCTGCCGCATTTGCCGACACCAAATTAGAACTCCGTCCATCATAACATGGAGTAACGCATTCAATGAATCCGTATCATCTAAATGCGATGACGCTCTACATTCATTCACGTTCTGAATAAATTCCTCGATACAACTTTCCTTGCTACCATCAAATTGAATTTTCCATTCTCTAGCAATCTTACCAACATCACAGTACATTGGTCTTGCAAAAGATGAATATTCTCCAACTGCTCTACTTGTTGAAGCAGCTGATTCTCCCCCCCCCCCTCCGAAACACACCTTGGGGTTTTACACTTAATGGTAATTCACTCGTTCCAGCCTTCTGAGTTGTATGACCGGACACAAATCTTGTCGCATTCGGGTTCAACTTCGTACTATGAGCATCAGGTTCTCTATGCACAACAAACATATCTCTGAATTGAACTTGGAACTTCTCAAAATCTTTTTTTAATTTGCAATAATAGCCGCTCATCTCAACCATGGATCTTTCCATTCCAGCAGCATACGCATTCCATCTGGCCTCTGAGGTTTTGGCCAACTCGCGCTGTTCAGCTAATTCTTGTCGCAATTTTGCTTTCACTTCATCCTGATTATCTTGATCTGCTTTTTTATCTTCTAAGTCAACTTGATCTTTATCGACACCAATATTAGTGCAAGCGTTTCGCTGTTGAAGATCTACAATTTCTTCAGCTTCCGTATGCACATCCGCTACTGTAACCATAGGATGTACTCCCGAAACGTTAACTTCTTCTTCACTAGAAACTCTGGTCGACTCTAGATCATTCCTGAGTATCTGGAAAATGTCATATACTGTCTCTTCATCTTGCTCTTCATTATCATCTAAAACTGATGCTTCTGATTCTAACGTCGTCGGTAACCTCAATCGTACCCATGTCGTTGACTTCGTCTCATTTGATAAATTTTCTTCTCTCAAAATAATCTTCTGAAAAGTTGCGTCTCTTCTCGACATCGCGATATCGCTAGGCTCATTCGTCACAACAAAATCATACGCAGTGTAATCACCGCGCAAACGCCTAATTAACCTACCAACATTACTGTATCTACTCGTGTCAATTACTAATTCAAATCTCTGCAATGAATCATTTAGTCTATCCTCTGACAATGACATTGCCCATCTCTCAATTTCTTGATCCGCTTTTTCGAAAATATTCACGCGCATCGCCATCTTCAAAATTTGAATGCGATCCCGCTAACTTAAATGAATTTTTTCCGTCGAAATAAAAAAAATATACAAGAGACAAATTACGAAAGAAATAAACTAATAATGACCAAAATTTAAATAATTGAAAAAAACTATTCCGCGTGTCGCTCTTAATTCAGTCACAGCCTCCTTCGTTCGAAATTCTGTGCAATTCTAAATTATACTTATGTAATTTACCAACCAAACTACAACAAGAAACAGAAAAAAAAAAATTCAAAAGAAAATTTTCCGATTCGAAAGAAAATTCCAAAATAAAATTTACAACAACTAAAAAAATTTTATTACCGAGCTGTACTCGAATTAAGAGTTTACTGGTTTACCAAAATTTGAATTGAAAAAAATTTCGCTTAAATTGTATCACGAACAACCAAAATAAAATAAAATATTTCGTCAAACAAACTCAATTCAAATTAAATAAACTTACACCGAATAAAAAAGTTCAATTTCAAAACAAAATTCAAATAGAAATTATTATCTACACTGTCGGTAAATCAACGCTTCGCCGTTGCGATACGCTCCGCAAAGTATACCTGTATCTAACCCTAATTCGGTGACACACTGGTACACGCCAGTGTTGGGCTTCGAGAGTATATCATGCGTGCTCATGGATTAACTTCAGAGCTTGCAAGCCATTATGGTGCTGAGTAGCTAAGTTCACGCAATAGGAAATTATTGAAGTATAACTCGTGCGCTCCATCTATCTCTTTAATTTATCTATTTTTCTCAAAGCAACTAACAAGAAAAAAGCATGTCAATACTGATAAATATTTGGGTGGTTGAATAGTCGCTATGAAAGATGGAAGAAGCAAAATTTTTCTGTTTTTCGACAGCTTATTTATTTTTCAAACTCGAAAACTTTTGTTCAACAAAGAAGACTTCTGAAGAATTTACTGCAGAAATTGACTGCGATTCAGACATTTTTTTCGCAAACTCCCTCAGTATTCTCAAGTCATAGTCTTTTTAAGTTATAGTCAAAATCAAGTTATTTTCAAAATTCAAATAGAAAAGTTATAGAACTCGATAAAGTACAACTTTTTTCTATTGAGATAAAATTCTATTTTAGTTTATTAAGTTAATTTGAAAGCATTTCGCAGCTTTGATCTCAATTGAAAAAAGTTTGATTTTATCGGGTTCTATAAATTATCTATTTAAATTTGAACACTATAATTTGAGTTTAACTGTATAACTTGAAAAGACTATAACTTAAATTTTAAGACTATAACTTGAGAATACTGAGGGAGTTTGCAAAAAAAATGTCTGAATCGCAATCAATTTCTGGAGTAAACACTTCAGAAGTCTTCTTTGTTGATAATACATGTAAAAATAAACTAAAGTTTTCGAGTTTGAAAAATAAATAAGTTGTCGAAAAACAGAAAAAGTTTGTTTCTTCTAACTTTTATAGCGAGTATTTAACCACCCAAATATTTATCAGTATTGACATGCTTTTTTCTTGTTAGTTGCTTTGAGAAAAATAGATAAATTAAAGAGATAGACGGAGCGCGCGAGTTATACTTGAATAATTTACTATTGCGTGAACTTAGCTACTCAGCGCCATAATCGCTTGCACGCTCTGAAGTTAATCCATGAGCACCCATAATGTCATAATACCAGTCGATTTGACTACGATTATATTAAATAAATATAAATAATAAAAATAATATTTAATGTCAATAGGGAAAAAAATTATTTACACTTAATTGTTCAATCAATAATATTCAAAAAATTATTCCCCTAGTATAATCGCAATCTGAGATTCGATCCGCTATTCAACTATTAATCCAGTCATTACATATACTGGTTAATCGCCAACATCAAGCATATAAATCACGCGACGAGAAAATAAAACTTATTTCCCGAAATAATATTTTAGCCAATGCTAAAATTTTCGATAGCTGGAAGCGCGCAATGTTTACGTTCGCGGACGACAAGTCTAGCCGCGCGATGTAAACACTAGCCAACGTTCGCGCTCGATCGCTACACTACACACGCAATGTATATTTCCGCACGCTTATGCTTATCACGAAAACTCGTGATTTCGCACTAAGTTTTTCCTACAAAACTCTAATATTCCCTGCTCTAGCTAAATCTAACCACTGATGGGCGCCAATGTAACGGGGATTGTCCGCGTTGAATGTAGATTTCTTCTACTTGAATTCTCCGTGGGTTTTAGATAAAGGAGAACAGGGCTAATACATAAAACTATTAAATGAAACACACTTGACGTTCGGTAAAAGGCTATTGCATATATTGTACCAATAAAGTAAAAGAAACTTAACAATAAAATATGTACAAATGTGCTATCTTTGAACACAAACTCACGGTCGATAGAAAGCTAATGATCTTGAACGCGCTGGTGAGAGTGAGAGAGAAAAGCTGGTACTTACAAAACTAAACGAGCTTCTCTCTCTCGCGCGCTCTCACCAGACGACGCGTTCGTGAATACATCAGCTCTCGAACAGCTCTGGTGCGCGGGAACATCTGAAAATTTAACTCACTTGCAAATATATAAAAACATAGGTATTACAACAAAACATGCATGCGGCGTGACGATACTCGTCACAAAGTATATAGTTTTACTTTTTTATAAATCGTACAGAATATAATGAAAGATTTTGTGAACTGATTCTTTGTTAAAATGTTCTCTTTTATTTTTCAGGTTTTATTGCAAGGCATGCGACTATCAGGCTATAAAGAATTTTCTTGTAAAGTGACA
Source organism: Philotrypesis tridentata (assembly GCA_018906965.1). Taxonomy (NCBI): domain Eukaryota; kingdom Metazoa; phylum Arthropoda; class Insecta; order Hymenoptera; family Pteromalidae; genus Philotrypesis; species Philotrypesis tridentata. The sequence continues at coordinate 40,255 of JACCIB010000289.1, read as the reverse complement.
AGCTAGTGAAAGTGTTGCATTTTCATCGTTTAAGGGGTTACGCCTGAGTTAAATTTATTGACTTTTTTGACAAACAAAAATTTTGTTAGAAAGCTACAGACTAAAAACTGAAGGCATGCGAATAGCTTATTTTAAAAAACCGTACTTTCCGCGTTTTTATTTGTCAGTGCTATGTAACTGAACATGATTATTTTTCGCGCTTTTAACGCTTCTTATACATGATATATTTATGATATTTGTGTGTAAAATACAATAAAAATATCTATTATGCATTAAAAATTCGTTAAAAGATATTAATAAAATGAGCAAAACTATGCAATATTAAATATTTGCAAAATTGCTCATTCTCATATTTGCTCTTTTTTGTTTATTTATTCTGAAAATTTATAAAAAAACATGTTATTATATATTATCCTTTGTAAAAAACCAATTAGACATAAATATTCGCTACAAAATAAAGTTATGAAATTAACGAGTTTTGAATTTGGCGGTTACCGACTGGGCCGTGCAATATTCTTTCGAAAAGGTTATTCGTCTAGATACCTGTTTTACCATACAATTCAGGATTCACGAGCAATAACACTTGCTTTGAATTTTGATACCTACTTTTATTCTGCACTGCTCAATATTATTAAATAATTAATTTTATAATATTGATAGCATTTGTGGTTAAGAAGTGTAGTGCACAAGTATAAAATTTGTGACCAAGATGAGTCCAGACACAAGAAATAGAGTTCCAGGATCATCTGATAGAAAAAGAAGATTTGGAAGAAGGAAGAGAAGATCAAAGATTTTTAATCTGAAACAACAAGAGGAATTTTCAGCATCAGCATCGACACCAACATCATTACAACAACCAGAACGAGCAACAGCAATCACTTCAGCACCTTCGCCTGAAACAGTTCCTTCGACATCCAGGGCACGGAGTTCAAGACCTGCTGTGTAAGCTTCATCAGGTACTTCAGCATCATTTATAAAATTAAAATCTAATTATTTAGAATTTGGTGTTATTCAAAACAGGATGTTTGATGTTTCTTTGCTTCTGCCAGGATTACAGCAGTTTCTAGCTTGTAAAGCTTATGGTGGATCTGTTAAATTTGATGAGGTTGATGTACGAGGTCTTCGTAGCAAGTTAGCCATCACCTGTACTTCGTGTAATGCAGTTGCTTTCATTGACTCCAGCAGATAAATTGGAAAACAGAGTAACGCTTATGAAGTGAACAGATGTGCAGTTCTAGCCATGAGAATTTTTGATCATGGACACGCTGGTTTGAACACTTTATGTTGAGTAATGGATTTTCCTACTCCAATTATTCATAGCAATTTTGACAAAATTAATCAGGACTTGAAAGAAGCATTGCAGTCATTTGCTTCAATGAAGGCAAAGCAGGAATGCTTCGAATCATGAAGAAATTTAGCGTCAAACCAGGATCCTCTGCAGTGAACTGGGCACAGACTCAGGATAAAGAGCGGCTTCTCTTGTCAGATAGAAGAGAATTGGAGTCCATACTAGAGGAACGCCCAGCCAGAAGAAAGAGAAGTCACAAGGATGACGACTCTTACAAAACTGGAGCTTTTTAAACATTACACAAAAATACTCACATACCATACACAACCTCAGAAGTAAACATAAAACATAAATCACAAAACACACACTGAAAATATTTTTATAATTTTTTTCCTGTTTTTTCTTTTTTTTTAATTTTTTGTTTCATTTTTTCTTTAATTTTAAAATCAAACAATTCTCAATCACAATATCACACATCACAACACAGCATCAACTATATAAGCAGTCTCTACAGCTGGAATGGATATAGGTCAGAGAGAGAGCGAGAGAGAGAGAGAGAGAGAGAGAGAGAGAGAGAGAGATAGCAAGCTAAACAGCTGATGCTAGCAAGCAGAGTTGTCTGCTTGCTTTCTGCTTCCCTTCCATCAGCTCATCTGGACTATTTTTTCTAACCTTCAACTTGATACATAATGGTAGTCGTACTCTTTTATTCATCACATATAAGTATATAAACTTATTTTTTAACAATAATAGCATTTTTATAACTTAATTATAAAAATGTTTCAAATTTAGAAAAATTACATTTTTTTATGATTTTTCATTTTATTTTATTTCAGATGACTGGACACGAATAACATTTTTGGACCATCCTCAAAATTTACAAAAATGACCAGGATACGCTTATCATTCATTTATAAAAGGCCCAGGTATGAAGAAAAATTGTAAGTATATTTTTTATCATTTAATGTTCAAGAAAACTTTAAATGCCTTTTTCTCAAGTTTTGAATTTTTATGATTTCAGGTCAGTTGCCGCAGGATTACTCAGGAACCATAAGTCCAATCAGGCTGAAATTTTTTGGAGAACTCCAGGAAAGCCTTCTTCACTGCTTGAACGGAGCAGAATTTGGAAAGATAAGTTTAAAGTGAATGTTATGTATGTAAACATACGTAACATTCACTATAATTACTTATATTATAACTTATGCGTTACTAAATATTTAAAATTTTTATTTTTCAGTAATCCCTCCCATTCAAGCTGAGGAGAATTACATTTAGAAGATTTTCCATCCAGTTTGGTCTATATTCATCACTCGGGTGCTGAGAATTCATACGGCAAAGGGAACAATCTGATCAAATTTAATACTTCACACATGGAATTGTTTGTAAAGTAAGTATAGATATATGATTGTTTAAAAATATGTAAAATTACAATTAATATGTATACTTTAAGTAGGAAAAAGAATTTTTTTAATATTACTTATAAATAATTTTTTTTGCCTAATAACTAATAATTTGTTTTTTTTTTCAGGTTTAACTCAGGCATAACCCCTTAAGTATCGAAGAAAGTTTGTATAGTATTACTATTGGCAACTGTCATATTATGAAGGGAAGGAATTCCTGTGAGAAGCTAGTGGTGTGAAAAATGCTTTTTCAAGATTTATAATTATTATATAAGTTCAGAAGAGAAGAGGTTTAGAAGTTTTTCCCAATTCTGAGAGAGCAAGTACACTAATTTTCCAGATGTAACGAGACTTTCTCCAAGGGAAAAGAATTTTTGGTTTTGTATGAGGTAACGAGAACTTATGAAGGCATACAACTATGAGGTTATACAAGAAAAGAATTTTCTTGTGAAAAACGGGGAGCTGTGTTGCGGTCTATTATTGTCCTGCTGATTTATACCGTTTGCGATTGTCGGCGCATTCGGCAAAATAATTATGGTGATAATTTAAATAAGCCCTGATGAGGAACTGTAACGATCTCGTTGGCTTCCAAATAAATTTCAATTATTAGCTCGAACGGATGCATTCTGTTATTTCTTTAATCTATTACAATTATCGAGCAATAGATTCCTGTATTAATAAATTTTCTTGTGACGTGACAAGCTAGTGAAAGTGTTGTATTTTCATCGTTTAAGTATCGTTGAAAGTTTTTACAGAATTTGCAGTCGCTGTTTTCCTATTTCTATTGGGAGGTTACGCAACTGTCATGTTATAAAGGGAACGAATTCCTGTGAGAAGCTAGTGATGTGAAAAATGTTTTTCCAATATTTATAATTATTATATAAGTTCAGAAGACGAGTGGTTTAGAAGTTTTTCCCAATTTTGAGAGAGCAAGTACACTCAGTTTCCAGACTTAACGAGACTTTTCCCAAGGGAAAAACATGTTTTGCTATGTATAAGATAACGAGAACTTATGAGTTGTCAAGCCAGTCGGTCAGAGGAATAGGATAAGAATTTTCAAGTTGATAGGGCCCAGTAAAAATTGAATTTTTTAATTTTGAAATTTGTAATCTATGATTATCTCAATAGCACTCAAATGTACCATCTTAAAAGTTCTTATACTATCCCTCTAAGCTGTGGACTAAACCACTTGTATGGTCTTTTTACCTTTTAGAAATCAGAACATGTATTTCTTTTGAGAAAAGACAAGCTCAACCCATATTCTGGAAACTGCCTATACTTCGGGTACTCTGAAAATTAAAAAAAACTATGTTTTCATTCAACATACCAATTAGAGGGATATCATGAGAAATTTCAAGTTTATCGTATCGACCAATTTCAAAATAATTATCATATAAGGCATTCAAAATTGAACAGCTCAAAATGGGTCCAGACGATTTTCAGGTAGACGTACCTGAAAATTTAGACACTAAAGGCATTAAGTCAACAGTGTAAGTATTTATGCAAAAGTCAAAATTATAAGTTCGTAGATAAGTTTAATTGCATGTATTTCATGCGAGAAAGTTTCTATTTTTCCATGTACAAGCTAGGGAAAGTGTTGTATTTTCATCGTTTAAGTTCGAAGAAATAATATACACAAGTTTTGGATTTTATTTTTATTTTTCTGTATATTACTTACAGTGACAAATAAGGTTGATTCAGTAAAATCTGGTGTTTATAATTTTTTTTTTTACTACAAGTTCATCGGATCACCTGTAACAGAGAAAGAATAATTTATTTTTCTTGATCCCCTGGTCGAAAGTGCGTAATTTCGCTATTGTTTTCGATAGCGAAAGAAGAGCATTTAACCATACACAGACGTTTCGCCACTGACAGCAGCTTTCGCCACGCATGCTTTCGAGCGGGTAGCTACACAACTGAGAATTTGGTTAATAGCCTGTTCGAAAAGCTTTTTTAACGTATTGAAGGTTATCAATTTAAAAATGGATACACGTGTTTTATTGAACGATCGAATGTCCTCATCTGATGAGTCAGAAGATGAAGAAGAATTATTCAGAAAATTTGACGAAGAAGCAAATAGTATTATTCAATCTGAAACGTTGCCGAAAAAATCAGGAGAACGGTATTTACTCGTCTACGAAACGTATAAAGATTGTAAAATTAAAAATCAGAAGTCGCTTTCGAACTCAGAAGAAAATAATTTAGTTGTATATTTTACCGAACTTAAAGAAAAATTGAAGCCACCAACGCTTTGGAGCATATGGTCAATGTTGAGAACAACTCTAAATGTGAAAGATAACGTGAACATTAGTGAATTTTTAAATTTGAAAGCGCTATTAAAAAATAACAACAAAGTTTATAAACCCAAGCAATCTCTGACACTGAAGTGGAATGAAATTGAGCAATTCCTTAATAAAGCACCAGACCAAGTTTATTTAGATAAAAAGGTAAATAACTGTAATTATTTTCTTATTAATTAATTGTGCATATCATTATTAGTGCGTGAATTCGTCGCCTTGCGCGCGTACGTACGTATTTTATAATAGTATATTATGCACCTAGGGAGTAAAAATAAAGAATGTCTCAAATCGCATGTAATTATCGCCCGAGCCGAAGGCGAGGGTGATAAATATGCGATTTGATGCATTCTTTATTTACTCCCATGGTGCATATACGATTTTTTTTCACGCACAACCTTAAAACGCCAACTGTCTATTCCATTCCAGGGAATAAAGTTGGCACTTTATGGTTGGGTGTGAAAAAAAAATTTTGAATTTATTATAATATATTAATTCGTTTTAAGCTATTTCTCGTTTAATTCTTATTGTACAATAATTTCAGGTTATTCTTGTATTTGGAATTTGTGGTGGACTTCGGTGCTCAGAATTAACCAATTCGAAAATTCATGACGTTAAAGATGAAGGCAATAGATTCATCGTATCAGTATTTAGAAGCAAGACTAACCATGCGCAAGAATTCGTCGTGGGAGAACTTTTCTATGACAAGGTGAAGAAATACATTTCACTCAGACCGACAGAAAAATTTACAGACAGATTATTTATTCAGTATAAAGAAGGAAAGTGCATTCGACAAGTCATCGGTATCAATAAAATTAGCGAAGCTCCTTTTACCATCGCTACGTTTTTAGCTTTAGAAAATGCTAAAGATTATACTGGACATTGCTTTCGACGGACTGCTGCTACACTTTTATCAGAATCCGGTGCAAACATGCAAATGATAAAGCAAATGGGAGGATGGCGATCGAACAACGTAGCTCAGCTTTACATTGAGCACTCAAAAAATAATCGTCAGAAGATTTTTGATGGTATAACACACGCAGCTAAATTACCCAAAATGAATTTAAAACCATCAACTAGCTCAAACAGTGGATTAACTGAAATGAATGCAAGACCATCCAGCAGTAAAGAAATTATATCTAATCATGGAACTACATGTAATGATTCATACGAATTGAACTGGGATGATTTCTCTGAGAACTTTGATTTAAATAATCTTCAGCGTCCAACAGGTGAGCAAAAAATACATTATTTTATTGCAGGCTAATTTTGCATTTCCGTAAGGTCCATTTTTTGATTAATTATTAATATTTTTTTCAGGCAAAAATGAAATACAGCAAAACTGCAAAAGATTCTCGTCTCATCCTCCAATAAAACTACGTTTCAAATCGTCGAATAACCCCATGCAACCGGTAACCAGAAAACGAAAAATTTCTTCGGAGGATCAACGTTTGCAAGACGTATCTACTCGTACGTCTATAACAGAATCAGCTGCTGACTACAAAAGATGCATTTTCAATAATTGTACCTTTAATAATTGTATTTTCAATAATTGCTCATTTACGTTTTCCCAAACTCCTAATAAAAATAAATAAAAAGATTTATAGTTGTATTAAATTTATTTATTAAAATTAGGCGTTCTATGATTTCGATGCCCCCCCCCCGACCAGCAACACTCACTCTGCTCGTGTCGCAAATATCGGGGCGGGCATCGAAATTTAGACATTCAAGTCAACCAATCACTATCAGAGCAGATAAGTAAAACTTGTAATGTTAAGGTACTATTTTCAATTATAAAAACGCACTTTCGACCGGGCATCAAGAAAAATAGTATACGGTATACGAGACGAAAGTTAAAGGCCCGTCACTGCGTGAAGTGCGCCCTCGGCTTCACCTCGGGCGCAAACTTTACGCAGTGGCGGAACTTTAGCTTTCATCTCTTATACCGTAATGTACTATTAAAACAAAGAATCATGTTCTATTATCATAAAGTTAATTTATTTGAAGATAATTAAAATATACGTATCTGACAGAGTGAAATCCATTGATAGTATTTTGATCCTAATGCTATCTTTCCTGTAAATGCATGTTTTCACTTGAAACTTTTTTCAGGTTCTAGATTAAACGTTATTGCACACGCGTAGTATGAGTTTTAGGGGTTTTTAACGCAATTTGAATAATATAATTTGTGATAAACTTGGAGATCCACGTGGAGGTTATAAATTAGCAGATACCAATAGTAGATTAGTACTTCAGGTTAGACATAGTTATAGTACGAAAGTGAGTTGGCACCAAGTTATGGGGATATAGAGATCCCTATAACGAAGCTATGAAGTATTAGTCTACTGCTGATTTCTGCTAGATTATAACCTTCGCGTAGATCTCCAAGTTTATCATAAACTATATTATTTAAGTCGCGTTACAAACCCCTAAAACTCATACTACGCGTTAGATATTTCTTTTTTGAATAATAATGATCGAAAAATAACTATTTGCTGTACAGACGGTGTTGAAAAAATAACTATTATTGCAATAAACTTATTTAGTTGATGTTAATGGTTCTTTGTAATTTAGGTATTATGTACCATTTAAAAGTAGTGAAATCTTCCAGCATCCCCGCCCCAATAAACCTTTTAATGGCTGGCAAGTATAAGGTCGTTTATTCCTGTAAGCATTAAAGATTAATTTTATAACTTTTGATAAACTTAATGTCACAAAAATTCTAAGAGTTTACTTTATCTATACCGTTATTTCATTGTTTTAATCAAAGTTAATTTTCGAACTCTCAATTTCGAACCCTTATATGGTAAAAATTCAAATATATCTATCTATGAAAATATTAACGCGTAAACATCTTCACGTTAAGGGTCTGTTGGTTAGATACTGTTTTGGAAATTTTTTTCAGAAATTTTGGAATATTCTTCTGAATACAATATTAGTAATAGTTTTAAGTTTAATTTTACAAAAGTTTTCTTAGATTTCAAAAATATCGTCACTATGCAATTGATAATGAATTATTTACAAAATATCTTACTACATAATTTAAGTATTTACACGTATGCGATAATAATTAAGACTCTACACTTATTGTATAAGTTCAAAAATATAGTCTCATGAAGTATGAGTAGAAAATTAAGTATCTGTTGGTTAGACTACCATTTGTTTAGTGTTACTTCTCCTATACCTTCGATTTTACATAAATTTCAATTTCAATGTTAACAGTAGTATATTATGTAAACCGTTATGGGGAGTCAAAACAAATCACGTCACACCTCCATAACGCTCTATCTTATCTTGTGACCCGATACCCGAAGCCTTGATACCCCCTGGCGCCACCTTATCATGTAATTTGACACCTATTGGCACCACCGCCATCTTATCATGTAAACAATCGATTATGATAATTTTTATGACCTAAAGAAAGATAAGATAACGATTACACCTCAAACAATATATTTATTTATATAAACAAACAGGATACAATGTAGTTTGAAACTGACTCTATCGCTCGATGATGGTAGATTGAAAGGATAATATTATCCTTTCAGGATACAATGTAGCTTATCTTACGAGGTAATTAAGATAAACCTTTATCACATAAACAGGTCGTTATGATAATTTTTATGATATCAGCAAAGATAAGATAAGTTTATACATCAAACAAGTAGGTTACATTGTATTAATTTCAATACCAAAGATAAAATAATGACATCATCTTGGGGATTGCGTAATCTGGTTGCGTAACTGTTCGTGCAAGCGTTTTGACTCAATGACGCATGAGTCGGCCATTTTGATCGACGTAAGAGAAGATTTTAACGAAATGACAACTTTTTTATTATTATTCTCCATAATTATTGTAAGCTTGATATTTTGAGTCCTTTGTGGAATCGGTGCTTGGTTGAAATGGTTTATAACCCTGGTGTTTAGGGTAAGATCCTATATTTGGGTAGTATTGTGGAAAGTGTCCACCGGAGCTAAGCCGGTACTCCACCTCCTTCCTCTCCTTCGCCTTAGTTTTTTTACCCTTCTCCATGATGCGATGTTGATCCGGAGATAGTCCTCGATACAATGAAAAACGATTTACAGTTATAGGATATTTATACTGGTTTGTAGGAATTTAAGGTTAGAATGACACAAGAAGAAATGAAGATTAATATTTTATGGCTTATTACGAGAAAATAAAGCATGTGTAGAGTGCGCAATGATTAAAAGTAACATATTGAATATTTACGATTTAACTATAGCGACGTAGACATCCTTATATATTTCCAACAAATTAAAAGCAGATATTTCAGATAAAATTATGTTCAAACATTTCTAATCAACACTTTCTTTACACTTTTCTGTAGTTGTTATTTTAATATTGTGGTAGTACATCGCATAATACTGTTGAAACGCTTCGTAGGTCTTTAACATAGTCGACTTTGCATTTTCGATACCGTCAACTTTAATACATCCAATTACGGTCTTCTCATTAATATCATTCACTTCACCGGTATAATCTGCAAGTTTTTTAGGCGTTCGCTAATGCACTGCGAGACAACTTTCAAACCGTCAAAAGTGACTTTTTGCATTCATATAGATGGTTGGACGTGTGATGCTTTTTGTTTCTTAGCCCTCAGAGGTTGATGGCGAATGTCGTCCACATCAGCAACAGCACTAGTACCAGCAGCGGCGGCGGCAAGATCAGTAGATGGAGTAGAGTTAGTACTGTACACTACGTCGTCATTTTCTTCGTCGAATAAAAGATTTGGAAAAAGAGATGTTCCAGAAGGTCTTTCTTCTATCAATATCGATTTTGTATTGCACGAAGTAGTAAACATGAGATCGTGATTCTCCACACACCTTTGTTGGACGACCGCACTCACTTTGGAACCTGTACGCATCTTGGAAATAGGTGTTTATTAGATCAAAGTAATTTTTGAAAACTGCCCAACTGGCCACATCGAATTGGATTTGAAGCACGCAGTAGCCGTGGAGAGTTTGACCACTGGTTGGAATTTACCCTCGTGACACTCTAATCCAACAGAGATTTTTTTTTAATTCGACTTGTTAATGGCGTACGACGTAGACAGCAACATGTTCGGCAGAATATTCTGCATACGAGACGGACCACTTTCACTTGGTTGAACCATGGTTGCAGCAATCTTTACGATATACAGATACAATCGAGAAACACTGTGTAGCTGACTCGAGACAACTGACTGCTGCTCTTCAGTCATGCAACGTTTTTATACAGTACCCGAAGAAAAGACCCAACTACTTTAAAATGATGTAAAGAGAAGCAGTGGGAGAAATTTCTCTACGTGCATTCTCAGAAATATAAAAGCGATAATGGAGTCACCAACCGTGAAAAAAGCTAAGGTTACATTTCAGTGGAATTTAAAACAATAACTGACACCGGATATCATTATCTGTTCTTAGAAATATGCAAGGAATGTGATGTAACAGGAAAAGAAATGTATCATATTAATATTATAACCGTCAATAGATTCCTGCACGTGTATCGTATTCGCAGCATCCAGAGTTGCCAATTGTCAAAGATCTCAGATTACATTTCTCCGAGAATAGACTGCTTATCAGTAACAAGTTAACATCACGGCGATAAATTCCATTGTATTTTGATGATGATGACGAAATAGGATAGAGGTGTAAATAAGGTTCTAGAAATGAAAAAATAGTTAATTGAGAAAGATTACATTTTATTCATAAAGTTGACAATTAATAATTAATACGCATACGCGTAGTACATGATTGATTACAAAATCCAGAGCCAAGAGAGGCTTCTTTGCCAAATCTCTTAACATTTCTCGAACGTGCAATTTTGTTTCGCATCAGCTTTTTATAAAAATTCACGACTAGTGTATCACTATTACGGGAATCTTGTGAAAAGTTATGACCAAACGCGTTTAAGTTAGGTAAACTAACCATATGGTAAAGAAACATAACGCAATACTGACCACACACTTGCGAATCGAAGCTTTGTAATTTTTTTCTATTCCACTGATATCTTTTAGAATTTCTTCTGAGTCTGTTAATATGATGTTGGGACATTGGTGGTAATCCGTAACTGTCAAAATATGTTCCGTATCCATTTTTGTCTACAAAAATAGCTACCCAGTGAATTCCTCTCTTTGTGTGGTCGTCTGTATTTACAATGATGGCTGAGGGATGCTCCATAACATTTGGTATTCTATCTACAGCGTATACCCCAACCGTCCTGGCAGCTAATGGCTCGAGAGCTCGCATCAATTGTTGTGTATTCATTTTGTTTAACATCCATCTACTTCGTCTTCAGCATCGTCATCATCGTTTTCAGAAAAGTGTGTAGCAAAGATAAATGAGGAGCTGGGTCTGCGTGTGTGCAGCTTGCAGTACAATGCGTCACTAAACTGCTGTGCTGAAGTCGCCTTTATATCTACTGCTATAAGATGTAACCACTTACGTAGCAAATATGCCATGTGTAAAAATACGTATAGCCACTTTTGCTACTTGTTGTAAATTAAAATTCAAGCTTTCGATGGTGGTATCTCCCTCGTGCCACCGAATTCCATGATACTGATTGGAAATATATTCGTTGGATCTTTTAATACCAAGCGGTAGTTCTTCTTTATGGGGCTCCTTGATAATCCAGTGATCGACAACTCTATGTTTTAATCCAAGTACAGCCACTTCTTTAGGAACAAAACGATTCTTAATGTCTCTTAAACCCTGAATGTTAATAACGTAATCCATGGTGAAAGTGTAAGTAGAGGCAGTACTTTCCTGCTCAGTTTCTCAGAGAATACTGAAACGAAAATTGAAAGACTTTACCAACAATACCATAGAGGCGCTGCTGCTACTTTTTCCCTACCATCATATCTTCCACCACATCTATCACGTTAGAATTAAGCATTAAAATCTATTATGATTTGTCGACTTGCATCTATCTCCAAGACATTATCGTATTCTGCGTAAAGTATAGAATTGATTGTTGTTGTCAGAGCTGTTTCAAATTTTATCTCTATACGAACACTGCGGTGCTTGATTAGATTCCAATGAAATGGTGAATTTGCTGATAAATCAGGTGTTAGATTGAAAGCGAAAAGTGTAAAGCCATCGGAGTAAGTACGTCGACTGATAACTAATGATTCGTTTAGAAAATGAATTCCAGTCCCAGAGTACAATGTATGAAAACAGTCGACATATTCTCGGCTGTCGCCCGTAAAGCGAGGCTGCAAAGGTTTACTCGGGATCTGCAACTCCATCCACGTAAAGCGAAAGATAGTTTACATTAAAATCTTGGAAATTAAAAGAGTTGAGTTTTCTGTTTCTATTATGGAATGGCGACCTTTGACAATATCTGCATACGAATACTTATCATCGTATGTGCAAGATCGAGATAGTCGTTACCACCTGGAATGACAAATTCCAGTGGCCCATCGTCTGTCAGCGATGAAACTGGTTTATAAAGAATAAATTGCGAGCTTTCCACAGCGATCTGCGTAGGCGGCAGTGTAAATAAATCTAATTCAGATTCCATGCATTCACATGAATTTGCATGTAGAAAAGCCATATTTATTATGTACTTCCAAAAATGTTGGCAAGGGTACGTGGTTTTCGATTCTTACTTGTAGTTTTTCCTTTTCTTCTTCCTCTTTTCACCTTACTAACACCACACTTTTTATTCTTCGTCTTATTCTTTGTCTTCCACCTATTCCTCTTCTTGACACGACAACTTTTTACGCTGATGCGCACAATTGAACTGTACTTGGACAATTGACGCTTGCGCTTCTTTCCACTCTTCTTATATCCTGAACCTTTCATTATTTCGGCAATTTTATTAGCGGCTTTATGCTTGAGTTTTCGACCAGATTCGCATACACGCATATTAACTGCTACTTTAAAGTTTACTCCGTGATTTCCTACATCATCCAACACATTTATACATGCTCTTATTGCTTCTTTACCCATGGCTTTAGCACCACTTGTAAGATAAGGCAGGACTTTTCGAAATAATCCGCTCAAAAAGTTACCTATTCCTCCATGTCCTCGCTGATAATTAGATCCCATGTATACGCGTCGTACTCCGCCTTCACCAATTTAATCGGCATAGTAATCTCCGTAGTAATCCATTTTTAACGTGTGCGTTTAAAGTGAAGTGTTACAGTCAACGTTCCTTACTCGAATGGTATATATTTACCATTTTGATCCCTGATATCTATTATTATATTTTGAAATGTATTATTTACAACAGGTATGAAATTTCCAGGTGAAAATTGTTTCACCATAGTTGTACCAAACTTATAGGAGGAATTATCGAGCGTTACTATACGTAAAAATTATGCCTGTATATCTCCGATAGTGTATGGAATAAAAATATCCGAGTAGACGAAAAAATGGTCTGTTCTAGCTCTCCCCAAGCAACCCGGTCTATTACCAACAACACTTGCATTTTTCGTTCCGTCTAAAGGAATCAGAGGTATAATGTCGTACTTCGCAAATTCGTCATTCTCAAGGCCTAAAACACGTGTGATTATTTTGCTAAAATTGAAATAATGTATCTGAGCACTCGCAGCTTTTTCGTAACTTGTAATGTCCTCTCTTTTATGCAGCTAACTCAATCTGAAGATGAGATGCAGGTATGCTATTTATAGCGTCAGCAAGATCTGCAAGACTATTGTAAACACCCGCTGGAAAGGTGTAGTCGGTGAATAAAAAATCTGGCAAGTCTGTCAAATATCGTGGTGCACTTCTCTTTCTTTTATGTGTTATTGGCTGTTTTGTATCTGCATACACTGGATATTTTCTATCACTACGTTTAGCAAACAATACAATCATCTTTTTGAATGTGTTCCATCGTGCATGGTATGTGAATTTCCATTAGCGCTATAGACCAGTTTCCTTGCAGTCGAATTTCGTCTGACAACTGTGTATTGCAACACGTCGTAGTATTATCCGGAAAATATTTCATACTACTGTTGCTTGGTAATACCAAATAAAACTCTTCTTCAGCCATGCTTAAAGACTCGTAATATCACTAATTCTTCAGGATAGAAAAATCCATCGACTACTTCACCCTCTAAATCACACAGTACGTGTAGAGATTTTGACGGTGAGAAATACGTGAAACTTTGAAGGTCTCTTCGCTGTAATTCTTCTCGTAACCTTTGTCGAAGGTGCCTTTCGTTCGACTGATACGTACGTGGTCGCCGATCTTGTATATATTTACTCTAGGTTTTTTCCGCTGACTGAGTGCTCTCTTTTGCAAATTTTGTCTAACCACAGCTGCATTACCAACGTTCACCGCTGCTGGAACCATTTTAATACCACTGTGCCCCGTGTGATTATATGCATATACGATATTCTGAATAACATCGATATATCTGTGCGTATTTTTATGAGTAAAATTTCTAAACATGCGTTCCTTGAGTGTGCGATTTAGACACAGCACTACTACGACTGCTTTAATATCGGGATTACGAGCAACTCGAAAATTTATATCCCGTTGTTTCAAATAATTTTGGAAATCTGATCCAACAAACTCTTTACCCCTGTCTGTCTGTACGAGAACAGGACCACGGCCATCGGCTCTTTTCAGCACCTTATCAAAACCGACTACGACACTTTTAACGCTTTTATCACGTAGAGGCTAGATCCAAGCGTATTTTCTGAGAATGTCCATTACCACTAGTAAATACGCAAAATTATTATTGTACGTTTTGAGCGATTGCATGTCGCATAAACCCATCTCCCAGCAATCATCGACATTGCTAACGTTGTACATTAGTCTAGGGAATTTTCGTCTAACAAATCTGTGTAAAGGGTAGGCATCTTGATTGCTCACCCACTTTTTAATGTCATCGCCATCTTCTTCTTTGCATTAACTTACTCTTAGTAGGTTACGCGCACCTGCGTATTCAGCCTCGTGCTCGGTGTTAAAGTATTGATTTTTGTAAACCATGTTTAAATATTAAATGACATCCACTTGTCTTCAGCTGATTTTCTTGAATCAGATTTCTTTTTCTTGTTTAAACGTACACTGTAACGTCTCTGTGAAGCGACAAGCCTGGCAGCTTGCTCCAAGGTGTCAATACTAACGGCACTATCCCGCTTATTTGAAGGAATTTTATTCAGTACACGCTTAAAGTTTTCACTGATTTTCTATACAGTAGGATTATTAATGTATTTAGACGGAGTATCGGACGTTGCTATAAAATTAGCAAGTTGAAATCTTCCAAAAGGTTCTTCACGCGGTTTGCTCTGCACAACATCCTCAAGCAGTTCTATAATATTTGACTGTGGTATGATTTTGTTGTCATTACTGACAGTGCCTGAATTATCCCATTTAATACGATGCGACACTGCTGCTAATCTCCAATACTGCAGTAATAAACGTGCTTTTCTAACAAGACCCTTTGAAATACCGGTGAGAATCGCTTCATCCGACAAGGGGCTGAGTGTATCCTCGATTTCATGCTCTGCGTCGATTGCATGAGCATCTGCTAAAAACTCCTGACGCTCCAAAGTTTTAATATGTAGATATCGTCTTAAAATTTGTAAATATTTTCGAAAAGAGTATGTCATACATCTCTGCATCGAGCCGTGATAAATTGTCACCTCGCGTCTGCACTGTTTGCTCCAAAGCATTACTAGTCATTGTCGATACTACTTCTTCTTCTTCTTCTTCTACGCTTTTCTGCTTAACAACTCTATCGTACGTTTCCTCTGGTACAATAATCATTTTACGTGCATGTTCCATTTTTCTTTAATTTGCAGAGGTACCAAATATTTTCGACAGCAGTGCACCGATTATAGGCGCAAGCAACATTGGTAAAAAAGCACCAACGTCTTGAATAATGACACGTCTCTTCTTTTTCCACTCTGATTTATTGGTTCTACCCTTATTTAATAATTTTCGCAATATCTTTTTCTGCTTTTTCAATTTTTATTTATGAGAATTTTTTATTTTTACGACACATTGCAATACGTTTAATGCACACTCGCATATACTTTTGATGAGTTTTTTATCTGCCGTTCGTAACAATGCAATTCGTTGCTGACTGTCAGCGTGACAGAGAGCATACAATACGGCTACACACTTTTGAGTAAAATGTTTTGGTAGACAGCCACAAGATGTACCTTTTCTTTCATCATCATCAGTAGCAGCAGCAGAACCAACTCTACCGTCAACACCAATTCTTGCTTCTTCTACTTCTTCCACGTTCAAGTCTATGCGATGCTTTCCCCGCCATAGTTGTGCTCATACTGACTTGATGTGCATAAAGCAGTCTATTTTTGTCGGCTTTTCTTTTTCGGTACGTATGCGTAACGTAGTTTATCGTCAGGAAAAATGCAAGTTCGTAAACGAAATTCTTCTTCCGTTGATTGCTTCAAATCTAGCAAAAGATAACCATGCGGAATCGCGGTGCTATCGAGATATGCTTCTTGCAAAAATTTAGGATCCTCAGGATAGACTTCGCGTGAGAGATACTGAATTTGTAAACGATCACGGGGATTTTTCAAAATTACGAGATAATTAGCATTCAGCGAAATGTCGCGTTGACCGGAACCTTTGTGAAAAAGATTCTGCGTAATAAAAATTACACTTAAATTTTTGTGAACAAATCGAGAATCACGTTGTTTGAAAATTCTCTCATTAAATCGTCGATAATTAATAATTTTTTCTTCTCGTTGTCTCGAGAGTAGTCCGTAGGTTGAGGTAAACCCTCGTTAAATTCAACAATCTTATTTCCACTACTACGACTGCTCTCACAGCCTCCTGGTACAAAGTCTGTCACGTATGCGTCTTGCCATTCAGCGTAATAGAGTAATATTCGATCAAACGCCACATTACACATCTGTGGCAGGTGGTGGAGAAAACGTTTGACAAACACAGTCTTTCCACAACCTGTAGGACCACTGACGATGCACGTAAATGGATGCTTGAAGCGTGTATCCATTTCTCCTCTTTTTTTTATACTCTATAAAACATGACGATACTAGCAAAAATTAGCGTAAATTTGACAACGCGCGGGCGGCGGCGGCGGCGCGGCAGACGTTGAATAAGCTTATGCGACGTGTGCTGAAAAATCAGCTGATTACCGCTGTTTAAGCTAATCAATGCCGGAACAGCTGCATGGACGCGGCACTGGTAAAATAAGCTCATGTAACGTGTGCTGAAAAATCAGCTCATCATGTAAGCTAATGAACGCAAGAGCAAAAGCAAAGTTGAAGGATAAGCTAATTTCTGTTCAGACTAGTGTTCTCATCGATGACAAAATACATACTGAATGTAAGAGAATGCTTAAGGATAGTTATATATTAGAAAATAATGATGTACATTTTTTATTTATTTTATTATCAGAACATAAAATAACTTTACATTGATTAATAGTTCTTATACCCAAAAGGCAAAGATTTACGCATTATAATATTTAAGCGTCGTTTTTTTAATACAACACAACATATCTTTGATTTGTTACGCGTTACAACCTCGTGCATTTTAGTTTTAAATTTCAATCGTATTTTATCGTGTTCATCGTTTATTTTCTCAGATTTCTCATCATCGTTCGCAAACGTTTCGCTAACTAAATTCTTTATAATCTCAATATTAATTTTTTGCCCATTAGAATAATTTAATGAAATTCCATTCACTTTACAACATTCGGTTTCACTATCCTTATTCGGACTTACAGCTATGTATGCATAAAACTTTGGTCCACCAGAAACAAAATTGTCTATGAACGTGTGTTCTACGTAAGAAGAGAGCTCATCAGTCATGTCCCCCAGCTTTGATCCAGTAAAAGGTCTGTATTTATCAGGAGCATCGTAGTGTGATATAAATATACAAGAATCTGTATCGTAATATAGAATACGATCACCCAAATTCTCTAGGTGTTCATACAGTTTAGATGCGCTTGGGCAGTCGTGAAAGCCGCGATCACAATACTCGTATGTGGCGCTGGAGTTACAGCCTCATCTCTGTATTGCCAGTTGACGTACAATATATCATTGTTAATGGTTAGCAAATCGTTAACCTCTCTTTCGGGACACGTCAACAATTTTAAGAGAGCCTCGCGTGATTTTACTACTTCTGTCTGCTTTAAATTACTTCGTTGACCAAATTTACCCCAAAAAGAATTTAAACAGAGTTTAGCGACTGCACGTAAGCCAGAGTTCTTTTCAATATTATCCCTATCCAAAAGTATACCCTCATCGCGTTGATATTGCTCAATGTAACGAGCTTTTGTTTCTTCATCGTTACACCAAGAAGGCCAGCCACTGGCTTCTTGCTTAATTTTTAAAAAAGTATTTACGTATTCTGCGAAAATACCTCCGGTGCCGTCATTCTCATTATAACGTGTCATTTCGTATTGCCAGATAATGTAAATGTTTGGAACGATGTAGCCGAGTTGAACAGCTTTTCGCAATTCATCGGCAACCCAGGCATCGGTAAATTCACGCATTTTTAGGTCTTCGTGATTGCACGCACTTTGCTGCAGTTCCTCGCAACATGTGCGACAAAGTGCAAAAAGAAGGCGTCCGTGCATTTTAATAGGTAACAGTAGCATGTACAAATTGTGTGGTGGTAAAACTGTACATTTAACTAAACCCTCAACTTTAGCGAGGTTATTGTTATTACCGTTCGTTAATCTATGACTTTCGTTACCAATTCAAATCTGCGGATGCCTCAGGGGATACTGACCTTTTACATACATACGGATATAGAGAACATATATCTGTCTACTCGATTTTCTCATTATCTCCAATAGTGTACTCGGTGACTATATTCTCGGTTCTACCTCCGAAAAAAGCATCGCGTGGATTCAACGTTATACGACTCATAACAGGATGATGCGTTACATAGTCGTCTATTTCACGATTTGCTCCTTTAATTCCATCGAATGTACATTTCCACATCTCTCTTACCTCGTATCCAAGAGCTTCAATCTTTTGAATTTTTCGAAATGTGCTCTCGTACGTTTCATCCATAGTTCGACCGTAAGACATTTTTTTATCACGTTTCCTAGGAAAACAAACACGGCAACCGTGTTTGTTTATAACCTATAACCCTATAACCCTATAACCTATAACAGCCTTGGTACTCGAAAACTATACATTTTCCACCATTTTCATCTGGTAAATAACCGTCTACGCGAAACCCTTCGGGTAACATGAATTCACGGGTTCTTCCAGCGTGTATGATTTCCCGAGCAATCTCTCGCTCGCATTGCAACAACCACTGAATAGATTTTTGCGAATGTTTGTCAGCGCGACGATATCCACCGGTAGGAATTCTCCCTATTGTTTTGTCACGTAAAAAGTTTTTCCTATACACAATAGAACATGCTGAAGCTATCGTTGTTGCTTCTGTAACTGGACAAGTATTTCTACATTTTATAAAAAATTTTCTAAATGCCATGTAGGCTAATCTTAAAATTTCTACATCCATGCGACAATATTCTACTATTTCCTGTTTAAAATCAAATTCATGAATATTACGACTTTCTTCAGCGTACGAAGTAAAAAACGTTTCTCGGTCACTCGAGGACATCGAGTCAGGTGCATAAAACCTTGAATCTGGTAAGGGCCCAATATAATCTTAATTATCTATAGTATTAAAGAGATATCGGAAATAACCTTTCTTTCTACCCGATGGTAATGCAAAAGCTTGAGGAAGAGCACTCAATTTCATGTCAAAATAGTTTACGCTATCGATAAATTTTGTTTGGCCACATTGAAGCATAATTATATTTTGACCGTTTAATATAACGTTTGGTACTATTGGTGTGTTTTCGACTATTTCTCGTAAAATAAATTGAGCGTCGAAGCCCCGCGAGTTGTGAGCGATGCAAATTATCTGACCAAAGCTAGTTTTTTCACCAACTATCAATGCTATTAATTGCTTAACCGGATCGGTATGAAATATATGTTCTCTTGTTCCACATGTATGGCATAATACATTTATATTTTCCTCATTTATACAGTCATCGCAGACTTATTGGACAATACAAAGATTCGGAATATGTACTTTTATGTTTTCATGCTCATGGTAAGCCGAATCTTGCCGCGTCTCAAAATCATAGAAAATGAATAGATTTTTCTTTGGTGTTTTACGATTAAGCTGTGCTCTAATATTACGACAAATAGGTTGAATATAGCATAAGTCATTCACGTTATGACGGTTATGGTATAAAGTACAATAATTAATACCGCATTCGTGCTTTGCTTTATAGATATTGATACGCTTACAACACATGGTACATACCTGTACCACATCACATACTTTTTTGCGATTTTTTTTATAAGAACCATCTGTTCTGTGCTGATCAAAACATTGCTGCCCAAAAAATCTCTATTACACTTTCGCAACGTATAGTGTCTACATCTTTGATACACGGTGGTTGACAAAAACACATATTACACCTAGCTGTACACCTATGATCATCTACAAGTCGATAGTTTTTATTACATTGTTCGCAAAAAAATTACTGCGCGCAAAACCAGCTAAGTTTACTATCGTTTCGAAATGACGTCTTTGTGCATCATATAGTAGATATATAATGTCAAAATCATTGGTATTTATCATGGGTCTACCATCGAAAAAAGCTGATACACCGCTACCAAAAGTTTGGTTATTATATACTACAATAGCAATTTTTTACTGTAAATAATACTCTTGATATCCTCCTATTTCGCGTATTCCACAACCATTTTCAGGAATGATCACACCCGCTTGTACTGTAAGTAGATTCGCGCGCTCTTTCTGCATAGAACGTCTATTGTCTCAAATAGTTTGCCACTGTCTACTAGATTCGATTGAAGGGTTATTTTTTAAAGTAATTTTCGCCTCTCCGACAACCAAGGCTCTTGGCAAACATAAATTATCGTTATTGTTTATAGAAACTACTGATCTTTGACCTACTGTATCAACGCTTAAGGCTTTTTTTCGGCCTCTACTACCGTTCGGTACATTTACAGTAGTTATGGTCATAATAAAACTATCTTCGATTTGAAAATCTTCATTACTTTGCGAAAGACCGCTAATTAAGCCCCATACATCGTTATAAAAAATTATTAACTGTTCGTAAAGACAGACCCGCGGGACCTGTGCGAAATTTAAGCTTCTTACAGAAATACCGATCATACCATTTTGATTACATAATGACATTATATAAGCATAAATATTTCTAATAGAAAATTCTAACCATACTATAGGATTGGTGACACCATCTTCTGGTGGTGGTTTTATTTTTAATACGAGACGTCTACCCTCTAACTTATATTTTGCTACATAATGCGCGTTATTTTGAAAAACCTCGAATCGCTTACCAGGAGGTTGCAAATCTTCATTTTCTTCTTCTTCTTCTTCCTCTTGAAGTTTAACATCCATAACCTGATGAACTTCCCCTTCTTGTTCGGTGGCAGTCTCCTCCTCCTCATCATCATCATTGTGATTTGAGAAATTATTCGTACTCGAATTTTCAAAAAGATGTTCATTGGATACTATTTCACCGTCATGATTATCATCATCATCAGCATAACCCTATAACCCCCTAACCCTATAACCTTATAACCCTATTACCCCCACCAATCTGGGTTGATACAGCTTTCATCGGCCTCGTAATCAGTAGAATCAATGTCGCTGTTGTTGTGTGAAGATGAGGATGTTGATAAGGGATAATTTTTTCATTCTATTACATCATGTTCAATATAATTTTTTAATTTTTCGATTTTTAAAAAATGTTTGTTGTCAAAATTTTTTTATGTACCGTATAAATTATAAATTATATTTTTTAAATGTTAAGCGAAATATTTTTTAAAATTTAAATAACGTTACGTAACAATATTTCCGAGTTAAAAAAGTGGCACTGACATATTTTAAAAATTAAAAACAAAATTTGTAATTAAAAAGTATATTCTACTTTATTAAAATAATATAAATAAATCAAAATTTATAAATAATGACTATTATTTACAAAATTAAAATTAAGTTTTAAAATAATAATTATTTAAATGTTCAACAAAAATTTAACCTGTTATAGCTAATACATTTAATTTATGAAAAAACAAAATTTCAAAAAATGCTTAAACGAGATTTGAACATGCATTTCTCAGCATGCAATCTGTGTGACAGCATTAAGTAGCAGCCGACACATTACAAAAATGTGATCGATTCCACGTGCAAACTGTCACCTACAGTACAGAAAACGATCAGCTGTTTTCTCTTTTTAAATGACAAAGCATGCAAAAATATATATATGACTTATCATTATTTTCCTCAAACATTGTCATCAGTCGATGCAGCACAGGTAGATGCGCTATTCCAATCTGCATACAATGTTCCGCAGCACAGCGCGTAGCAAAATTCGAATTTTGAAAAATAAGTCGATGCAGTAGAGCAATTTTACGAGGTCCGCAGAAACTTAACAGCCAAGCGAATTCTCGGCTCATCTGCACAGGTGACATACGTTACAAAGTGAGACGCCATAACCTTGTACACCTTTGCCACACAAAATAATTGGTCTGAAGGCGATAAGTCACTTGCACCAAGAGACGACGCAACGATCTCTCAGCGTGACTATACTGTAACTGTTGAATATTGTATAAATATTATACTCTTTGCTTATGAGCGGAGACGGCTCAGTAGGCAGAGTGTCGGACTCGTGATCCAAAAGTTCTGGGTTCGATCCCGACTCTCGGCTTTTCTGTCATTGGGACACCTCTATGTTTACATACACCTGTATGTATATACTTAAGTGTCTTATAACGTCGAAGCTCCAGTGGTTCGGATTCCACTGTACACAATCTATGGATGTATTGTGTAGCTAAACTGTAGGTCCAGTTTGGGCGTGTGCAGTCCATGTGTGCGTCGAGCATATATATACGTATATCTGCTCGGGGCACAGACATGGCTAAAACATGCCTAGACTATAGGGAACTCCGCCGACCGGAGCCACAAGGTATACTCTAAAGGTATCACTGCGTGGAATCGGGCGGCGGGGAGGAAGGTACAGCATAATGGGCATCTGCCTCAGTGCTCGGTCATGGCACGTCCCCGAGCAAGGGCCGCCATGACCACCTCCACCACTACCAATCGGACCAATACTCTTTGCTTGTTATTCTACGAATTGATACTGGTCGCGCCATCTCTTGTATATATATGATTTTGTACATCGAGACAAGCGCGACTCCGAAAACGCGAATACGCGAGTATGTAAACACACATATATAGATATACACTATAGAGAAGAGCGCTCGCATATACTGTACTCGCGCTCATTCTCTCTCTCTCGCTTGTAAGTCTCGGAAGGAGACAGTCGTGTCCGACGACACATCACACATTGTAATAAAGTTACTTATTATTAAAAACAACCTCACTAAATTTTCCACCACTCCAACAGTAACGTTTCCATAGTTGATACTTGAGCAATAACCTTCATGGAACTGATGCTTCAATGCAAAAGACGCTACGTTTCTATACGATTTTAAACTCATAGGGTAGTAGGGATTTGGCATTTTTTTTCACGAGAGCATAATCAGATGTTTAATTTTTCGCATGCGAATATCCCTTTGGTGAATCTATTATACTCCTGGATAAATATAACACTCGTCTTCTCGAGTAAAACAATACTATCGTATATTTCGCTAATACCAACGGTCAAGCGGAAACATAAAAATTCTTTATATTAGCGTCCATTTACAATATTCAGAGCTTATATTGTTATCTAAAATAAATTTAAAAAACTTCGTTTAGATATCTGTAAAAGTACACGCGTAACGAATCTTAAGCCTCGATGTAGTGGAATTGCCAGTGAAGCGCAAGACTTAAGTTACGTATCTAAATGATTTTAATTAGTTTGTAAACTCTGTCGATCTCTTCGAGGTAATTACCTCGGTTTGTGAACTCTGTCGATCTCTCCGAGGTAATTAAAAGACAGAGCAAATTAAGCTCTAGCAAAAGGGACTATCTCTCCATCTCTCTCTAATAAATGCATAAATGTAGTAAATTTAGACTTTAGACCAAATTAAAAAAATTTTAGGAAAGATTGACGGTAAAAAAAGTAGATGGGAACATTCTATAGGATCTAGCGAACAAAACAGAGTAGGTGAGAAAAGCCCAAAAACATTCATTAGATGTGAAAATAAAACATTAGATGTTAAATAAAACTAAATAAAAATCAATCATGTGTATGGATGTATTGATTATAATTAATTGTTCATTGACTTTTATGTAAGTCAAATATCCTTGAAACTATTATATATTGAGTATATGACACCCGGGTGCGCTTTTCAAAGTATAAAATCTTGCTTAGTTTATTTTCATTATTATAAATGTTAAAACTAATTATATAGGGATACTCTATAGCATTTTCATAATATAGTACAATAAAATTTCGATGGATTATGCTAATATTTCACTGTTTTACCTAAATTTTTTGATGCATGAAACAAGTCCTATTGAATAAACTTATGTTTTTTTAATAAATAAGCTGTTATATTTATTTCTCACAGAGAAACCAAGGCCTCTGACATTCTGGGACATTCACAAGTTCTTTTATAGTGAGTTAAACTATCTTTTCAAATTTTTGTGGCTTCGATGTTGATGATCGATCAAGCTGAAAACTTGATTTTAAGGCTTAAAAGGTTTATACGTAGAAGCAAACATATATATACATGACTTTGCTAATATTTTTTCCTTAAGGGGTTATGACAGGGTTAAAACCTGAAAAAAAAGAAAAATGATTAGGGCTGTAAATTAATATATGTAGGTGCTCTAAAAACTACATTTTTCATTTAAAATATAAGTATTATACATCACTTTTATGCATAAAAAATATGCATAAAGTGAGTATAACATTTAAAAACAATTAAAGGTATTTACTTACCAAAAGTCTTGATTTTCATCAATTTTCTTTACTTGCCGTAGGTTTCTGAAGAAACCGTACCTTCAATCCTGGTGAACCAGACTGGAAAATCTTCCTTTAAGTCTGGTCACAAACTGAGATGAAGGGATTTCTGAAAAACACAAAATCAATATAATTAATTATACATACATTGACAATATTAGTAATTATAGTGAATGTTACATATGTAAACATACGTAACATTCACTTTCAACGTATCTTTTCCAATTCTGCTTCGCTCAGTTTGTGAGGAAACCTATCCCGAAGGTTTCTCTAAAATTTGAGCTCAATTGGTTCATCCGTTCCTGAGAAAACCTGCAGCAAGTGAATAAAAATCATGAAAAACCTAATTCTGAGTAAATGGCATTTAAAGTTTTACTTAATATTTAATAAAATAAAGTATACTTACAAATAATTTTCAACGTCTAGGCCAAATATAATCCAAAAGTAGCTGTCTGGGGATGATGACTGGAGAGACGCTTATTCAAAAAAGCTTCATTATGAAAGTTTATGTTCTCTGAAACACAAAATATGTAATAAGTGAAAAAAGGTTAAAATATTAAATCCAGTAGTTTTTAAAGTTTTTTATAATTCAAACTCAAAGTATGCTAAATTTTTGTGAAAAATTATTCAACATACTTTGAGTTAACGTATTCTTAATAAATATTTTATAAAAAATTCTAAATATTTAAAAATATACTTACAAATGCTGTTTCTCATCCACGTAGCAAAAGAGCAGAAGAAATGAACACTAGAAGCTAAAAAGATTTTGTCCAGATGTGATTGATAAAAAGTAGGTCAGAGAACAGCTGATCAGCTGTTGAGCTAACAGCAAGCCAGCAGACTCAAGCAGACTAAACTATCACTAATGTGCATGGTTATGAAAAAAAAAGAAAACTGGAAAACTGTCAGCTCTGCTCTGACCAAATTTTCATTTTATTTTGTAATGTGTGTATTGTCTATGTTGGATGAAAAGTGATATGAAGCTTGTAGTGAATGCTCGTTTCAGTGTTTCGTTAGGAGTGAGAAGTATAGGGGTTATTTGTGTAAATGTTTAGTGTGCCCCAGCTGAGTAGGAATCATCATCCGGATTATTCCTTTTCCTCTTAGCTTTTCGGGCTTCTAGTGTAGATTCCATTGCTCTCTTGTCTGACCAGAAAAGTCGTTATTCGTCTGCACTCTTGGCCCAGTCTACTGCAGAAGATCCCGGATACACATTGAAATTCTTGATCACCTGAAGTACTCCAGCTTTGCCATCATTGAAGGAAGCAACAGCAATGAAAATTCCAATCTCCAAGACTGTGAGGCCGCTGAAAGTTTCCTTGGGGAAGAGTTTTCAGATGGACTGGTTGAAGCTTTCGTTGCTGTTCTGGGTGAAGCCTCCAATGCATCTCTCCAGCAGGTCTACTTGCGTCAAGTCCTTGTATATTTGCTTGATTGCCTCCATAATTGCCATAGGAATCGTGTCTCCATGTTGGCAATTCTTCAGTTGTCCCTTGGCTTTGGCTGCTTGCCATTTACACCAACTGTCTGATCCTACTGGACAAAGGTGGTGTCTCGGCTCTTGTTCCGTTGAAGATTTATGATGGAATGTTGCCCAGATGGCATTGGACATTTCGTCAACAGAATGATGATGGCTTCGGATGGCATTACCATAATATGTTGTAAGTTGATCAATTCTTTGAGCTCTCAGACGGTTCTTTCCACCTATCCCTGCACCATCAGACAGTTTTTGGCCAGCCAAAGTTTTCTTCAGATTTCTCAGTCTGGTTCCCATTCTCTTCTGCACGTGTCCAACACATTCCTTCTTGATGATGAAAAAGTCTTCTCCATATGGCTTGGCATCACAGAGGGCCTTGTATACTTTTGAGTCGCCATCTCCTATGTAGCTCTTGTATATGATACCGTGTAATGCCTCTGATCTTTTGAACATTTCCACAATACCGTCTACTTCCATTTTTCCAGAACTTCCCTGATGATTGGCGGAGCACTGGTCTTGACGTGGTTCAAACCACTCTCTGTATTCTTCAGTGTCCTCCTCTTGATGTGATTCACAAGCCTTACAAAATGATTGTTTCGATGCCACATCAATCACATTGCCATTGTCGTTCCGGATCAATATTGATACTCCTTGAAATACTCCGGAAACCATATCACAACAATTCTCCTGAGTCTCATCCGTATTACATTTTTCTTGCATAGCTGCTTTCATTGACTCGGTAGCTACTCTTTGACTGGAAATTTTTAACTCATGATTGATAGTTCCAAAATGACTATGAGCAACTGGTGGTAAAAAATCCATGATTCCACAAAAGGTTTTTAAACCAGTGTGTCCATGGCCCAGAGCTCTCATTGCTAAAACTACTCACTTATTTATTTCAAAGGCATTACGCTTTTGAACAATTTTCCTACATGAGTCAATGGATTCAGCTTTACAGCAATTATTACAAGTCATAGATAGTTTGCTACCCAGGCCTCTGATATCAACTTCATTTAAAGTGATATCTCCGCCACAGTTTTTGCAAGCCAGAAATTCTTGTAATCCAGGCAGAAGTATAGAAATGTCAAAAATTCTATATTGTATAGAACCAGCTTCTATATACTCTGATATTAATTTCTGTCTTGATCTGGATACTGGAATTTCTGGCTGTGCAAACTGCGTAGCTGCTGTACCTGATGTTGATGGTTGCGTAGTTGTTCTTGTTGGAGATCTTGCACTGGATGTCGATGCAAGTGGCATTTCTCTCTCTGGTGGTGCAGGTGCAGTAGACGATGAAGGATGTGCTTCCGATGGTGCTTCATTTCTTGGAGATGGGATGGTCGTTGACGATGATTCAGTTCTGTAGAACCTCCTTTGCCTCCTCTTCTTTCTTCCAAACCTACACTTTCCTTTCTGTTTCTTGAGCCAGTCATCTTATTGTTTTTTATAATCTTGATATTTCACAACAGAATAATACACTCACAATAACACAATAATAACCTAGATTTTAAACTAAATAAAATATTTGTGCAATTTTCAGTTAAAATTCTTAGTTTAAAACTAAAATCTTAACTGAAAAATTCAACTGAATATTATTTAGTTAAACAATCACTGTTTATCATTTAACAGCGAGATTGACAACCTGCTAGTGCTATGGTAAAACAAGATTCTACGTAGAGTGCCATTCGCTGTAGATACCATTTACCTCGGTCGATAACCGCCAAATTTAAAATTTTTTCCAATGCGTCGTACAGTGAAAGGCATATATATATATATATATTATAACGGTCGCATATATAATACACACTTTATCGCCTCTCCGGGCGTATTCCTTATTACTTGTACTAATACATTTCTTGTTCTAGCGATCACCAGCGGACACTACTGTACGAGAGAGACAGAGAGAGCGAGAGAGTGCCTATATTAGGCCGATATTTAGAGAGAGAGAGCACGCGTATTCCCGGCCACGACGTTGCCGGTCCATCGATTACGCGTTGCCAAAATATGACAATGCCGTGTCAAGGACCGGAGCGTCCTCCGGTATCGCGCGCGTACAATTATTCAGTATTGCGGTAGCGTCCGAACGATCCTCACCGATCCTTCACGCTGGTTCTTTACCACACACTTTCGTGTCCCTTTCGGGCACCCGCTTGCAACCTATCTCGTCCTATTCGACCGCCCGGAGTTCGTCTCCCTTCGTGAGACTTCACTTCGAGTCGGCCAGGACGACTGCAGCGTCCGAGAGCTACGAGACTGCGACCACCTCCCGGCACCGACGTGCGACCTTGTAAGTACGAGCTCTCTATCACTCTCGGTATTCGGGCGATTGAGCCCCATCTCTCTCTCTCTCGCGTAGTGTGCGGTGTCGCACGACCGCTCGTAAGATCGAGCTCTGTGTACTCTTTTTAATAGAATATATTTTCACTAGTTCTCTTTTAATCCACGGATATCTCATTATTTCGATACCTCGTCCCCTGCCGCCTTCGCGACCTCGTACACTCGTAAGAGCCACACAAGTCGGCCGAGCCGTGCTTCGCACGCCCGACGACAACGAGACACTTATTAATAAACGTGGATTCATTTCACGGTTGTACACGACCGATTATTTTGGAGAACGAATAATCGTGCCGTTACAATATATATATATGTGTGTGTGTATAGAGTAAATATATATATATTTGATATATGCATAGCATCTTATGTACTTTCTTTTAATAAAACCATTTATTAAACATGAAATGGTAGTTATAGTATAAAATATACGATTATCGAAAATCATGATTTTTTTTGGTTTTATGCCTATAACTTTTGAAAAAAATTTTGTATCGAAAAAAAGGTTCCGGGAGCTTATTCTACAGTAAATTTCCTACAAAAAACGTTAATAAAAAAAAATCGATTTTTTTGAAATTTTAACCCTGTCATAACCCCTTAAACTAGAGCAAATTTGCTAAAAAAAATGTTCTATGTGTTTATCGTTAAAAATGTTTCCCTGAGGAGCTACAAATTAACGAAAATAGGCAAAAAATGCAAAAATTGCTTACTATGCCAACTTTGAGTCTCTGTAACTTAAATGAAAGTGATGGAAAAATCTGAAAAAATTCAGGGGCACTCATAAACTAGTAAAAATGGCGCGCTCGATTTGTCAGAGAATCACCCATATATAAATATATATATAATATAGGGATTTATATATAAATATATATAAATCCCTATATTATATAGTTGTTTTCATTTTCGGTGAGATTCAGGGCCCCGCTTGGCCCCGCATTGGCCTCGCACGAGGTCTTACAGTGCGGGTAAGAAGGTAAAAAGGGGCTTTCCATGTTAAAGTGATGGCCCCGCATGGCCCCGCATGTGATACAGTGATGGAAGAAACGTTTGAACTTGCTGCGTAGGCTCCCCCCCAGCCTTGCCACATGGTGAGAGATTAGAGTAGTAGGGGGACGTTATACCCCGCCGACGTGGGCGTGGCCTAGTGGCGCCAGACATCCGGTGTAGTGACGTCACGGAGGGACGTTATAAGCGAGCCAATCAGCGAGAGCGAGGGAGCCGGGTGAGGGGCCGTGAGAGCGTGGGAGGTGGGAGCCGCGAGCGGGTGGGGGGAGGAGGGAGCTCGCGGTCCGCGCGCCAGCTGGACCCACTGGAGCTCTCCCCGCGGTGGTGAGCTGGTCTCTCGCGCCGCGCCCGGGAGAGAGAGAGAGAGAGAGAGAGAGATGCTGGCGTGTGCGTGGGAGAGACAGAGATGGTGAGAGTGTGCGTGGGGGCCTGATGGTGCGAGAGAGAGAGAGAGAGAGAGAGAGAGAGAGAGAGAGTAGAGCGCAAGAGTCGAGAATTTTCCCGAAATAGAGAGAGTGGGGGTGTCTGGAACGGTAAAAGCCGAGAGGTACGGTATAAACGACGCATGCGCTCTGCGTCTTCTGCCACGCACCAAGAGATGCTGAGAGTGTGCGCGGGCGCCAGATGGTGCGAGAGAGAGAGATGAAAATTTTCAATGTCCCGAAACAGAGAGAGTATATCTATACACAGCTGCAGGTCTGTTATACCCCAGTATATCTATATATATACAGACATCTACTCTAGTTACGAGCCCCGAAACAGAGAGAGTGGGGGTGTCTGGAAAGGAAACAGAGCCGGGGGACGTTATACCCCGAGAGAGCAAAGAGCGCATGCGTCTAGAATTTTCGACAGCAGGCTGAGAGAGGAAGAGAGAGTAGAGCGCAACTGAAAATTTTCAAAGTCCCGAAACAGAGAGAGAGTGGGGGTGTCTGGAGCCGAATCTCAGCCGGGGGGACGTTATAAACGACGCATGCGCTCTGCGTCGTCTACCACGCGACAAGTGAGAATTTTCAAAGTCCGGGAAAAGCTTCGGACTATGTCTATACAGGGAGGGCGTTCTACCCTAGTATATCTATGTATATATGAGTCCCGTAACTAGGCGAGCGGAGCTTGCCGAGGGGAGCTTGTAACCCGACCCCGCGTACAAAACTCTCGGATGCGAGTATCTGGTATACTTTAAGTGGCTGGAAAATGTATTTTAAATTAGAAACAAGAGCATTTGTCTAATATGTACGAGAGGAAATTCTTGGGTGTTGTGAATATTGAAATAGAATGAATATTTCTTTTAGAAAATTTCGTTTATTCAAGAAAAAAAGTATTGTTTAGTTTACAATCGTTTTAGATATTTTTTCAGATAATTTTGATATACATTTTTGTAAAATTTTTATGTACACAATATTTTAATCTTTAAAATTAATTAAATCAGTATTGGATTTAGTTCGGCGACTTCTATAACTTGAGAATGAATCTTCAAAGCAAGATTTTTGTGATTTTGAATCTTTGTGATTATTCATCCCAGCCGTTTCTTGGTACGAAACAGAAGTTTTTTCATTCAAGCGTTCCGATTTGATGAGAGATTGATATTCCTATCCTTTCTTTCCCGAAGAAGAGAAGCTTTTTTTCCACGGATCCATTGTGCATGTATCAGCTATTTGTGCGACAAAGACTTTGAAGAAATTTTTTATTTTGTTGTGTTAGTCGCTTGATCGCTCGTTGCGGACTGACTGTATTCTACTATACGGAGCTGTTAATATAGTTTTTTTCTTAGCATTAAAAACATTAGCCATTTTAATACAAGCGGTGTGTGAGGGTGAAAAAGAGAAAAAAGCATTGGAGTATATCTATATTGCTTTGCCTTGCAGAGGCTGCACCAGTATATCTATGTATAAGAGCCTCCCCGAAACAGAAAGAGTGGGGGTGTCTGGAACGGGAAAAGCCGAGAGGTACGGTATAAACGACGCCTGCGCAGAGAGAGCCCGAGAGAGCGCAGGCGAAAATTTTCAAAGTCCGGGAAAAGCATTGGACTATATCTATACACGGAGGGCGTTACACTCGAGTATATCTATGTATACTATATGAGTCCCGAAACTAGGCGAGTGGAGGTTGCCGAGGGGGAGCCCGGCTCGTCGCTGGTCTTCTCCCCCGCACGACAAGTGCGTGCATCTGCTATACTTTAAACGACCGGAAAATGTATTTTAAATTAGAAACAGCTGTCACATGAAATATATTTAAAAAAAAAATATGCCGATTTTGGGGAATATTGACATCTGCATACAGCATCCAAGTTTTTTTTCAAACGAGTTCAAGTGAAATTTAACACCGGAATATATCGGTGTAATATGTCAAGCGGCTTAAACGTCTCCGAGACTCTAAAAAAAAACGGTCGGGACAGGATGAGGCTATTAAGGAAAATGAGAAAAAACACTTTTTTAGACACACATGAGTATATTGTGCATAAAACCGTTACAATATGGTATACACATATATTTTTTTACAACGGCGTTTTACATGATTCGCACATTGTACAATTTTCAAAATCTTTTATAACCATCTTTGTTAGGTATTGTATTTGTATTTGTAGAGTATTTTTCTGTATATTTTTTCCACTGTGAATTTGACGAAGAGGAGGAGGATGACGAATTTTTTTTTTTATTTTTCTCCCCTTCATTTATGAGCGGAGCGTAGTCTGGCTTGCTTTGATTAGGCCCCATCTTGGCGGAATGACTGTCGCAAATAGTTGTACACGGTATTTATAGCTATTTGATACACACATAATTTTTCGGTTTACAAATTTGGTCGCTTGACCATTTTTTGAAAGAAAATGAGAAAGAAAAACCAAATTTTGAAAGAAAATGAGAAAGAGTGTAACCATGAGACATATGAAACAAGAAACTAATACAATAATAATGCCCGCAGACGTCAGAATCGAGGTTCTGCAACTGCTGGATGTTCCAATCGTAGACACGGCAATTTTGTCTAAGTCGATCGATGTGATTTGGGTCGGAGGGCGGGAGTCCATAACTGTCAAAGAAAATTCCCTCGCCGGATAGGTCGATGTAGATTGCAACCCAATGCGAACCTGGTTTGCTGCTGTCATCGGTATTAACCAGAAGTGCACAAGGTTTCGTTAACATACACGGAATCCGATCGGCAGGGAAGACACCCACGGTCGACACTGGTATGTTTTTGAGACTCTGTAGAATCTGTAGCGAGTTCATCGATCACGTGATCGTAGAGCGGGTCCTCTGCACTTCTGTACGCTCCGCTACTAGCGCTAGCAGTGGATGGTGTTGCAAGCTGCGACGACTCTGGCGTTTTTATATTTGTTTCTTTTAATTTGTCACCACACTCGACTACTTCTTTGTCTTTACTTTTTGCCGGTTTTTTGACGTCTGGAGTATCTTTTGAGGGCTTGTCGTTATTTGTAGTTGCGTCGTGTGTTATATATAGCGAGCGCATAATCCACAAACGTAGCTTGTACACGTACCTCAAAGCACAGGTAAAGTATTCTCTTTTTCTTCCGTGAAAAAAGCAAAAATGTTCGTTGACGCGAGGGAGATTTTTAAAACTTGAGCAGCCAAACTCTTCCACGTTAATTATATGTCTGCCTAAAATACGTTCGAGTAATTTTTGTTTTTGTACACCGCGCACATATATACGCATAGCACTTCGAGCCACGTCGCGAAGCACTTTGTAGACGTCGTCTATATTGGACTCGTCATCGAACCACTCAATGCCGTGATGATAGCACGTCAGATATGTGTTTGTGGCGAGTATTCCTTTCGCCAGATTGCCGCAATCGTACGGGGGTTTCACTAGCCAATGTGCGAGATAGTTGCAATCCACACCCAAGACGGCAATCTCTTTTGGAAGAAAATCCCCGTTGTAGTCGTGAAAAGCCTGTATGTCTATTATGTAGTCTATTTTTTCCATACTCGCAGACGAAAGAGGCCGAGCACGTGTCGCTTATAGAGTTCGGGAGCGACTAATGCACAGCATGCGGTCACACACTCTCTTGCTGTCGCTCCCCCCCCCCCCCCCACACACATTCTCATCGTATCGTTTTTCTACCACGAAGGGTGTAAAACTTAGGAGTTATAATCTATTACGACTTGGCGTGCGGCATCTATTTCCAAGACGTTGTCAAACTCTGCATAGAGTATACAGTTTATAGTTGTAGTTAGCGGTTTATCGAAACGAACTTCGACTCGTACGGATCCGCTTTTGACGAGATTCCAATGCCCAGCATAATGAGCCGATAGATCAGGTGTGAGATCGAATGCAAAGAGACAGTAGCCGTTGGGATAATCGGCCCTTTCAATGTAATTACCTTCATTCATATAATGTATTCCAGTACCCGAGAACAAGGTATGATAGGCCTCGACAAACATTGAATTTTTCTTGACGAATTTCGGCTGTAACGGTTTGCTCGGTATTTGCGTACCGTCAACGTACAGAGATAGAAAATTGATTGAGAAATTTTGAAAGTTGAACGGATTTAACGTTCGCTCAACGTTGAAGGCTTTATTATCGACAAAGCCGAGAATAATTCTTTTAGGTAATTGCCCGAGAATCATATTTTCCAAAGAAACGCCGATTATGCCGCTGTGCATAGTAAAAGTTTTTACTTCTACACGCGTGATGGGGTATTTTGCCGTCACTGACGACAATGCCTTGGCGTGTGCTATTAAAACAGCGGGTGATACTTTTACATGCCGAACGAGGAGAGTGGCTTCCGAAATGTTTACGCTGTATTCTGTTGCCGATGCGTTCATGAGACAAAACCCGGGTTTCGAGCGCACAAGTCTCAATCGCACTTCGACACCGTTTATGAGAAAATGATCTTGATTCATAATATCGCAGTGGAGATGTCCTAGAAGATCGTATTGCTTGCCTTCCGACAGACATGCCTGCCTAGCCACGAGCCCGGCATTCTTAGGGTCAGTAGCGCCGGGCCTGCAGTGCCATATGGCCTGCAGTGTCAGACGACCACATGGCTGTAGATAAATGAGAATGCTTTGCCGCGGGCCGTAATTCAAAAGAGTTTCGAGATACGCACGGTACGGGTATGCATTATTGGGTGGCGAGACGAGTTTTTGATTCAAGTAAACGTCAACTTGCTTGAATATCGAGTGTAGAAAGTTGTTGACGGAGGCTACTTGTTTGTCGGAGCTCGCCGTTACAGGGGTTATCTGGACATTCACTTTTATCATTGTGTGGGCGAGATCTAAATAATCCTCGTTTTAAGAATTTATGCAAAACTCTATCGGACTCTCGTCGCTCAACGACGAAACGGGTTTGTAAGATACCCATCTGCTCGATTCTATGGCCGTTTGCGTGGGGGGTAGGGAAAACAGATCGAGCTCGGTCTTGAGGCACGCCTCCGAATGGCTATGTAAAAACGACATTGTCACAGTTAAAACTCAATTATCCAAAAATATCATGCGTTTTAGTTTTTCTTGCCTTCTTCCTTCTCTTTTGACTATTTTTCTTTGCTTTCTTATTCTTGCGTGTTCGAGTCAAGCGCTTCAACGGTTTTATGCGCCGCTTTGTTACACGTTTCTTGATTTTTCCTTTTTGTCCCGATATATTACGCTTCTTGCGACGCGGTGAAACGATGCGCTGCGGTGCGAGAGCGAATGGAGACTGAGGCAAACTCGTCGCGCGCTGACGTTTATACCCCGATCCTTGCATCATTTTTGATAATTTTTCGGTAGCTTTCAGTGTTGGGGTTCGAGAGAGCCACCATGGGTGGCTTTTGATACTCATCGGCAATTTCAGACCGTCCAAGCGAGATCGATCTGGTACAGCTAGCTTCACGCAATACAAACTTGTCCAAGTGATGCTTGCACTGTTGCGTACCACGTCCCGCTTATTTCTGGTTTTCAGCGCGTTAAATTTAAATTAAAATTTAATTTATGTATAACCCTGTAAATAGCACATGAAATAAAATTTTTTTTTATATGGAAAATACACTATTAATATAAATATACTTAGAGCTATCCGTGATTTGTTTACAGCGCGGGCCAATAGAATTATCTCTTTTCGTTAACATACATACACTATAGTATATGTAGCGCACGGCTCACATAGATTTTCTAATTTTTTTAGCATAATTTAAATATAATCTAAGGGCTTTAAATTATAATTTTTGACAAAATTAGTGCCCAAAATTACAGAATAAAAATAATTAAATTTACTTACCTTTCGTTGTAATTATAGTATTACGGGTTTTGTTAGCTCACTTATTCTAAAAATATATTATTTTATACAAATGTATTAATTGTATTTACCATATAAAAAAAAATTTTATTTCATGTGCTATTTACAGGGTTATATATAAATTAAATTTGAATTTAAATTTAACGTGCTCAAAATCAGAAATATGCGGGTCGTGGTACGCAACAGCGCAAGCATCACTTGGACAAGTTCGTATTGCGTGAAGCTAGCTGTACCAGATCGATCTCGCTTGGACGGTCTGAAATTGCCGATGAGTATCAAAAGCCACCCATGGTGGCTCTCTCGAACCCCAACACTGGTAGCTTTCCTCTTTAGGTTATCTCTAGACTCGCTAGCGCGTTTTCGAAGCGAATCTTTGAACGATATGTTTTCACCCATATCCTCGACAACGTTAACGCCGGTGCGTAAAGCCTCCTTACCGATGGCTCGAGCTCCCTTAGCGAGGAATGGTAATGCACTTCGAAATATTCCAGAAAATCACGAGCCTAGGCCATGGCCTCGCAACGTATACGTGAATGATGCCACGGCCTCCGTAGCCCGACTGATCGTAAACTGTGTAAAAACTCATTTTTTTAAATCACTCAGACCGTTGCTTTTTTAAAGTGTAGCGTAATAGTCAACGTCCCAAACTCGAATGCTATCGGTTAGCCGAGGTTATCCCTTATATCTATGTCCACCGTTTGAAATCTGTTTACGAGCACAGGAACGTAATGTACAGGGTCGAAACTTTTCACCATTGTACTACTGAATTGAAATCTTTTCGCCTCCACATCGACTATGCGCAGAAGCGGTGCAAAAGTGTCGCCAACTATGCAGGGTTCGCATATATTGCTATACACAAACATTTGATCCGGAACTGTTCTGGAAAAACTCGCAGGCTGTGTAGCTACGAGTACGCGCTGTACGGGGAGAGATAGTTCGGGTGTTTTACACATTTTCGTATGCCCATCTTTTGTGAGTAATCCGACAGACACATAGCCACCTCTTTCGTTGTAAAATAATTTCATGCAAAGTTTATCTTTGCTCGTCAATACGAGAGTCTCGTTTATTGTGTCGACAAGACTTCGTATGTTGGGATAGGTGCCGTGCTGAAAGTATCGAGGCTCCTCCTTCTCGCTCGTCTTGAGAGAGCACTCTTCGTGCCGCAGATGCAGCGTTGTGCATGGAATGTGTATTTCCGATATGCCTACGACCCACCGCCTGTAGAGTTCGATCTCTTTGGGTAGGCGAGTCGAGAAGCACGTAGTCGTATTATTTGGAAAATACTTTGCACTGCTGTTGCTCGGGAAAACTAGCGTGAAATTTGTCTGATACATTTTTTTTAAATATTTTTCAAGTCTGCAGCTGGTATCCACGAGTTGAATTTATCCGGATATCCAACCCAACTTACGAAATATTGTTTATTTTTGCCACGTCCTTTCGAACGCAAAATTTTGTCAATTTTATACTCGCGCTCCTCGACACGCGATTTATGTACAGCAGATAGTTCTTCGGGATAGACAAAACCCTCTATATCCTCGCCTTGTAAATCGACGAGTTTGTAGATAAATAAACCTTGCCGCCTCAAAACTTTTGTAATTTTAAACACTTCTTCGCTCCAAGATTTTTCAGCTCCTTTCTCGAAAATATTTTTTTCTCGACTTATACGCATGTGTGTACCTACTTTATATTTTGATTTTTTTCGACGAGGCTGGTTTCGTTCATTGTGTGCGTTATATAAAGTCACACTCGCCGGTTCCATTTTAATCGTAGAATGCAGAGTATTGTTGTAACCGTCAACCAGTAGTTGTAAAACGTCAATATATCGCTTTGTATTCCTGTACGTAAAATATCTGTACATGCGCTCCTTCAGAGTTCTGTTGAAACGCTCGACAACCGCGGCTTTTACATCGGGGTTGCTTACAGTTCGAAAATGTATGTCGTTGTTTTTGAGAAATTTTTGAAACGTTTTCCCGACAAATTCTTTTCCACGATCTGTTTGCTGCGTGTGTGGCGCTCGATGACGATCGTTTTTGAGAATTTTTCTGAAAGCGTTTGTGACTTCGAGCGCAGTTTTGTCGCGAAGGGGCTGAGCCCACACAAATTTAGATAAAACATCTATTACAACGAGTTTGTAGCCTATTCCGTCGTTGTGATTTTTTATAGAGGTAAGCTGCATGAGATCGGCCTCCCAAACTTGGTCTATATCTTCCACATTGTAAAATAATCGCGGAAATTTTCGTCGTATAGTTTTGTGTAGCGTGTAAGCATCGTGTTTCGTAAACCACTTTTAAATTTTATCGGGGGAAATTTTATTTTTATTTTTACGAATCAAATTTCTTGCACAAGAAAATGCTGTTGCTTTCTTCGGATCAAAAAATTTTTTTTTCAAATGCGTGTTCACGGACTTTTTAACCATCGTTTCATAGGTGTAGAAGTGGAAGGCACTTTTTCACGTCGGTTTCTAAGCGTAATCTTTGAATTCATAAGACGATCAAAATCACTTTCGTTGAAACGTTTTTTCGGTGTTTGGAAATCGTCCCTCGCCTCGTCGTCGTCTTCGTTGTCGATGCTGAATT
This sequence comes from Philotrypesis tridentata, assembly GCA_018906965.1. Taxonomy (NCBI): domain Eukaryota; kingdom Metazoa; phylum Arthropoda; class Insecta; order Hymenoptera; family Pteromalidae; genus Philotrypesis; species Philotrypesis tridentata. The sequence goes on along the minus strand of JACCIB010000289.1, from coordinate 1,767 downwards.
TGCTCCAGTCTCTGCTCGACGTCTCGGCGCCACCGATACTCCACAAATCAGGGTTTCCTACAAATTCTTTTGGCACGTTGATGTCGCGAAATAATCTAGCAAACTCTTTTCTACCGATGGCTTTGATTTTTTTCCGCGAGCGCGCAGCCTCGTTCATCAAGTCAATAATGCTTGAATTTTTAATGGTCTCGCCGTCGATAGATACGACACCAGTGGCACTCCAGGTTATGCGATCGCCGCGGGCCTTCAAGTGGTTCAACAACAACTGTGTGATTCTCTTGTAAACCGTCGGAACGCTTTGAATAATCTACTCGTCCGATAATGCCTCCGAGTCTGCAGCTTCCACAGCCAGAGTGGCGTTGCGTTTTTCTTCTACAAAGAATAAATATCGTCGTAAAACACTCAAATAATCTTTTAAGGATGTTCTCTTATTCAGTGAAGCCCAACTAGCGGCGCTAAAAGTCTCCTCCTTCCTACGCTTAGTTTCTCTCTTTCCGAGAGGGCTAAGTTGAGCACCCGAAATGCGCAGAGACAAAATTTAGGCTTCTGCACAGTTTTCCGTACTTCTCCTCTCTGGGTCTACGAGTAGTGGGGGTGCGTCTCTCTCTCGCTCTCCCTCTGTATAGTATACTCCCCCGTCAGGGAAACTTCCTCCATTCCTTAGTAGTACTGATGCATTCCCCTCACTCTCTGCTACGCGCGCATCAAAATTGACTATTGCTGCGAACTTTAGATCTCATTATCTTGAAAAATAATACGGATTGCCCTGTTAAAAAATAGTTCACCTTAATCGTTACAGTCTACTGTATTACATACTTCATTTTCTTAAGAGTGGTAAAAATATTATAATATAAAGAGCTCAAAATATTATACCTCAAGTGCAGTCGCAGCCTATGTAGCCTGGGTTAAAAAGTCATATTTTACGGTCTTAATACTCAAAAACTAGCACGATAAACGGGGCTGAAATTTCAACCATGTATCAAGTATACTAAAATCTAACTCTAAGCCAAATTTTATTAATATTCAAGGAATTGTCATTTGCAAGAGAACATCCTTAAACGTTCTTACTCGTTTGGGTACGTTCTTGAATCGAGAATTTTTCTCATTTCATCGTCCAAACGTGTGAGATCATTTCTTGCAGTCTGGGTAGACCTAAGCGCAGCGGGGGGTGCTGCTAGTGTCTACAGGGTCCGATGTAGGAGCCGCTGCCGCTACCGTCACAGTATGAGGTGTGCTGGCCTCTCTCTGTATTCTGTCGAGCTGCTCCTTTGGTATTAATACCATTTTCTTTATACTCGACATAATAATTTTAACGGAACATTGACAGTACACCCTCTATTATCGGGAGATACGTCTCTTTTAAAAACTTTGGGTCTTCGGGGTAGACTTAGCGAGCCAGATGGATCTGTGCGCGGTCTCGAGGATTTTTAAACAGTACAATGTACGAGGCGTTGAGACTTATATCTCGAGCATGCGTTCCCTTGTGAAACAGGTTCTGTGTTATAAAAAATACCGATATTCCCTTGTGATGCGAGCCTTTCGTAAAGAGATACACGATGACGTGATTCGAAGCTTCGCGCATCAAGTCGTCGATTATCAATAACTTTTTCAGATGCGGATCGTTTGAATAGTCCTCGGGATTGGTAGGCCTTGGCGAAACTCTATAGTTTTACTATTATTAAAAAATTTTTCGCTCTTGTAACCGTCTTGCCACTCTGCTAGTAGAACCTGAAGGCGAGCAAAGGGGGACGGGCGGCAAGAGGGAGA